>OZ038399.1:14771066-15069575 GCA_964036045.1 Eutreptiella sp. 'Long Island Sound 2002' | reverse complement strand
GGGGGGGAGGGGGGGGGCTCCTAGGGGATTGGTACACAACCTGCAGATGCAGTTTTTCACTCTGGACAGCTCAAAAATGGAAGTTTCTGAAACTTGTTTTTTTGATTTCGAAACTTGTTTTTTTGATATTGTGACCACCCAAAATGACCATCCAAGCTATGTAAAGCATGTTTTAGGCCGTATTTACATGTTTTTCACCCTATTTGGGTATCAGGTCGGGGGGGGGGGGGGGGGGGCTCCCAAGGGACGGGTGCACAACCTGCTTATGCAGTTTTTCACCCCGGACAGCTCAAAAATGGAAGTTTTTGAAACTTGTTTTTGTGATATTGTGATCACCTAAAATGACCATCCAAGCTATGTAAAGCATGTTTTAGGCCGTATTTACGTGTTTTTCACCCGATTTGGGTATTAGGTCCAAGGGGGGGGGGTCTCCCAAGGGATTGGTACACAACCTGCTTATGCAGTTTGTCACCCTGGGCAGCTCAAAAATCGAAGTTTTCGAAACTTGTTTTTTTGATACCGTGATCACCTAAAATGATCATCCAAGGTATGTAAAGCATGTTTTAGCCGGTATTTATGTAGTTTCCACCCTATTTTGGGTGTGTGTTGCTCGCGGTAGATTCTCTGCGAGGTGGACTTGCCGAAGGCAATAGAATTTTTGTACAGAATTTGAAATGCAGAAATTCTTGGATAATCCCCCGCCCCCCGGGTATTTCAAAAATGTTTTGGGACCCCCTGAAGAGGGGCCTGCAATCCTGCTGAGTGGGAAAAGCGTACCCTGGGGGGAGGGGGGGGGGGGCAGCGCGCACTATCACAACACCTGCGCACGGTGCACCCTACGCACAAGCGCGCGCTCGCACACCTGCGCCCCGGAAGACATTCACACCGACACTCGCGGGCACATGCGCGCACGCGTACACCCACGTGCACCTTCGGATCATGCGAGAGCAGCATGAGCTGCGTCCGGTCCACGTCGATCCAGTCCGGGATGCTGCTGGTCGTCAATGCGATTTCGATGTGCAAATGCGGGTAGGTCTTGGTGGAGGGCTCGAAGGAGATCAGGCTGCACCGCCCCTACAGCGGCGCATGGGGGACGGCACTGCGCAGCATCGCCGCCGCGGTGCCCTCCGCTGCCCTTTGCCTCTGACGGTCCGGCCACGTAGGGGCCGGGCACTGCGGAGGTTGTTCCGGTTGCCGCGTGCGTGCGGGTGCAGGGCCACACAGTTCTATGTGCCTCCCAAAGCGGGGCCGGGCAGGCGGCGGTGGGCCTGGCTCGGGGCCATGGGGACCAGCGGCTGGTGGAGTTGGTCGGGGGACCCTCCGCCTCCTACCGCCCACAACGGTACCCCAGAACAGTGCAGGGGGGCTATGCGGGGCTCCTTTGAAGAGGGGGGGGTCCAGCGCCCCACCCCCCCAAATTGGTACTGAGTTTTTCGAGGCGCCAAAAGTGCCAAAGAAAATTTTTGGTCCGAATTCATTGGCGCCAAAGGCCCCAGAGACAATTGTTGATCGGTCGAAGGCCCGGAAGAAAATTGGGCCCTGGTTCGGACCAGCTCTGTTAGGCCCTCGATCCCTCGATGGGGGGCGACTACAACTGGTCCTGATGCGACACCCCCCCCCCCAGCTATCTGTCAACACTTGGGGGGGGGGGGAGGGTGGGGGCGGGGGTATTGGCAGCTGGGGCCCTTGGGGGGGGGGGGGGGGGCTGCGCGCAACCCACTACTATCACATGCATACCTCAAGGGGGTGTCGCGGGGCATGGGGGTATAGAGGTATGTGTGCGATAATAGCGATATCTTGTCTTTGCCGAGAAGAAAGTCTTAAGGGTCTTAAGGACCAAAGGCATAGTACCCCCTTCAACGAAGCATGGGACAAAACATTTGGCACCGTTGGCGCCATGGCCCACGCTATCTTTCAAAACTCGGGGGCTGGGGGGGTGTCGCATACACAAGGACCGGGCCCGGCCGCCCCCCCGGGCCCTCGATTTATGTGCCCGTCGCCCTCGGCCTCAGCCCCTCCCGTTGGCCCAGGCCCTTGGTCGGTCCCTTTGTTGTGAGGGCGTGGGCGTGGGGGGGGGGGGGGGCTAGGGACAACCCCCGGTGGACCCGGTGCTCGGGAGCCTGTGCCCTGGTCTCCACATGGGCCACTGCACTTTGGCCATGCCCTACCCCGTGCCCATGTGCCTGCCCCTGCGCCCCGGCCCCGGCCCCTGCCCTACCCCTGGACCAGCACCGCGCAGCAGCGCCCGGTCATCCGGTGCCAACGCTCGATGCACATGTGCCAGCGCTGCCAGAGCTCTCCCTTGAGCAGCGATGCATTAGAAGAGGGGGGGGGGGTACCCCCCCTCCTTGGGCCCGCTGAAGGCGGCCGAGAATGTTTTGAAGCTTAAACCTCTTGGCACCGAAGGCGCCAAAGCAAAATTTTGGCTTTCACCCTGAAACATTGGAAGGGGAGGAGGGGTTAGGATGGGGGGGGGGGCTGGGGGGGCGAGGGTGGTCCAGGGGGGGGGGGGGATCCCCCTCCCCCTACGGTGTACGCCCTCCAACACTGCAGACTGCAGTCCCCCTTGAGCGGCGGCACCAGCGGCCGCACGGAAGTGTGCCCCACGGTAGCACTGCACGGCTCTGGTGCCCGGCCTACGCCATCGCAGCCCCGCGGCGCCCTCCTCCCCTCCTCCGAGTGCCCAGGCACAACAGCACGGGCCCCGATGGCGAGTGGTGCAGCTGCACGGGCCATGCGGTACCACGACGGGGAGGAAGGGTGTGGCACAGAGGCCGCGGGCGGGCCAGAGCAGCCAAGGGCAAGCCACAGGGGGGGGGGGGGGTCACGAGAGCCAGGGCCAGTGCAGTGGTCAATGGGGCGGCCCGCAGCCCCACCGCTCCATGCGCCCTCCACTTGCCTCTGCGCCCCGCCCCCCCATTGCCCCGGGCTAAATGCTCCTCAATGCAGTCGAGCCCCCCCTCCCCCCCCATGTGGGGGATCAGGCGTGGGGGTCACGGGCTGATCCCCCCCCCCCCGGTCCTCTACGCCTACGGAGGTGTGGGGGGGGGGGGTTACCACAAGGCCTCGGTATCTGATTGTTTGCCTTTGGCGGCGCCTATGGGCCTCTCTCACTGCACATTCTGACCCTCTGTGGGTCTGAACGTGTTTTGGTTGTGTCAACAGAGCCCCTTGATGACTTGTCCTGTTTGACTACTCCGGGGGTGGGCCGTCCCGGAGACGGGCTGTTGCCCGTGCCGTTGACCAGGGGCATCCAGATGCACCCTCCGAGTCCATTGGGGGGGTTTGCCGACTCCAGCACCGCCTTGAGCGCGCTGGGGTGTGCATCTGCAGGATAATTTTCCTGACAGGGGCTTCTAACAACCACAATGATTCTTTCCCGTTTTTCCTTTCCTTGTTCTCCTTCTGCGCTCTGCACCGTGGTAGGGGTGGTGGGGGGGGGGGGGGGGTGGCACCTCCGGATTGGGCACACATGTCACGACTTTGTCATGGTACGTGGGGGCGAAGCTCCGGCCGCCGTAGTACAGCGTCTGGCTGAAGGTCAGGGTGGTGCTGTTGCTCTGGTTGAGGTTCTTGTACGCCAGATTGATGTACGAATTGAAGTCTGGGCGCAAAGGCACGGGGGCGTGGGGGGCAGGCAGGCGGCAGGCGGCCTCTGGTGCAGTGCGGATAGCAGGCAAAGGCTTAGCGACATACGCACTGCCACCGCCAGCGCCTCGTCCAATGTGGCGGGCGGCCACTGACCCAACCCGACGACGTCGGACTCCCAAAGGCTTCCCAACCGCAAGGCCAGGGGTGGGGGCGTGGGCCGGGGGGGGGGGGGGGGGTCTGAGATCTGCGGGTGCGGGTACCGAAAATGGCCCAACAATTCCCTTCACAAAAATCAAATCAAACATAAATCGATTTTCCTCCGAGAACTTCTATTGCCTTCGGCAAGGCGCCTCGAAGAGAGGCTGACAGCCAGCCAATCAGGCAGTCAGTCGGGCAAGCGGGAAGGCAGACAGGCAGGCAGAAACACGCAGTTTTGGCTTTTTTCAGTGGCGGACTACAGCTACAAACAGGGGGGAACCTCCTGGGTACCAGAACAGTCAGCGGCGAGTGATAGTACACTCGCCCAACAATGGGCCCGTCGTAGGTTCGAAACCCGGCCGGCAATCGCCGGCACAATCGATCCATCGGCTCTGTTTTACCCGACCCTGGTTCAAATCCTGCTGAGCACAACCTTTTGACAGCCCCCCACCCACCCCCCCACCCCCCTAAAATGTGGTATCCAGCTTCAGGGGGATAGAGGCCTCAAAATCAAAATATCCATTAGGGGATCGTTTTGCGGGGCACAACAATGCTTTTACAAGGGGTTGGACATCCAATATCATGCCTTGGAGTGTACGACGCGGACGACCCCCCCAAAAGGGGGGATGTATGGCGTCCGCCCCTGCGCTTGATCTAACCTCTCTTAATTAACCTCTCTTCGAGGTGATTTTTTGACGGCCCTGGGGGTGTGTGCAAGCGTGTGTGTGCAGTCCCCGGGAAACAATTCTTGTGCTGCGGCATGTGGCGGCGGCATGCTTCAACCTGCACATCCGGGTACCTGGCGGTCCGGTTTTTCGGGAAAACAGCTTCGCAGTGACCTGGATCTCCTTCCTTGATGTTGTCTGTAGTTAGAATCATGCAGAGGCACAAAAGGTCTCTCAATTTTATAAAAAATAATGTTTCATCCCTCGGTCCGGACATGGCCCTTGAACAATAGTATGTCAGATGCAGTCCAGTCCTGCAGGCCCTCCGCACCGCCGCCCAGGCACGACCCCCCTCCTCCTGCCCCCCGCAGGCACACCGAGATTCAGGAACAGGAAGTCGTCGATGCGCCCGGACCACCGCACGGCGTCCGGGCCCGGCTGCATGCAGGCGGCGGAGGTCCAGGAGAAGTCCCTCAGCTCGCAGACCGGCCCGCACACGCTGTTGCACCTCCACACCACTTCGATGTTGAGCATGGCCAGCACTCTGTTGAGGCCGTGAGGGTGGGGGAGGCAGAGCTGCCGCGTACGAGGGCAGACGCATGCGCTTGTGCACGACGTGGGCGGGCGGGCACTCGTCTCCGGGGGGGGGGGGTCGATAAAGCCCTCGGGATAGACTCCCTCCCCCCCAAAAAAGCTCAATTGACCCCCCCTGTGTGACAGTCCGTCGGGTTGTTGTTTCTTTACGGGGCCCTGGACAGTCACCCTTTCTTCCCTTCGCATGTTGCGTCAGGTCGCTGCGTTCTGTCGGCCACTGCGGCCGGTGCTCTTGCTGGTGTCGTTTTCGCGTTCGCGGAGCCCAGTGGTTGGTGTGTTGGGGCTGTGCTGAATGTGGCATGGTGTGCCGTTTGCACATCAGCGGTGCCCAATAGCTGGCGTATTGAGGATGTGCTGGTTGTTGCGGGGGTCGTTTGACTGTTTTTGATGTCCACACGCCTCTGTCCACAGGCCGTCAATAGCCTGCCTCGCTGTGTTTCTGTGTGCGTGAGGCCCAGGTGCCCTGTTTCTCCACACGCTGTCCCAGCCGTCCACCATACCTTTTCCCCCTCACGGCTGGTCTGCCCCCAATGGGCACCCGCTCCCGTTGCGCAAACAGCCCATCTGGGCTGCGGGAGACACCCCCCACCTGATGCCGGTTGAGCAGGGGTTGCCCTGGCACCCGGTAGCGACGGGGCTGGCTGGCCAGGCCATCCCTTTATTGTCGCTGCCTCCCATGCGCACGCTCTCCCATCCCCTCCATTCTGGTTCCCTGTTCCCGCTGTTCTGGTTGTCTCTCCTGCCTCGCTGTGCCCCTCCTCCTTGTCTGCTGTGCTTGCCCTTGTCCCTCCTGGTGTGGCTCCCGCGTTCTGTGTGTCTGTGTTGCTCCTCCCCTGTGTTGCTCCTCCCCCTGTCTGTTGGCCCTGCCGCGCACCCCCTCCTATCCCACCCGCCCGCCCCCCCGTACGAGGATTTCACATCTCTGTACAACGTGGACTGTCCCGTGCGCGGTTGGCTGGTCACGGCCCTGTTGCCACCCCCGTGGCGGGCACCTCCCGTTGCGCGGGGTGTAGCCCCTGCCCTTGTGGAGTACGTGGGCACCTTGTAGAGGGAGGGGCAGCAGCGGTGCGCGTGCCAGCAGAAAAAGAAAGAGCCCAAAATTGGGAGGAATGCAAGCAGCAAAGCAACTGGGCACAGGGCCGCCCCACACACGGAAGTGAGACGAGCCCCAACAGGACACACAACCATACACAAGGACCATGAGGTGCGAGCACTGCAAGAACCACCAAATGGGGCGCACGCTGAGCGAGCCATCAGCAGTGTGCGGCGCCGGGGGGCAGCATGTCGCTCCCTGCCTCCCATTGTGGCTGTCGGGTTGTCCGGCTTGTAGTTGGGTGGTACCAGGGGCACCATGTCTCCCAATCTACAAACTAACCTGTCACTAGTGTTTGTTGGGGTTGTTTTGGGGTGAATGGTTCTGGGGTCGTGGGCCCTTGGTGATGCTCCACGTGCGTGCCTTGTTTGTGGGCGGCGGTGGCTGCGTGTGGGTGAAGTGCCCGTGTGGTGCGTCTGGCCCCCACCGTGGGTGTTGGGTGTTGGGATGGTGTTGGTGCTCGCGGCGGGTGGTGTGCCTGTCCGCCGCTGTTGTCGTGGTACACTGCTTTGCTTTGCTCTGTTGTACTGTGTGCTGCGTGCTGTCATGTGCTGGCGCGTTTCATTGTGTGCCTCTGCCGGCTCTAGCGTGCTACGCTGCGTTGTGGGCTATGCTGCCTCCGCGCTGTGCGCTACGCTGCCTCCGTGAGGCGTGGCGGCCGCGGCTACCCGGGTAGGGCCGCTCCCCCCGTCGGGGCCGAGTTCGGGTAACCTCCGAAGCGCTTGGATAGGGCCCACCCATTGGCGGGGCAGAGTCCGAGCCCCGGGGGCCTGCCTTTGAGGCTTGCGCGCGTGCCTTGTTTGTGGGCGGCGGTGGCTGTGTGTGGGTGAAGTTCCCGTGTAGTGGGTCTGACCCCCTCCTTGGGTGTTGGGTGTTGGGCTGGTGTTGGTGCTTGCGGCGGGTGGTGTGGCTGTCCGCCGCCATTGTTGCGGTACACTGCTTCGGTATGTTCTGCTATACTGTGTGCTGCGTGTGCTGGCAAGTTTCGCTCTGTGCCTCTGCCGGCTCTGGCATGCTACGCTGCGTTGTGCGCTGCACTGCCTCCATGAGGCGTGGTGGCCACGGCTACCCGGGCAGGGCCACTCTTCCCGTCGGGGCTAAGTCCGGGTAACCTCCGAAGTGCTTGGATAGGGCCGCCCACCCATTGGCGGGGCCGAATCCGAGCCCCCGGGGCCTGCCTACGAGGTTGTTGCGCTAACCCGCCCCCCCGAAATCCTATCGAGACTGACTCCTGGGCCCGGGAGGTGACGCGGACGCAAAATTCGGCGAAAAATGAAAATAGGATTTTTGGAATCAGCACGTCGAGGGGGTTCAGAAAAGTCTTAGTGTGCCATGGATTTGGTAAAAAAAAAAGACCATTTTCAATGGGCAAAAAAATGTTCAGCGCCTTCAGCGCCATAGTGCATCATAACTTGTTCATAGTCCTGTCAATTGAGCCCCTTTCCAGTTTTCGAGGGCTCTATCATCCCACCCACCCACCCCCCGCCCGCGGAAAACCCTACTTCCCCATATCCCCTGCGTACACGTCCACGTCTGTACGCGTGTGCCCGTGTGGAGTGCAGCCACAGCCATCAGCGGCGGGTGATGTGCATGTGTGGGCACGTCTGCCATCGGCAGCACCAGGGGGCGCCTGCCGGGGGCTGCGGGTACACGGTGCTGCTGCCTGCGCCGTGCAATGCGTGTCCCTAGGCCTAAGGGCACACAGGACTGCGTGGACACGCCGGTACAAACGAGGCGTTGGGAGGCCGCATCGACACCCCCCCCCCCCCGGTACACCGCTAGGGCCCCATATGTCCTCCCGCCCCCTTCCCCCCACAGGCCCAGAAACATAGACCCGGTGCCATGGATGTATTGGAAGAGAAGGGGGGTGGGGGGTTGGCACAAAGCCTCGGTGTTAGGTTGGTTGCCTTTGGCGGCGCCTATTGGCCTCTCGCCACCGCTCATTCTGACCCTCTGTGGGTCCGAACGTGTTTTGGTCGTGTCAACGGAGCCCCCGGATGACTTGTCCTGTTTGACTACTCTGGGGGTCAGCCGTCCTGGAGACGGGCTGTTGCCCGTGCCGTTGACCAGGGGCATCCAGAGGCACACTCCGAGTCCATGCGGGGGTTTGCCAACTCCAGCACTGACTTGTGCGCGCTGGGGTGTGCATCTGCAGCGGGGGGGGGGGCGGGGGGTTGGCCGGACCCCCCCTCCTCCTATGGTCCCCCCTGCCCCGGCGCCAAAGGCGCCGGAAATCTTTTTTAGGCATAAGTCCTCTTGCGCGAAAGGCGCGGAGGAAAATTTGCCTCAAACAGCGGAAAGGGAGGGGGGGGGGTGTGAGGGGGGGCGGAGGGACCCCTGGTCCTGTGGTTGTCAGCCATTCAAATACATCCCTGGCCATGCCCTCCCTCATCGTGTCAGGCACCGACACATGCGCGACGGGGCATGGCACGCGCGACGGAGGCGCTTCTGCAGGACGGCGCTCCACATGCCCATGGCAATGCGGTCACCTCCGTGTTGGGCTGGTGCTCGTGTGCACGGGAGGAGGCATGCCACGACCCCCCCCCCCCCCCCCCGAGTGGGCCCTCTCAGCCATGGCAACCCGACGTGTCCCCAGGCCCACTGTCGGTGATGGTGACACAGACCTGGCCACATTCACGGCGAAGAAGAGGAGCAGTAGGCCTCGGACTGCGAACTCCGACATTGTCTCTGGCAGAACACAATCGCACAACAGCGCATGCAACACAAAGCCGCGGCCACGGCTGAGTGAACCCCCCCCCCTCCTCTCCAGAGGAGGGGGGGGGGTTGTTGGGGCTCTGGCCAGCCCCAAATGACCCCCCCACTCACCCACATCAGAAACATTTTCCTGTGGCAACAAGTGAAATTTATCAAAGGGGCCGAAAATGAGGCCGAATTTAGGTACACAAGTGGTACACAGGTGGCCTCCCACCCCTACACCCCCCCTCCCAGGGAGGGGGGGGGTGTAGGGGTACTTTGCCCACTAAGCAATGGCCTGCCTGAGAGGCTGTGAATAAGGGAGATCCGCATGTACGATGATGTGGCAGATGTGCTTTGCCTGAGGGTCCTGTTGCTGTGCGGCTGTGCCCTACTCCTTCTGCGGACCCAGACCCGCAACGAACTGGGGGCAGAGAAGTCGGTGTGATCTCGGTTGTGTGTGCGTACGTGTGTGTGACGCCCCCCTTCATTGCAGGCGATGCACACCACCGTGAGGGTCCACTGCTGTGGCCCGTGGGGCCCCAAGTGGTCATAGGCCTTCAGCCCATCCCCCCAGCCCTGAACAAGACCCGTCCTGCTCCAGTGAGCAGCACCTCTACGTACCACGCGCCTGCCCCTGCCTCCCGACCCGTGCATCCGGTGCCTCCCTGTGGCGGGGGGGGGGGTTGGCACAATGCCTTGGTGATTGGCTCTGTTAGCCTGTGGCGGCGCCTATTGGCCTCTCGCCCTTGAACCTTCCGCTATGCCAAGCAGGCATCCGTACTACTGCGGGCATCCGCCTTCCTGGGGGGGGATCCAGAATGCAACTTCTGCCCATGGCGTGGTCCTCCCCTGACGGCCTGATCAGTGCCCGGTATGCAGTCATCACAACCCCCCCCACAGGGGGGTTGTGATGACAGGTCCTCCAGGGCGAACCCGCGTGTACGTGGGACTGCACTGCCTGCGAACCTGGCACTTGTGTGTGTGTATGGGTGTGGGTGTGTGTGTGTGTGTGTGTGGATGTGGATGTGGATGTGGGTGTGGGTGTGGGTGTGGGTGTGGGTGTGGGTGTGGGTGTGGGTGTGTGGGTGGGTGTGGGTGTGGGTGTGGGTGTGGGTGTGGGTGTGGGTGTGTGTGGGTGCAGGTGTGCCAAGGCATCCATTCCATTCACGCCCAGACTGCGAGGTTCAACATCCCTAAGGTCACACCACTACTGCAAACCATGAGTTCGGTGTTCGGCCCTGCAGGGGGGCTGCCCTGACGGGCAGGGCGCTTCATATGTACAGATGCCGCTAACACACCACGGTTCCTATTCCTGTGACCGGACCACGAAGTGTGTGTGTGTGCGTGTGGGTGGGTGTGTGGGTGCCCCGCCTCAGGCCTCAACAACTCTCAAAACGCGCCTGAATCATTCGGACAGAATGCCACTGGGCAAAACACACATCCACCCGCACCCCCCCGACATCCCTGCGCCCTCACAGGCCTTCCTCCCCTGCCTGACCTCCCCCCACTCAGGAAAATTACCCTGCAAATGCACACCCCAGCGCGCACAAGTCAGGGCTGGTGTTGGCAAACCCCCGCATGGACTAGGAGTGCAAATCTGGAGGCACCGCCGACACCCGGAGTAGTCAAACAGGACAAGTCATCCGGGGGCTCCGTTGACACAACCAAAACACGTTCGGGCCCACAGAGGGTCAGAATGTGCGGTGGCGAGAGGCCAATAGGCGCCGCCAAAGGCAAACAATCAGATGCCGAGGCCGTGTGCCAACCCCCCCCCCCCTCACCCCACAGGCCCTGCCCCCGTGGGCCCCGCCCTCGCACGCACCACATGCCCCGTGCCCCATGAGGCACGAGTCGGGCAGAGGCTGGGGCACACACCCAATTTGATGGTGTAGATCCCACCGAAGCGCGCGGCGCTGTCGAACGAGGTGCGCGACATGCCTTCCCCCTGTCGATACACATGAAGGGGCCGGGGGATGGGGCACCACGTCCTTGTGGCAGCGCAGTGGCCACGCAAAGTGTACGCCTCATCGACGGCAAAGCGCATGGGGATGCCATACGAAGTCATTGGTCCGGGGGATGACACTGAACAGCGGCGGGGGCCGCGGAATGGGGGGGGGGGGGTCCATTGTGGAGAGGGGGGGTTGCCACCGGGGCACAGCGCCAGTGCTGATGTCTGAGGGGTCATGGCGACACGGTGGTCGGGGGCCAAACGGGAGGCAACCGCCGCCAAATGTAGGGATGGGGACAGCTCAGCGATGGGCACACGGTGGCTTAGAGGGCTACACCTGCACGCCGCAGGTGCCGCAGGGCAGGAATAATCCTCTTAAACTGTGGAAACAGTGAAACTTGCAACAAGAAGGAAGAAACACCACTCCATGACCATTTGGAGTACCTGCCTGTACAAAACCCACTGAGTGAACAGCACAAGGACTGCACTTGAGCCGGGGAACGCAGGCGCCGCAGGGGTGTAGCCCTCTTAGGGGAGTTACCCAGGGGGGGGAAGTCCATCCCCATGTCCCCCAGGTGCCATGCCGCGTGGTCCCAGCCCCCCCCCCCCCCGCCCCTCCTGCTGCTGTCCCTCGCACGCCACCCGGACCCCCCCCCCCACATGTCTGGGCCTCCCCCTCCGCTATGGGATACAGATGCGTGCGCACGACCGGTACCGTCTGGCACAAAGCAGAAGTGCAAAGCAAAAGTCAAAGAGAAAAGCTCTTCAGTGACATGTCATAGGCGCCTTTCGCTGCAGTGGAAAGGCAGGCACATGGAATGCAAAGCGAGTCCACCACACCTAAGTCCCATGAACTATATCCTGGCTGAATGACGTATCCCCCTCCCCCTCCCCCCCCCCTTCTCCGGGTGGCAGGCTGTCTTGTCCTACAAGGACAGCGTCGTTGGTCCCCATGAGCCACTGTACACTGATGAGGGGCCCCGCCTCTTCGCCCAGTTCCCCCCTGCCATTACTCCGGACACGCCCACCGGTGCGCCATCCCCAACACTTCATCTCCATGAGGTCCTTCCTTGGGGACCCCCGCTATCAGCCCCAATGCCCAGATCACCAACCACACCGGACCCCCACGGGCGGTACCCACACTATCCCGTGCCCCCTCCCATATGACACCCCCTCCGCCCGCATGTCCTGGGCCCGTTGCCCTGTCCCTCCCATCCATCGCGCCTACACCGGCGCGTGCGGTCCGCAGACGGGGCACCCGCATCCCAACGCCCGTCGCTGGTACCCAGTGGAAGGGCCGGTCCTACACATGCCCCTGTGCCACGCCGTTGGGCAGGACGTCGCCTGGTCTGCAGGTCAGTGTAAGTGGGCGTATCGCTGCAAATTGGGCCCTGCTGAGGTCCGCGACTACTGTCGACCCTGACCCCGCGCAATCACAAACCGCACACTTTGCCCTCAGAAATCACTGCCGATCTGTGAACAACCCAAACCAATGCACAAGGGCAACCAGGCTTTCAAAGGGGGGGGGGGGGCAATAGAGCCCTTTGGCTAGACCCCCCCCCCCAAAAGGGCTCAATTGACGGGACCCCCAAAATCCTACCGAGACTGACACCTGGGCCTCGGAGGTGACCCAGACCCAATGATCGGCAAAAATTGAAAATGGGATTTTTGGAATCAGCGCGTTGAGTTCAGAAAAGTTACCGTATGCCATGTATTTGGTGAAAAAAAAATTGACCATTTTGAATGCTCAAAAAAAAATTGCAGCGCCAGTGTTCATAATAACTGATTAATGGTGCCTGTCAATTGAGCCCTTTCCCAACCCCCCCCAACCCCAGTTTTTGGGGGCTCTATTGACCCCCCCCCCCCCCTCACTTGAAAACCCGGTATGCCCAACCACTTCCCACCCACACCCGCCACACTGCAATGCCCATTTCTGGTGTTCACTCCTGGAACCCACTGAATCGGCCCCGTCTCGGTTGGGGGAGGGGGGGCGTAGATGCCCCATCCGAGTCTGCCCCAGAGTACAGGGCCGCTGGGGTAACCCCCCACCGCCCTCCCCCCCCCCCCATTCGCCCGTGCCGTCACCCCCTCCGCAATGGCGCTGGGGCGGGATTACCTGAATGCCGTAGCCTTGACAGCGTCGGGGGTCCGCGGTCGGTGGGACATTGGCCGCCCCCTGAGAGACAGGCCATGGGGAACCCTCACAGCCCTGGACAGAGTGGGGCTCACCGCCAGTGAAAGCCCCCCCCCCCCCCCCCCCCGTGACGCCGCAGCATCGGAGGTCACAAACGGAGACCAGGCCTCTTGAGCACAGGTGCGGTGGTCCCCCAAGGCCACCCCCGAACCGCCACCCCAAAGCACAGGGCTGCGCCGCACCACGGGAGTGGGGGGCCATCAGCAGCGGAAACGGAGCTCTCATATGCCATCGTGACACAGCCATAGGGTCATCGCCACAATCCACAGTACATTGTTTTGCCTTTGCTGCACTGCAGCGTAAACCAGATCAGCGCCGAATGTTGCCTTGAGGTCGCCGCACAAGACGGCTATCGAATGTTCCATGGGCCGTCTGGGTGTGGGGGGGGGGGGGGGGCTGAGCGGGCGGGCCCTCCCCCACCCCCCGAACACAAACCCAAAAAAACGGTGCCTCTGAATCGAGAGCCACCGATGAGAGGCCCATGTCAAGTACCCACACCTTCTGTTCCCCTCAGCCCCGCTCTCGTGGGGTTGGGCCCAGCATCTCTCGGTAGCACTCCGCACACCCTCCGCTGCCGGCGCCGGCCTCGCCCGCTGTGGGACGCATATGCCCGTGCACCAGCCGGTGCCGCTCGGGCACACAAGGGACGTGGCCACCCTCAACACACGCAGACAGTCTAACCCCCCGGACAACAGCACCGTCCCCCAGCAGCCCCCCCACCCCCTACACAGCGTGTACGCCTAACCCAGTAGAGCCCGGACAGCTAAAGTGGCCAGCGGAGGTAGGGTCGAGGAATGAACATCAGTTCGCCGGACACTCAACAGACGCACCATGAGTTAGCAAGATGGACAGAAGGCGATGACAGCCGCGGGGCAGGCGCGGCCAGAGCCTAATGCGGACATTGCAACCTGACCATATTGAGGCCCCTACACAGGGCACCTCCGGTGGAGGGACCGCGCCGCACGCACCTCCGGCCCCTCGCAACACATTGTCTGGGCAGTCGAATGGACCCGCAGAAAGGCGTGCCACCGCCGCACCGTATGGGGCCCCGTGGAGGGCCCTGCGGCTGCACACGGCAGCGCGCAGTCCGTTCGCGGCCCTGCGCACCTGCCCACACTCACCCCCATGACGTGGTCCCCCCACCGCACCAGCCTCCTCCGGGTCCCTTGATGGGGTGTGGCTTCCCACCAACCCCCCCCCCCCCCCGGCCCCAGCACTCCCTGTGGGCCGAACGCTGTGTACCCGTGCACGCCATGACCCCCCCCGAGCACACGACCACAGGCACCAAACCACAATTCATTGTCTCCGTCAGTCATCTCCTTCTCCGGAGGCATCCCCATCTGCCCGTACCCCATGGGACTGGCTGATCCCTCGAGCGGAGGGTGCCTCGACATACGATCCGGTCCTACAGCACCTTTGCACTGCCTGGGCCCTGCGCGGGCCATGCCTGCGAAGGCGTCTCCGGTGCGCACTGCTGCGGTCCATCCGCTTGGTCGCGCTGGTGACCGCAGGGGCGCAGCAGGCTAGCCTCCCGGTGCCCCCTCAGTCCGTGCCATCGCCTTCCGTGTGACGGGCGTTGCGCCCCTCCACTTTGGCTCTGCTTCGCCAGTTACCCCCCCCCCCCCGCCGCCCCTTCGCGCACATCACCGAGACCCTCAGTCCGACCGATTGGCATACAAAACCCACGCGGAACGCGGGCCTCTCCCTCTGGGGCAGCCACGTTGCACTGCACCGGGGGCACTGACACACCCACCGTGGCTCAGGGCAGGCGGGGCTCCCACACACACAACGCTGGCGTTGTGTGTGTGGGGGGGGGGGGGGATGCCATATTAAAGAGGAAGACCTGCATGGGTGCATACGTGCTTTGAAAAAACGGGGAGGGGTGTGTGTGGGGGGGGGGGGGGGGGTGCACAAGGCGGAGGGTCAGGCAAGTCGCCGGCACACCTTCTCCTTCAGAGACGTCAGCGAGAGGCAGCGCCGTTCCACGATCGGCCCCAGCCCCACAGAAGGTGCACTGGAAAAGGCGGAGCGGGGACATGCACCTGCCGGCACAGGGCAAACAGTGCAGCCCGTGCCCCACCAGCCCCCCCCCCCCCCCGCCGCAGAGAGGGGGAGGGGCTGGGGGTATGGGGGTGTGGGGTTACGGAGGAATGAGGCAGGGCAGGCCATGGGGGGCCACTACTCTATGGGAGGGTGCCCAGCCCCGGCCTGGGCGTGATCCAAGCACCTGGGCCTGGGGGTAGCCGTGCCTGTCCAGTCCCTGTGGCCACACTATTGATACCCATGCCCAGGCTTGACAATAGGGGAGGGGGGGTTGATCCCCCTTGCCCCCCCCCCGCGGGTGTGACTGTGACTGTGACTGTCACTATCACTGTCACTGTCATAGCAACTGTGACGGTCACTATGGCTAAGTGTTTGCACTGCGTGCGCACTGCGTGTGCACTGCGTGCATATTGTGCACGCAGAGGCTAGGATACTCACCCAAGAATACGTGTCACCTGTTTACTAGGGGGAAGACTGAAAGGTGTCAATGCCATAGGGTTGGCCAGGTGTCCATCGATACTTCTGGTTGTAGTTAAAACCAACAGCATCGTCGAAGAAGAACTGTCCGGTCATGGTGTCGACTCGCCACCATCGAGTATCGGCGATTGAGAGCCTGCGAGCGACGATGACCACGTGGACTTCTTTGCAGTTGTGGACGTGGCCATGCCAATCGATGATCTTGAGCATCTCGGTTCGAGAATCACCTTGAAGTCGACCAAGGTTTTGGTGCACGTACTATCTGTCCGGAAGAGTACTCTGCAGGGCGAATTGAACCGCCTCTACGGATACGAGGCTCGCTGCAGTGTCGATAATGACGACGTCGAGAACCGGGTCGTGTCGACTGTGTACACTTTGTCGATGGGCCTCTTCTCGGGGGAAATGGTTGACAATTCAAATATGCCACATCCCAAATGCTTGGGAAGCCAAAAAAACTCTGGTACGGAACCAAAGACTTGTGCAAAGGGGCCAAAACTAGGGTTCGAGTATTTGCCGACATCTTTTTTTTTTTTTTGCATCAGGCCTGCGCTGAGCAGCGACAAGGCTCTCGGGTTCGCAACCCGGTCTCTGCATCAGTGCTGCAGGGCGCACTACAGTCACCCGTTGTAACGTGTGGCCCGAAGGCAAACCTGGATCTGTGCCTGCAGTATATACTAATGCATGGTAGTGCAGCGGGTACTGCCACGCCGAAGCAACCCGGAAAAAAATGAGAGTTCAGAGCTATTTCAATTATTCATTGGTGTGTCGTCTTCGCAGTGGTTCAGTCATCAGTGGTACATATACGTCTGTGGTTCTCTGGCTACGAGATCATGCAAGCGGAAGGGCGGCCCAGCGCTGGGTCAGGGTGTGCAGGGCCCACAGGAGGTTTTCTGGCGGCGTGCTGCAGCGGCTGTGCAGCCGGGTGCAGTCCTGAAGACCCGAGTTCGATTCCTCTTCCGCAGGCAAGCGGAAGAGGAGTACGAGGAGGACATGCGCCGCCCGGCGGACGGCGGTAGCAGTGACGGAGCGCGCTGCTGCAGGTGTGCCGTGCCTGGTGCCTCGTTTTTCGTGTGTCGGGGGTAAGGGGTAGGGCAGGAGGTGGGAAAAATGGAGGAGACACGCCACCCGACGCACCGGCGGTACTGGTGGTGGAGCGGGATGCTGAAGGGGGCGGTGGCGGGGGCCTCGCCAACGGGCCCCTGGACGGACAGACGGACCAGGGTTCGAACCCCCGACCACGACGAGCGCCAGCCATGGCACATACCACTAGACCGTCCATGCCTCTTGCCCTATTTGACACAAAAATTGTTTATGGAGGCTGGACCTTTTTAGGGGTTCGAACCCGACCATTTCTGTCTGCAGGGGGGAAGGGGAGGTTCCTGACGGGTGTGTGACGAGGGAACAGACCAGGCACCCAGGGCAACACCAGGCCGTGCCTGCGGTGAGCACTGGTGCACGGGAGCGCAGCAGGCAAATCCGGGTGATACAATGAAATCAGACTGGGCAAAGATCAAGAGAGGCCTGGTAGAAACATTCAACGGAAATCGGGGACTAGTGGGGCCGCTTCCCCCATCGCCTCCACAACGGGCATTGAACCTACGCCCGCGTGACGGGACCCCCGTGCACTTCCAGTATGCTATATCATCGATGTGCCGTGAAACCTCACTGAAACCACCAATTATGGGCGACAGGCAAAACCTCGGGGGGCAGGCGGAATATTCGAAAATCCCACACCAACATCAACACACTCATCGGGCGGCCTGTGCCGTCGCCTCCACGAGCCGCGAAGACGCAGCGCACCGCGGGGCCGGGCCCCCGTGCACTTTCAGGTATGCTCTCTCCCTGAACTGATCCCAACAATAAATAATCCTCCTAGGTGGAACCCAATTGTTCATTGTCACAACACAAGAACTACTCATAGCGAGCCGCCACAAGTTATCCCGTTCCGGGCATCGAACCCCCGAATGCCACCGTCAGGGCCACAGATGATACCATTGTACTATACCGAAGACACTCAGGTTCGAGTATTTGCCGACATCCAAAACTTTGCACTGCGTGCGCACTGCATGCGCACTGCGTGCATGGCATTCCCTATCACAGTGACAGTGACTGTCACTGTCAGCCTCACAAACGCCAGGTGTGACATGCTCCCCGTGACATTGTGATGGGTAGCCCCCCCCCCCCCCCGTCCCCCCAAATGGCGCACTTCTTATGGACCGCCCTGCCCATTGCACACGTGTGACCGCTACCCCGGTGGCTTCCATGGGGAGCTCCACCCTCTTTGTGGATGTGTGAAGCACTAACACACTGTGTGTCGGACGGTGGTCCCAATTCGGGGGGGGGGGGGGGGTGACCCCACCAGCCCTTGAAACCGCCCCTCGGCCACTCACGCACCCGTGGGCGGTCCTGGAGACCAGCACCGCACAGGGCGATGCTTCGAAGGGGTGGACGACACATCGCCGGGCGCGATGGTGTGCGCCTGGACAGAACACGTCCACATGCACCGGCACGTGGGCAGCGGTGCACCCGCCCATGGGACTGTGCCAAACGCAGGCACCGCCAACCGCTTGTCTCACAAAGCGCAGGGCCCAAGGGGAAGGGAATGCGACCGTGGCATCAAAACACACGGTCTCTTGGATGTGCACCCCGTCCACTGGTTGCCCAGCCCTCCCCCACAGCACTGCACACAGGGTGTACTACACGGCACCCCACCACCCTTCTTTTTTTTTTTGGCTCAGACTCACAAGTTCTTTGTAAGTGCTCGGCCAGACGGGCCGGATCAGAAATGACAGTGTAAGCACAACATATGTTGTCCCGTGCGGTACCTGGGCCTAAAAACACCAGGAACGATTTTAAAACGGCGCTTTGAAGGCCCCAAAGTTTGAAATCGCAAATATGAAATTGCACAATGCAAATTGCTGCTCCTTTGGCCAGATTTGCGAAGAAACTCTTGGGAATCAAAAACTCCAGTCTGTGGAATATCACTTTTTGTTCCAAAAAAGGCCAAAAATCGGTCATTTTGGCCGCATACCACCCGTGGTGGAGGGACGTATACTTGAAGGTCACCTGTAATCTGTCATCTGCTCATGCAGTATCAGAAACTGCCACGCCACTGGGGCAACGAGGAATGAAATCTGTTGATGTGAAAAATTTCTGTCATGAGAAAACGGGGGAAAACTTTCCTGGCGTCCCTGGTGGGGGTATGTCCTTCATGTGCGTGGGCGTTTGATTGCCCATTGTGCTCTCTGGTCATTGGGTACTACACGGCACCCCACCACCCTTCAGGGAACACCCCCTACCCCCCTCCCCCACAGCACTGGACACCCCCACCAGCCTTGATGGACCGCACCCCAACTACCTCCTGGAGGAAGCCTGTGCCATTGCACACACAACTACCCCACCCCCCTTGCAAACGCTGGTGCTCTGAAAAGGGTGTTCTCGCAAGAGGGGCGGGGCTGTAAGCAGGTCATAAAGCGCTCCACACATGCGCGTCCTGGTATGCAATTGCAGCAATGCCCGGCAGTTCATCGGGAGCTGTATGCTGCTCCTATGTGTTCAACCATATCATTGATTTCTACTGTTGGCCTATTTTGGCAACACCGAGTCGTCTCTATGGAACAATACAGTAAGGGCGCCCAAGGGGGTCTCACCGTTGGTTACTCATCTTGCTTTCGCCGGCACTCCTTGGCCAAATGAGTAAGACAACATCAGAATCCAATGGGGAAGAGGGGCGGGAGGGGGGGTTGCGGGCATGACGCTGGGGGCAGCGCATTCACAATGGGGAGCAGCGAGTTGCCCCCCCCCCCCCCCTGACCCGGGCGTTCAACGGGCGTCAGGCTTCCTCCCCCTGCAATGCCCTGTCCTGTCGTGGACTTTGTGGGGACATGACATGGACACGGCACGGCACAAAGACCACGACCCCAACTGCGCACCTCTTCCATGAGGAGCCCCTGTCATAGGGCCGGTACGGATCGTACGGGGGATTGATGGCATGGTAATCGGAAATGTCGGAGTGGCACCTCCTGCTGCGTTCCCCTCGCATGACATGAAGCTGTACATAGGGCAAGGGACCATGGGGCCTCCTTCTGGTCACTTCAAGCTGAGCACTTTGCACCTTGTCAGACAGCGTGAAAAGGACCAAAAGATGTGGGAAAAGGAGCAAGAGTTGTGCAATCCTTTTCTTTTGCAGGAAGTGAGTCCACGCTGTCTGTTTTGGTATCCCACATACTTAACAATCATAACCGGCAAATCATGGCCAAGTGATTACAATCCGCATTGATAGAGGCACCCCTTTTGAATCTTTGGATGTGGTTTGGGCATACCCAGCCCCCTGGCCTTGATTGCTCATTTGCACTACAATCCGTTGCTGCACAAACAGCCAGTTTTGCTGCAGAGAGCGTGTGTCTCTACCCCTAAGGCTTGCTCTGCACCCATCAAGTGTCCTACCCTTGTCCCGGCAACGCCCATGTCCAAGCAACACTGGGCATTGGTTCCGTCAGTTTTTGCAGAGTGGATTTAGGCAGTGCACAACATTTTTTTTGGCTGACTTGAAGTGTTCACCAGTACTCAAGATAGTTCCTGGAAGTTGGATGACCCAAGTATATGATACATTGGATCCCTGGTCGACAAGGCACAGGGCAAAGACCCATAGCTGATATACATGGAATGAGGAGAAGCTCTCTAGTGCAGCAGGCAACCGCCGCGCCATGAAGGCAACACCTAACCAGAGGTACACAGATACTCAGATGTGGGTGCTCAGACCCGTCAGTGCTGGCAGGCGCTTTCCCAAAGGAAGTGCATGGCCATGGCGTCATATTGGAGCCGCTTGGCACAGTCATGCGTGTTAGTGCAGGGGCGCTTCCCAAGTAGGCCTCGGCGATGGTGGCATGTTTTCTTGGTGCCAGAGGATTGTTGGCGAAGGTGTTTAGCTTCCGCAGCTTTCCACAGACAACACATGAGAGAAAATCTTTCGGTGCGGGCGGCGGTGGGCGCTGGGCGGTGGGCGGTGGGCGGGCGACGGGCGGCGGTGGGCGGTGGGCGGGCGGCGGTGGGCGGGTTGCCCCTAAGGGATCATTATATGACCCTATATATGGGACTATTGTATATTATATTCCATTATATTCCATTTCCTTGTTAGGAACATAGGATGTGAGATAGATAAGGCAATCATGGATCCTTTGCAATTATAAGAATTAGTGGATGATAGGGTGGATTTCTCATATGTGCATATCAGGTATTTCAAGGGCTATGTGTACCATATCTGTTTGCAGGATACTATTCAATCTTCACAATCGTTATGTCTTCTTTGCCAAGCAATGTTGCTGCCCATGCCACTGCGACCTCTGCTCCTTACCATTTGGTCTGGTTTCATGGTAGCAGAGGCGAAAATTTTTCGTCTCTGTTGGGCGCTTGGCATCGCGGAAAGCGATCGGTCCGCGAAATCGTGGACCAAATTCAAACCAAAATCTCTTCCCCGGGAGGGATAGCTGAGGGTGTCCAGGTCCCCACCCTCAGGACCTCCTCGGCCCTGACCCCATCGACCGGGCAAGGGCCGCAAAAACGGGCCAAACCCCAAGTGGCAACAAATCCCAAGTCTCCGAAATCCCCGAATGTTCCCATCGGGGCCCCCCATCCTCGAGATCCAGTTGGTGTACCTGGGTTGGTTGGGGGGGAAATGGACAGAGTATGTACAGCATGAATTCTAGTACTGGTGACAACACAAAGTGCCATCTGCAACTATTCTTAATTGTACGTTTTGAAAACACATTAAATTGTTGAAAATGATGGTGCACTACTGTTCCTATCTTCTTATCCGTGTGACCACATGCCTTCCACTGGCAGCCGATGGGTTGTTTCGGTATCCTCCATCCCTGCATGGCCTGGCACATAGATCCATCTGAGTTCCCTGTCCAGCCGCTTAATTTCGCCCAGCAACTCCTCCCAAACGGGCGCTTTGCTAATGGGTCCCCCTCCACCTTGCACTATTTACAGTGGATAATAAGGATTTGGGGCGGGGGGGGCAAGAGCCACAAGAGTAGCGTTGCTCACAAGGGGGTTGGGCAAGGGGCTGATAGGGACATGGTCATGGAGGTCCATCGGAGGGTGGGGCGAGCGGCATGGGGGGACTGAATCCATTAGTGTCGGGCTTTACCCCCCATGAGACATGGGCCTTGTGCTCCAACTCCAATGGTTGTCGCCCCAACAGCACACATAGGAACTGCCTTCACCCCACCAGGGCAGCCATCACCCCCCACCCCCGGCGGATGGACAAGGGTGTACCACAAATGATGGAGCGTGGCTGCACACACACCCCATCCAGGGGCTACTCTGCTGAGGGGGGCCTACTGGCATGGTGAATCACTGGGCACTCCGGATCTGAGGCCCTTGGTAGTAGAACGGCCTGAGCTGCATACACAACATCTTACTTCCACTTGTCTCACACGGAAATAGCAATTGGCACCTTTTCCGGAAAAAGGCACACCGTCATTGCATCAGGTTCGAATGTTGTCGTTCCCAGGCTATTGACTCTTGGCCTTCATCAGAATGGATTGGGTCAATCTGATTGCTTGGTTGTCAGGGCTTTTCTTAACCACGCGGAGGGGGGTTGATTTGAGGGACCCACCCACCCAGATTTTTGGCAAACCCACAGACCCACAAATGTCCCACCATCACTGGGGGCCATACGCAGGTTACAAAGCGCTCCACACATGCACGTCCTGGTATGCGTGTGCAGCAATGTTCGGGGGAGGGGGGGTTTGGACACCAACCCACCCATCCATCCACCCCAATACCATAGGCAAAATGCCTTACCGGACGCAAAATGCCTTGACCGCCGCCTTTGGCACTGACCCAAAATCCCCCACAATGGCCTACCCTACGGAGGTGGTTGGAAACCCACCCACCCAGAAATTCTGACCCCCCCCGCCCCCGGGGTAGGACACACACTAAGGAAAACCCTGTTGGTGGTGGGGAAAAAATATGAGGCGCCTCACTAGTGCACCTCATCAGGCTTTTTGGGGCCTCAATATGGTCCGGTTGCAATGTCCGCATTAGGCTCTGGCCGCGCCTGCCCCGCGGCAGTCATCGCCTTCTGTCCTTCATGCCAATGTTCGGCGCGCCCGCTGAGTGTTAGGTGAGCTCATGTTCATCCCTCCACCCTCCCTCCGCTGGCTATACTGGCGCTCCGGGCTCTACTGGGTTTTGCGTGCATACAGGTCAGGGGTCAGTCCCTCCCCTGTGCTGCTATGGTAGCTGGCCCTTTTCGGCCACACGCGGTTCGGCTGGGACCGGGCCATAGGTTTGGCTGGTTCCCTGGACCTCGCTCCCTCAAGACACAGGCACAGTATAAGTCGAACAACCATCTGACGGGCCGCGCGGCCCCGGTGTGCAGATGCACTGGAAGTAGATCAGTGTGGGATGGCGCGGGTTCGGGGGTGGGTGGGTGGGAAGTACAATATACTGAACACTGTGGAGAAGAGAGGCAGTGACGCCAAAATGGGGTTTCTGGGGAAACCTGGGTTTTGTTTTTTTGGGGGGGGGGGGGGTCCCTGCAGGAATTCAACATCAGAATGGGACTGCACCAGGGCAACACAAAATGCAGCTGCGTAGCCCCGTTAGTGTCAAGACTCCCAGCTGCCTTCACCCTGCAACTGGGATCTATCATACGTGCTGTGCCCTTCGAGGCCAATATCCCTCAATGCCTTTGTGACATTCATTGGGGCGGGGTATTCACGGGCACGCTCAGTTGGCTTACTTCATCTGTCCCTTACCGTCCTGGAACGTTTTGTACAACCGTTTCTCCCTCTGACTGCTTGTCCCTATTGAAATTTAAACAGTTCGCCCCCCATGGCTTTGACGTGGAGCATTCATTCCCCAAGGCACCACCACTCAGTGAAGGCCCTAAGAGGGTACCCCCCCCCCCACCTCCCCCTTGCATGGTAATCGCCTGCGCGACGGTATCCTTGCATCCCCGAGGAAACATACCCTAAGCGATGGTTCCCTCCCCCCCCCATTACTATGCAAAGGACCAGCGACACGAAACAAGACATGCAGACACAACGGCATATGAACCACAAAATGAGCCAGAAATTGTCTGTTGGGATACATGACATCCACGGCTGCCCGATCTTCAGCAATAGGTCCACCTACATTGTCCTCATGGCGTTGTGATGGAGATAATGGGGGAGGGGCACCTGATCTGGAACTCAATGCGGTGGAGTGCAACAGCCTCATGAACAACTTCTTTGCCACCAACTTCATATTGGGTCCGCAAAAGGTCCCCGGGCTGCAGTGAAGAACCCAACACAATTGCTGGTACTCGATCACCGGTCACCCGTACTTGCGTGAAACTTTGCATGGTGCGCGCCCGGTGGGGGGGGGGGGGGGGGATAGATGATCCCTGAAAAAACACACGGGGGTCAGTTGAAAACCCTTGGACGTTGGTTGGATAGGCGCAGCGTTTGATTGCCCTTGTCCCACCCACAGTGGCATTGTACAACTACAACACACACGTCAGTGCAAATCTCACACCGTGCCGAGAACAATCCACTGAAGAGATCGAGATCTAACTCACGCTTGTGCGTAGAGCAGTAATCACCACTCGTAGAAAGGAGGCATCAGATGCATATGCTGCACTGGATCCCTGGCAAGACTGCGGCGTTAGAGTGAAAGTAAGAGTGTTTGCCATCCCTGGCCTGTGTGCACATGGTATAATTGCAGCACACGTGTATGGGCGCATGTGGACGTGCAAAACGTTGAAGGATGTGGATTGTGGTGCACGCGCTTGTGTAGGCTGCACCGTCGCATGCCTGTTTGGATCGCGCGGCACGTGCATGAGCCTGCACAGACGGCACGCTCCAGGACAAAAGGACGAGAGATTGTGAAGTTTCTTGCATGGGGGCAACTGGCACAGTGCCTGGATGCATTTCCGGGACCCTGTACACGCCGGGAGGACACCTCCGCATTCCCCCCGTATTCCAATATGGCCCTCCCCCAGGTTTGTGCTGAAATGGGACCAGGGCTGAACAAGGGGGTCTGAAAGGCAAATACAAACGCTGCTGCAAGTTGGGGTGGGCAAACACTGCACACGCTTCTACTGCCGGTTGGGGGCGAATCTGCGTGTTTACAGAACGGCAGTTGGGGGCACGGGGGAAAATTGTGGTGGCAGTAACATTCACTCCCAATGAGATACCACCCCACTTTCAAGCACAGGCCTGTGCTTCCCCTTGCCTCTGGCAATATTCTCATCCACTTTGACCAGTTGCCTGCTCCTGGAAAGGCGTAGGTGCGGTGAGGTCGTTTGTCTGTTTTACATCAGGCCTGTGCTGAGTAGCAGATAGGCTCCCTAGATAGGCCTGGTCTCTGCACCAGTGCTGCAGGGCGTTCGTGTGCCCCGGAGAGAAACAAACGTCTGAACTTGCAGGTTACTCTGGTGTATGGTAGTGCAGCAGGGACTGGCACGCCGAAGCAACCCAAGAATAAAATCATCAGATGTGGAGATTGAAACTTCAAACAACAAATGAACAATGGAATCCGGCGGGTGAAAAAGACTTATCAGAAAGGCAAACTCGCTCATTGAGGACGACGAACACGTTGCCTGCTCCCGGAAAGGCACAGGTGCAGTGAGGTCAAAGCAGAGAATGGCAGACAGCAAGGGGTCTCGCAGCAGCTCAGGGCCAGCGACTGGCCCAGAGCAGTTTGGCAAGCAATAGATATCGCCCCTCCTAAACCTACCCCAGCCCACCATCACTTGACATTGAACCACAGGCAGTTGGCGAATGGCTCAGGCGCTGTGGACAGTTGACCACTACCACCACCTGCGAACTGCTGGTGGTGACCATCATCAGTTGGTTGGCTGACCACCAGCCACAGCGGTGACAGTCTGTGTGGGAAGAGTACCTGCAAACCATTTCTGCCCCCAGGAATGCACTTGATGGGGCAAGAGGTCAAAAAGAAAAAAAGGGCTGTCAAAAATGGTGGCGCAAGCGGTCAATGGCGGATGGAACGGAGGTTTGGGACAAGGTCTGGCGAGTACGAAACACCTTGTGGGCCGTTGGAGGTGCAACCAGAGCTCCCTCAGAAGAGGAAGGGGTACCCCTCCCCTGCCCAAGCGCATGCCTGGTCATGGCCCCTCACTGTCCCAACACGTTGGATGCATTCTTCCGTGATAAACAGGGGCGCACGCACACGAGAACCCTTCTGCAGTATTGCACAAGAATGTGGGCCCTGGCGCCAGCGTCAGATGCAGCGACACTGGGGCTGCAGTCGCTTGGGGAATGAGGAGTACAATGCAATCCCCTGTGTCCCCCAAAGCTCAGCTTTCTCAGTCTCACAGGGCGGCCCCAGCCGCCTTAGTCCCTATCCAAATCTCTCAGCAGGATCCAAATCGCTAATCTCGATCAATCCACATATTGTGCAGAAGTTGGCACCGCATTCTTGGTTTGTGCAGTTGGGTGTTAGGGTGGTAGTAAGGGTGTCTGCCATCCCTGGCCTGTGTGCACATGGTATAATTGCAGCACACGTGTATTGGCGCATGTGGACGTGCAAAACGTTGAAGGATGTGGATTGTGGTGCACGCGCTTGTGTAGGCTGCACCGTCGCATGCCTGTTTGGATCGCGCGGCACGTGCATGAGCCTGCACAGACGGCACGCTCCAGGACAAAAGGACGAGAGATTGTGAAGGTTCTTGCATGGGGGCAACTGGCACAGTGCCTGGATGCATTTCCGGGACCCTGTACACGCCGGGAGGACACCTCCGCATTCCCCCCGTATTCCAATATGGCCCTCCCCCAGGTTTGTGCTGAAATGGGACCAGGGCTGAACAAGGGGGTCTGAAAGGCAAATACAAACGCTGCTGCAAGTTGGGGTGGGCAAACACTGCACACGCTTCTACTGCCGGTTGGGGGCGAATCTGCGTGTTTACAGAACGGCAGTTGGGGGCACATGGGAAAATTGTGGTGGCAGTAACATTCACTCCCAATGAGATACCACCCCACTTTCAAGCACAGGCCTGTGCTTCCCCTTGCCTCTGGCGATCTTCTCATCCACTTTGACCAGTTGCCTGCTCCTGGAAAGGCACAGGTAGGGGCGGGGGGAGAGAGAGAGAGAGAGTGCATATTTAGGAGCATATGCCTTGGGCTTGAGGGCACTTTGCCTTGCCGCTGCTTACCAGAGGGCCGCGTGGTAGGGTGCCTTCAGCGCCGACAGAGCTTGAGGCTCCGCTGCTGACGTTGGTTGTGTTTGCTGAATGGTTGCCTGGCCATGCACCACATGGTCACATGGCTCCTGTCGGTTAGATTGCATGCTGTACATGGTGGTGTAGTGCTGCAGGGGCAAGCCCTGCTGCATCTAAAACGGCGGGCGTCCATTCACCCACACCAATCTAATTACTGCCTGGCAGTCTCGGACAAACCAATTGGAGTTCAGCCTCATCCCCGTCAGGGGCAGGAGAGTTAGGGGCAGTGTGCTGCCGCGCACCACACTCTCCAAGGGCAGCATTGGTACCTCATCGCTGTCTTCTCCATCGACAGTTGTGTGTCGACTCTCAGATCTGAAGGTGGGGCTAATGCTAAGGGGGCTCTTGGAAGGAAATCATATTAAGGAGCAATAGTCCATGGGGCTTCTACCCATTCCAGCCCCCAAACTCACCCAAGGGGCAAGTCGCGCGGGTTTCTGGAGAGCTGCCGCTAAGCTAAGGGGGCTCTTGGTAATGGGGACCTCCCAGTTTCCTTCAAGCACGGCAGGCTGACCTCGTGGCTCAACAGAGGGGCTCGTGGCAGAGGCCAAAAGATCATCTAGAATCATGGGTTGCAGGTGGTGAGCTATGGTAGTCCCCGAGGGGGCCGCTGGTGACCACATGGGATCCGAGAGGGGACTCTTCTAGGTAGATGTAACCGCCTCTGGGCATATAGTATGCTGTGGTTGCTTGTGCCACTCACGAGGGCCACCGACCGCCACGGGCGGGGCAGCAGGCTGGGTCATGCCCAGCGCTGCCCACAGCGGGCACGGGGGCAGAGGCGTCTTAGTGATGGTCGCACCCCGAACAGTTGAGATGCACCCCATGTTGGGTGCAGTGTAGAGCCGCGTCCGGAGCCTGGTACCACGGAGGTCAGCGGAAGCCACAGGTGCAGTGAGGGCTCTTTCTTATTACATCAGGCCTGTGCTGGGTAGCAATTGGGATCTCGGGCTGACCGCCCCGTCTCTGCGCCAGTGCTGCACGGCGCAGTAAGGCAACACGAGCATTCGTGTGCCCCAGAGAGAAACAAACGTCTGAACTTGCAGGATACTCTGGTGTGTGGGACTGGCACACCGAAGCAACCCAAGAATAAAATCATCAGATGTGGAGATTGAAACTTCAAACAACAAATGAACAATGAAATCCGGCGGGTGAAAAAGACTTATCAGAAAGGCAAACTCGCTCATTGAGGACGACGAACACGTTGCCTGCTCCCGGAAAGGCACAGGTGCAGTGAGGTCAAAGCAGAGAATGGCAGACAGCAAGGGGTCTCGCAGCAGCTCAGGGCCAGCGACTGGCCCAGAGCAGTTTGGCAAGCAATAGATATCGCCCCTCCTAAACCTACCCCAGCCCACCATCACTTGACATTGAACCACAGGCAGTTGGCGAATGGCTCAGGCGCTGTGGACAGTTGACCACTACCACCACCTGCGAACTGCTGGTGGTGACCATCATCAGTTGGTTGGCTGACCACCAGCCACAGCGGTGACAGTCTGTGTGGGAAGAGTACCTGCAAACCATTTCTGCCCCCAGGAATGCACTTGATGGGGCAAGAGGTCAAAAAGAAAAAAAGGGCTGTCAAAAATGGTGGCGCAAGCGGTCAATGGCGGATGGAACGGAGGTTTGGGACAAGGTCTGGCGAGTACGAAACACCTTGTGGGCCGTTGGAGGAGCAACCAGAGCTCCCTCAGAAGAGGAAGGGGTACCCCTCCCCTGCCCAAGCGCATGCCTGGTCATGGCCCCTCACTGTCCCAACACGTTGGATGCATTCTTCCGTGATAAACAGGGGCGCACGCACACGAGAACCCTTCTGCAGTATTGCACAAGAATGTGGGCCCTGGCGCCAGCGTCGGATGCAGCGACACTGGGGCTGCAGTCGCTTGGGGAATGAGGAGTACAATGCAATCCCCTGTGTCCCCCAAAGCTCAGCTTTCTCAGTCTCACAGGGCGGCCCCAGCCGCCTTAGTCCCTATCCAAATCTCTCAGCAGGATCCAAATCGCTAATCTCGATCAATCCACATATTGTGCAGAAGTTGGCACCGCATTCTGGGTTTGTGCAGTTGGGTGTTAGGGTGGTAGTAAGGGTATCTGTCATCCCTGGCCTGTGTGCACATGGTATAATTGCAGCACACGTGTATTGGCGCATGTGGACGTGCAAAACGTTGAAGGATGTGGATTGTGGTGCACGCGCTTGTGTAGGCTGCACCGTCGCATGCCTGTTTGGATCGCGCGGCACGTGCATGAGCCTGCACAGACGGCACGCTCCAGGACAAAAGGACGAGAGATTGTGAAGTTTCTTGCATGGGGGCAACTGGCACAGTGCCTGGATGCATTTCCGGGACCCTGTACACGCCGGGAGGACACCTCCGCATTCCCCCCGTATTCCAATATGGCCCTCCCCCAGGTTTGTGCTGAAATGGGACCAGGGCTGAACAAGGGGGTCTGAAAGGCAAATACAAACGCTGCTGCAAGTTGGGGTGGGCAAACACTGCACACGCTTCTACTGCCGGTTGGGGGCGAATCTGCGTGTTTACAGAACAACAGTTGGGGGCACGGGGGAAAATTGTGGTGGCAGTAACATTCACTCCCAATGAGATACCACCCCACTTTCAAGCACAGGCCTGTGCTTCCCCTTGCCTCTGGCAATATTCTCATCCACTTTGACCAGTTGCCTGCTCCTGGAAAGGCGTAGGTGCGGTGAGGTCGTTTGTCTGTTTTACATCAGGCCTGTGCTGAGTAGCAGATAGGCTCCCTAGATAGGCCTGGTCTCTGCACCAGTGCTGCAGGGCGTTCGTGTGCCCCGGAGAGAAACGAACGTCTGAACTTGCAGGTTACTCTGGTGTATGGTAGTGCAGCAGGGACTGGCACGCCGAAGCAACCCAAGAATAAAATCATCAGATGTGGAGATTGAAACTTCAAACAACAAATGAACAATGAAATCGGGCTGGCGACTTATCAGACTTATCAGAAACTTCAAACAACAAATGAACAATGAAATCCGGCGGGTGAAAAAGACTTATCAGAAAGGCAAACTCGCTCATTGAGGACGACGAACACGTTGCCTGCTCCCGGAAAGGCACAGGTGCAGTGAGGTCAAAGCAGAGAATGGCAGACAGCAAGGGGTCTCGCAGCAGCTCAGGGCCAGCGACTGGCCCAGAGCAGTTTGGCAAGCAATAGATATCGCCCCTCCTAAACCTACCCCAGCCCACCATCACTTGACATTGAACCACAGGCAGTTGGCGAATGGCTCAGGCGCTGTGGACAGTTGACCACTACCACCACCTGCGAACTGCTGGTGGTGACCATCATCAGTTGGTTGGCTGACCACCAGCCACAGCGGTGACAGTCTGTGTGGGAAGAGTACCTGCAAACCATTTCTGCCCCCAGGAATGCACTTGATGGGGCAAGAGGTCAAAAAGAAAAAAAGGGCTGTCAAAAATGGTGGCGCAAGCGGTCAATGGCGGATGGAACGGAGGTTTGGGACAAGGTCTGGCGAGTACGAAACACCTTGTGGGCCGTTGGAGGAGCAACCAGAGCTCCCTCAGAAGAGGAAGGGGTACCCCTCCCCTGCCCAAGCGCATGCCTGGTCATGGCCCCTCACTGTCCCAACACGTTGGATGCATTCTCCCGTGATAAACAGGGGCGCACGCACACGAGAACCCTTCTGCAGTATTGCACAAGAATGTGGGCCCTGGCGCCAGCGTCGGATGCAGCGACACTGGGGCTGCAGTCGCTTGGGGAATGAGGAGTACAATGCAATCCCCTGTGTCCCCCAAAGCTCAGCTTTCTCAGTCTCACAGGGCGGCCCCAGCCGCCCACAAGGCGGCCCCAGCCGCCTCAGTCCCTATCCAAATCGCCCCCTTAGGGGGGAGCGGCTGCATGGCCCGCTCGCGACATCATTTGGTGCCGTTTTGCGCTGCTATGATTCTGCGTGGCATGAGATGTGATTTCAAGTCGGACGAGCGTTTGAAGTCCACGCTGATTCCTGCAGCTTCAGCAACAGCGACAGAAACAATGACACCCGCAGGAGCAGTAGCAGTCACGACAACACCCATGATGGAGGAGGAAACGCAGGCAGCGACAGCAGTGCGTTCCAGATTGGTTTGAAGATGGTCCATATTTCTCGTTCCCCGTCCGTTGCAGAGGCATGTACGCCACATTTCGGCCTACATTTGACCTGCGCCGGCAGAAAAAGCTTTGGCTTGGCCAAAATGCGTCGAAGAAGATTTTGCTTTGAGAACAGCGTCTGACCCTCAGCACACCACCGGCGTGGGGGCTGAGTGGTAACTTAGTGCAAGTCCTAAAGCAACCAAGTCAGTCGGGCAATCCCTTGACCTGCGTCGGAAAGAGCATCGCAGGAGATGTCATGTGCGGCGCCGCACAGTTCACAGTCATTCAGAGACACTCAACCTGACGCCAGGCGACACAAACCCCTTGTTCGGTTGTGGGTGGCGGACAACCAGAAGAAACTCAGTGCACGCTGACTGCGCGTGGGCGTGGCCGGGCGTGCCCCGGCGTCAGCGAACGCAGTGGAACCCGTTCTCGACCTCCTCGGGCTGCACGGAGTCGGTGAGGGGCCCCTCCCCCTCCGACATGCTGTTGCGGTGCACGGTCTTGCCCCTTCGTTTGCGACGGTGCCGCGTCTCTTCCGGGTCGAACCCCTGCGTCGCGCTGCCGTACAGGGCCCAGTCGGGGGTGGGCAGCGTGTAGTCCTCCGCGTTGATCACGGGCCGGTTCTGGCTCATCAGCTGGTGGAACCGGTCCACGTCCACCCACGTGTGCCAGCGCCCGTCGATCTTGAACTTCCGGTGGGCAATCAAAGCGCAGGACGAGTGCTCGTGCTCGCACGCCACCTCGTAGTGCTTCCCGATGGCGGGGTGGGCGCACAGGCGTCGGCAGAAGTTGATGATGTCCTCGTGGGATGGCACGTTGGTGTCGAGACTCAGGGTGCGGCCGCAGAAGATGACCCCCTTGACCTCAATGAAATCGGGCTTGCACCGCACGATCATATTGGCATACTCCTCAAAATGGCCATCCGTCCACATCTTGATGATGATCAGCCGGAGGGATGTCCGGTGGGACTTTCTGGCCATGATCTCGAGGGACGCTTGGAACCGCTCCCAGAAATCCTCGTAGACGCTCTGGACGAGGTCCTTCATCAGCTGCCGCGTGGGCCCGCACACCGAAAGCACCAGCTGCGTCGTCGTGGTCAGTCGCTCCAACTCTTTGGGGTGCATCCCTGTGTGGTACATCCAAGTGGATACCCCCCGGTAGTGCAGGTGCTGAATGTACGAGTTGATGTGGGGGTACATCAAAGGCTCCCCCACGAGCGACAGATCGCAGTGTCGGACCGTCTGGGCCTGCTGCAGCCTCTCGGGCCGCACCCCCTGTACATCGCGCATCGTGTTCACCATCGAAAGGTGCTGGATGATGGCGTTGTCCACGATGAGCTTGGCGTCGTCGGCCGCCCACGTCCACTGCGGGGCCGTGGGGCACCCCGGATGCTTCCAGCAATGCACGCAGTTGCTCGAGCAGGACAGCGCAGGGGAGGTCTCAAGGGTCTCGTAGCTGTTGGTCCCATAGAAGGTCCTCTTGAAACAGGCGCCCCTGCCCCGCAAGTGAGTCTTCGTCCATCTGGAAAGCCTGACTGCTGAGTGTGTGCCCACCAGCCGGTAGCCTTGATCAGTGAGCTGACACGCAAGTTCAGGGGAGAGCAGCGCAGGGGGCGTTTCCTTGGAGAACACTTTGCCCAAATCCTCGACATCTGCCAAAACCTCGGGAGAGATCTCTTGCCACCGGTGTAAACTCGAAGGCTCACCGATCTCACCGAAGTATGGGTCATAAAAGGCCTTGAACACTTCCTTGTTGGCCAAGCCCCTGGGGCCAAACAGCGTGACACCTTCGGCAGAGGGTCGCGAGACACTACGCCAATCGACTTGTGGCTGCTGCTCCTTCATGGCAGAAGACGGCTGCCGCCAGATTTTGAGGCCATCGTTGTCATTGGAGGCTTGAGCCACTGATTCCGATTCCATCGTCCCCAAGTCTGGCTGCAAGCTGCGGTGCTGGCGGTTGGTATTCGACGTGAAGATGACAGGTGACGAGGCCACTGGATTGAGGACTGCTGGGCCTTGAGCATGGTTCAGGGGGCGGTTGGGGATGGGAGGCGGAGGGATTGCAACGACACTTTCCTTCGGTGGGGTGATCACACCTGCCGATTCCTGCCTATCTGGCGGAACAGGAGATGAGATATCCAAAAGGGACGAAGGCTCGGTGTTGTTCTGGACGGGCGGGATGCATTCGGCGCTTGCTCGACTGCTGCTTGGGCAAGGGGCAGGTGCGGCCCTCACCATGTGTAACTTCTCTTTACCTTCATTCACTTGCGAGAAACTGTCAAGACGCACATATTCCTCGAAGTCAGCATCAAAAACGTGGGGCACGTATGCCGTGTGCTCGACGCCGGCGGTGGTGAAGAGCTGGTCCATAAATTCCTGCAGAGAACTGGCGCAACCCAAGAATTTGATCTTGATATTACTGTCATCAAAAGTCACGAGATATTTAAAGTTGATCGGCATTGTATTGGCGAAAAAAGAAGACCCTCAGAAAGTGATGGTCGCAGTGTTTGGACAAATCCGTGTTTGCACTTGACACATACCACGGAACACGCTTTGCACACATAAGCCAACCTTACCCCTCAAAAACACGACAAGACAAAGCATTTATCCTCATCCGCGCAACTCAGGTACCACTCAGTTGCTTGCATTCTGATTGACAGGCACCAAATAGAACCCCTTGCCCACCTTGCCCTCCTCTTGAAGAGCCGGACATGCTTGCCTTTTGGAACGGGCTCAGGGACTGCCTTAGGGGCTTGCTGAGGGACAGGCTTTGGTTTCTCTCTTTGTGAACAATACTAAGATCTACAATGTCTTCTGCAAAGGACAGTTTAAGTACACGGTGCGAATCTACGGTGGTATGTGATAAGCAATCTGGCAGGGGAAAAAGTTGTTCATTATGACAAAAGGGTGGCCAACCACCATACACACCAGAACACAAGAGCACATGGAACTGCAGCTACACCAACTTTGACGCCCAAATTGACCGCTGGTGCAGCCCGCGCAAGGCTGCGAAACACATTCTCTTCTTCTTGGAACCACAAAAACGATGGTTCCAAAAAAAGGAACAAAAGTACAGAAACAAAGGTCCATGTTAGGAGGGGCAGGGTTGATTGAATCACTCAAGTTCAACTAGATTGTTGCTTGGTAGTTTCTTAGAGGACTTCCCTAGTCAATCAGTTTACGCCCCGGCAGGTTGTCCTGGGCATTCCATTTGAAGTGGTGGGCTGATACATCAATACACCGGGGCAGGTGAAAACTGGCTTGCGACTACGGGGGTCACTGACGTCCATTTCCCAACCCCCCGTGCTTGTGGCCAGCCATGACAAGGATATGACAGTGCACCTGCCTCCCCCCCTCCCGCCGACGCAAATGGGGCTGGTACTTGTGTGCGGTCTATTCCGTTTGCATTCCATAGCACGAAGGGGAAGGGGGTAGGGGTGCAAAGCCCCACTATGGCCTCTCGTGGGCAATTAGTCTGATCAAATGAATCCCTTGAATCGGAATCAGAACTTGCACTGTCACTATCGGAGCTTGGGGTGCCGTTTGAAAGAGAGGCAGAGGTGGCATGGCAACACAATCAAGATAGAACTAGGAACGATCAGGAAGTTGGGCAACAAGAGGCACGCGGCACCACTGGCGATACCCGTCGGTCCAGCTATGGTCCCCGTCACAACGCAAGATGTGATGACAACCAGTGACCTCACCACTCAAGCATTTGACGCAAACAATGTCCGAGTCATGACCTTCGGGATCATTTTGTAACAACTCCTCCACAAGAACAATCTCAGCAGCCTCCATGGGTAGGCTATAACGCTCGCGGATGATCTGCATGTCATTGTATACTCTTTGTGCAACCTCAAGCTTGGGACCACTGCTAGACAAACCTTGATGCATCAAAACACTTTCAACAAATTAGAGATTCATTGCCCATTGATGCCCAAGGACCCACACAACCGATGGAGGAAGCGCTCCACATCAGCAAAAGGTCACACACGGTTGTTCAACCAAGCCTCATCGCTCAAAAACACCAAAACCACGGTGATGTGCAAACCATTGCTGCACTTGGCAAACCTTGGACACATTTCTGAGAGCAACTCTAGCAACCTCCTTCATTTGTTCATCTAAAGGGTGGGGAATACCATGGGACAGTTGTTTAGAGTGTGGTCGTGCTGCCTGTCACTCTGCTACCCCTGTGAGCGCCACTGGTACCTCTCATGTCCCTGAACCTCCCTACAATACATGCAGTAGGCTAAGTCGACAACGTCAACAACGTCAATCATTGTCGGGTAGGCTTGGTTGGCATCCTTTCGCCCCATGCCGGCCGGCATCCTTCAGCCGCGCAAACTAAAACGAGACTGAGGAAGGAGGTGCAGGGGGTCTAAACTTCGGTTTAAAGGGGTTCAACCCTGCATTTGCAAGGGACAACTGGGGGATAACTTTCAGAATTGTTACACCTTTGCTTTTTTCGCTTTCTCTTCAACGAGATCCAGTCTCATGAAACCCCGACCATCAGCATAGATAGGGTCATGCATGAAAGGACAAAAGGCATCGCCACCACTGAGGATGAGCCCCAGGCACCGCGTCCTTAGTTTTATCTTTTCCCCTTCGGATTGTCCAAAGAAGGGTGCGAAGGGTCTCTGGTGAGACGTTAATTTCTCTCACAAAAAGCCCCACCCCTCTGGAGCTGTAGCAACAGACTAAATCATCGGATGCGTCCGGCGCTTAAGGGACCACTGGTCAAAAGAAAAAAACAGTCCGCTAGGACCCAACATGGGTCCTGTTACAGATGTGCATTTCCAGAACCCCCTGGTCCCTCCTTCCAGTGACGTTCATGAACCCCCTCCCCCACCTTACCAGTTCCTTTCCAGTGCCAAGTTTTGCCTTGAATTTGGGGCTCGCACTGTTGAGTGGGTCCTAGCCTACTTGTTGCTTGAGGCTTGGGCCTCCCCCACGGCCAAAGTCCCTTTGTCACCATCACCTCAGGGCGCTCAAGTTCAAGTAGATTGTGGCTTGGTAGTTTCTTAGAGGAGTTTCTTGGTCAATTAGTTTAGGCCCCTGCAAAGTTGTCTAGGGCAATCCATTTGAATTGGTGGGATGATACATTGGGGTAATTATACTTAGGACGACAGTGGCTGGAATGTGGTTGTCAAGGATGTCTTTTATCAAAGAATGCCCAGATTGTAGTGTTCCTTGCATGATGGTGTGGCGTCTAGAACGATCGAACATACATGCACCACCTGCACACCGCGGGATGTGCCACCATGCACAACATGCAAACCACATTTAAACATTTAAGCATCCAACAGGAAACCATGATCCACCGAGTAATTGCGGGTGCAAAAGCGGGGGGGGGGGGGGGGTGGTTTAAGGGGGATTTCGCTGCGCCGAGGTATCGTCCTCGGGAAGGGCACCCCCCCACCACCACCCCCCCCTCCCCGCTTGGCAGACCCAAACTGGACCCGGTGGCCTAAGGGGTTAGCATACATGCACACCAAATGAAAAAATCATTCCGGTTCTCACATAGTGTCAGGCACCTCCGAACAGTTGGTATGCAGCCCGGCTATGATCCAACAATGCGCACCGCCCCTACCCAAGTGTACGGTAGGGTTTCATCGGCTTGGGTATTTCCGGCCATGGGTACCGGAAACCTTGGGACTGTGGGTCTTTGAGGCGGCCATGGGGTCCGAAATACACCCTGGATTAGAAGTGCACCATGGGGTTAGAAATGCACCATGGGGTGAGAAATGCATCAAGGGTGGTCATGGGGTTCGGAATGCACCATGGGGTTAGTAGTACACTATGGGAATGCCATGCACACAGTGCACACGCAGTGCAAACTTTTGTACGTCGGCAACTACTTGAACCCTAGTTTTGGCCCCTTTTCACAAGTTTGTTGTCCCATAACAGTTTTTTTTTACCCTTCTTGTGATTGAGGATGTGGGACATTTGAATTGCCACCCATTTTCACCAATTTTCACCCATTTTCACCTGGTTTTGCTACACGTTCTTTGTTACAGGTGGATGGTGGATTCTGATGATGGGGAATCACAGGACATTGTGTACATTCACAACGCAACAAATCAGCAGGTGGGTTGTTACACCCTCCAAAGCGGATTCCAACCTTCATGGCCATTGCCTTGCTATCTCTAGGAAACAATGTACTTTGTGGATTCTCTACATCTGCATTCTCGGCACCCTACATCCGCACTCTCCGATCATTGCAAATCAATAGCATGGCTTATCAGCAACGGCCCACACAATGTTGCATATTGCTACAAGTTGGGCCCCAATCGGGTCAAGGCAGAATGCCTCCGTCCCCAAAAGGCTACCACCACCTTCCAACACACTCACGCAACAGCACATTGCGCTTGGCCAGTGCAATTGGTCGGAGCGAGTCTGGTGTCTGCATCGCCTTCGTCTTGGGGATCATTGTCACCACTCCCGACGTCCATGTGTCCGGCATTTTGCCCAAGTCGAGGAAGCGTTCCAGTGAGTCATACATTTGTGGTTCGAAGATGCCCGAGAACCTCTTGAAGAATTTTGCCGAGAAACCATCCAATCCAGGGGAACTGTTGCTGTTCAGCCTCTTAAGGCCTTCATGAACTATGTCCCGGGATAGTTGCTTGAAAAGGAGTCGACCTGCCTTGCGCAACCCCTGTTCCACTCCCAAAGACTTCAGATAGGCCACACAATCTTCTTCCGTGGATCCCGTTGGGGTGGACACTTTGTCCCAATGGTCCACCAGCTCTTTTGCCACCGCCTTTGCTCCCCGTATCGCCGAGCCTGTCCTGGATACCAGCTGCTGAAGTTTCTTTCGCTCCTGCAACTCCCGCATTAACCGATACAATTCGTTCCTTTGCGTTCTCAGATCTCCTGAAGTTTCCCCCGTCGTGATCACCCCCTTGAGCTTGGAGAGTGTTTCCATGCCCGTTCTGTCACGTTGAGCCTTTTCATACACCCCCACCAGGAGGGTGTAGGCTGCTGCCGCATCTGTTGCTGCAATACCCAGTGATGAAAGAAATTGGTAGACCGCTGGTGCGACACAGTCTCTCGTGGAGCCACGCAGGAACTGTAGGGCTTGTAGCTCAACCAACTGCTTTTTGTTTTTATGTTCCCTTTGATGGCCGACCGCCTTCTTTTGAATGCAGCTCAGCGCCTCTTCCCACCATTGATCTCCTGTTGACTTGATAGACTTGAGAGAGGTTTCCAGATCTTCCATTGCCTCCGGGTCTTGAAGGATGGTCTCTGGATAGTAGAATCTGGGAACTGTGTCCTCTGTGTCGAAGGACGGGGGTGTGAATTCAGCCAGGATTGCCTTGTGGTCCGAGTTGGCAGCAAACATGGGGTACACGCTGGTCGCCAGGCTCAGCAAGTCGGATGTCGTGTGGATGCGACCAATACGGCGTAGCCTCTGCGGGTCGCGTCGCTCTCCTTCTCGAGGGTCGCCGTATGTGAAGCCCGTCGGACACCATGCTTCCTTGTCCTTGATGTCCGTCAGGGTTGGACAATGGATGTCAACCCAAACATCCTGCAGACCCGCTTTCGCCAAGGTTGTCACCTCCTGGTCTCTGGCACGTAAGGACGTGTCATGCTCAAACTCTGGGGGCGCGAAGGCGTCCCTGTGTTTTACAACTAAACTATTGTGATCAGCACATAAAGTCAGGTTCGGTCCATGTAACTCCTTGGCGATGTCTTTCCATTGCGACTGTCGACGCGTGTGCTTGTGGTGGAAGTGGACCACAACTATGGTGATCTCCAGTGGACCACTCGACAGTGAGGCTTTCAGCGCCCTGGGAGACAAGAACTTCATTGATTGCAGTGTCCACTTGGATGTTTTCCACTTCAGTGCCACTCCTCCGCTTCCTTCTCCCTGAAGTGGTCCGTCCAGGCCATACCCGTACTTAGCACTGCATCCCCGCTTGACGATCCTCCACCGTGACGAAGTGGGGCTCTTGGATGGCGAAGAAGTCCACCTCCAGGGACCGCAGCAGTGACCCTAGGGCCACTATGCGCTTTTGCTTACGCTTTCTCATGGTTATTTTCGTTTGAAACCCATTGATATTTTGGGACAGTACTCTGAGCGTGCTGCTCAGAGGGATGCTTGATGCTGACGTCATCGCGCTGCTCCATTGGACGACGAAGCCTCATCTTCCTTCAAGTCCCACTTCCGTTTGAGGGAGCTGATGACCTTGTCGACTTGGTCATCCAACTCCATGGCCTTGGCCATTTCTCCCGCCGTGATTAGGCCTTGCCTTCGTGTCTTTGAATCGTCTGTGTTTCTGGGCCGATCTGTGATTCGCCTTTTCCGCGCCTCATAATCCGCCTCGGAAATCACAAACATCGGAGGCATCCCAGAATCTGACAAGTAGACCTTTCCAATTAGCTGCGTCACACTTTCCCCGGTCAATCGCCATGTGGCAGTGCGCATCTCCCCAACACTCCATCTGACGCGGTCCGCGATGTACCGGCAGTGTACTTAAGGAGCAAGGGCCTCAGTCAGGTCCGAGAGATACCACCACGGTGCCACATCCAGAATGTACACTGTGCCCACAAGGTCCTTCTTCCATGTCGAGGGGACCGTGGGCTTGGAGATGCTATCCCTGTCGAGGAACTGTCCTGTCCTCAGGTCCTTGAAGACGGCCCCGATGGCAGCCACCAGTTCACGGTACCTTGTCTTCAACAGTGAGTGCCCAGTTTCCGTGAGACCCAGCAGCAGTTTGCTGGGCCCCAGCACGTGGATTTTCACTGGCGATTATGCCTGCAGAACGCCCGGGATTGTCCAAAACATTGCGAGAACTGAGGCATACAGCATGGGAGACCATGTTTCCTTGTGCGTCTTCTTGATCCATACCTCATAGACAGCAGACATGTTGGTCAGGTTGGCACCACGATACCATTCCACTGGCTGGATCTGGAACCTTGGCTTGGATCCGAACTGTGATACCACAGTATTTACCTATTCCTCATTTGACTCTGTGAAGAACAGCTTTGAGTTTCGTGGGTCTGTCCCCGGGAGGAGATGGACTTCATCAGAGTTCAGGCCAATAGACCCCAATAGCCCGTTGATTAGGTCATTGTGGACCTGCACAGCGTATTGGTTATCCCGCACATCTGGCTCGTGGAACACCACCTCGTCAACTTCTGCCCCAGGCGTCATAAGCCGCAGAAGCTTATACGTTGGGGGCGGAGATAGGCTCCTGGAATCCCTTGTGCTGCTTGCAATCCAGACATCAAATCGACCATGTGTGCGTATGTGCATGAGGGACCTGTCCGCCATTTGCAGCTTGTCGCAACCGAAAGGCAAGTTTGAGTTAAGGGCGAGTGCCCGATTGAGGAATGATGGCCTGTCATTATCATCGCCGACAGGTTCAAGCATGATTACAACAAAGCGGCCCAGCATGGGCAAATCGGCAAGCAGTCTCTTAATTGCATGTTGGATTTTGTCATATTCAGTCATTTCCCCAACGAGCACAACGTTGGTGCGACTTCCGTAAAGGACGGCAGCAAGTTTTTCAGACGAGTCGCAGTCCTTGAAGAGGTCGTACGACAGGGAGGCAGCCTCTGGAACTCCACTCTTCAGCACCACTTCGTCCTGAATGATATAATCTGCGTCATCGATGGCTGCCAAACACGCCAATTGACCGGCGTCGGCAGGAACGATGACCGCGTCGCCTGGCGTGGCCAGACGGGCCTGGGTGTCCCGGACACTCATGCGGTCAGGGGACAAGGGAGGTGGCGTCGGCGGCAGTTTGTCAAGGCCCAGCGGCCCGGGCAAGCATGGACAAAAAGACACCGAACAAAAATAAACACTCAGAAAGTGGACAGGAGGAGGGGGGGGCGCGTACTGCTGTCGCCGTGATCCCGGATCCCGCGGTCGTTTGCGTGACCCCACCCCCCCGTCACCGGGCGCGCCAACCTTGAAGGCATCCGCCGGAGCAGTGACGCTCCCCATGTTCGGCACACACTCCTTAACTCTACGAACTCCCGATCCATGTCCGACATCCGCATCCGAGTCAGAGTCGGACAGGACGATGACTTCAGGGGGCAGCCCAGGAGAAGCGGACTGGGCGCAGGTCGGGGAAGGGGAAGTTGGTCGTGGTTCAAATGGAGGTCCTGGGACGGCTGGGGATGGGCACGGCTAGGGGCCGTCGACGTCAGCGGTACCGACGCCATGCTCTTCCCGAACGTCCTCCACCAGATTACCGCCAGTAGGCCCAAGAAGAGGCGGTGGGCTCGGCTGCGGCGGTTCCATTGGAGGCTCCGCAAACCGCGAGAGGTCGTACATAGCCAAACCCCACAGAGCCGCAGGTAGCACCGTACCGCGTGGGCCCGGACCCACAGCCTCGTTAACATGCGGCAGCACCAGATCGCCCACCACCTCCGGATCTCGAAACCCCAGGGCGTAACCCATGGCGGTACGCAAGCCAGCCCACCGCCCCCAGAAGAGGAAGTACTGGGCGGCGGGCTTGCGTACCCAGCATGCCGCGGAACCTCCCCTTCTGAGGGCATGCCAGCGAGCATCAGCCCACTTAGTGTCGCGGAGCAGGCGGCCGATGGTGTCCTCGAGGAAGGGGGGCCCTCCCTCGAAAACGGGCTCGTCAGGCTGCTTCCCCTTAGCTTGGCAGTAGACCCGGAGGAATTCCATCCAGGATCTTGCGTAAGCTGCGGCCGGTCGACAGACCAACCCGGGCTCTCCCACCTTGGTGCTGTAGAACCAGAGGCCCTCCTTACGGTCAAGGTCACAGCACCGGATGGAGGCAGCCTCTCCAACCCGGAGCCACATCGTCCACGACAGGGCCGCCAGCGCCGCGACCGCCCGATCGTCCGGCGCGGTGGCCGCATTCCAGATGTGCACAAGGGCTCGAGGCGACACGTACGCCTGCGGGCCGGGGCCTCTTCCCGACTTTGCAATGCGCCAGTGGAGGGCCGCCACAACCCGGGAAACCAATGCCAAATCCTCCGCCGCGCGGACGGCAGACGCCAGTCCGCGCAACCCGGATGCAGAGTGGCCGTCGGCTGCACGCTCCGCCATGCAGAGGGAAAGGATTTCTGGCAGGGGCCTGGCCGGGATGCATGCTTCGAACTCCGCCAGCTGGTGAATAGCCGACCCATACCGCTTGCTGCCTTGTGCGCTGCTTCCAGGAATGCATGGCCGCCACTCGTGGGTCGGCCCGCTCGTCCGATTTCGCCAGTCGCTCCCAAGCTGATGCCAAGCCCGCAAAGCTGGCAACAAACCCGGACGCAACCTCCGGGGCAACCGCCGCGGGCACCACCCGCGAGCAGAAAGCTGCCCGCTGACCGCCCCACCCACCCCAAGCAAGGTCGTCCAGTGAGGCCCAGTGTGGGCACTGAAAGTGCCAGTGCTTGTGGGCAGTGGTCTCAGGGCTGTGGGCCTTGCAGCGGCGGTATTCCCCCGGCGCAGGGGCGGACACGGGGACTTTTCGCCCCGAGGCATTAACCCATTTGAGGACGCCTCCCTCACGCACGAACCGAACCCCTCGCCACCGAAACGAATCCGTCGGGTGGGCGGAGGCCTGAGACCACTGGAGGGCATCCAGTTGCCTGCCCTCGGCTGATTCTTCATCTTCGCGGGCTCGTTGCCGTCCTTCATACGCCTTGTGGCTGTCCCATAGGGTGTCCCAGACACGGTTCGCCAGGACCTCCCCGGGAGTCAGGTCCTCAGTGCCCTGTCCGCTCTAGGCACCTACTGCACGTACTGCTCCAGGGACTTCGCGGTTTGCTTCATCCACCCGGCCAGGCGCTCACGGCCACGGAACTCCGCCAAGGCCTCCGTCGTGAGCCGTGGCGTCTTGGGCGAGGCCAGCTCCGCCTTCTCGAGCCTCCTGCGAAGGCCCTCCAATTCTGCTGCCTGTTGCCGGACCAAGGCCTCCACGACGGGATTCGTCTGCGAAGAAGGGGACGGTCCAACTGACGGCTCCACGCCGCGATTGTCCGAATCCTTCGGGGGGCTGGCCGACTTGTTGGGGGTGAAAAGGTTCATGGTACAAAAAACAGAAAGTAAAAACACACTGCCTGAAAGGGGAAGAGGTAGAGGTAAACCAACGGTGACAAGCACCGTGAGGTCACGTCAGTCATACAAAGGAACTGGGCTGCAGCAAGGCACTTTGGTATGGGACGACTCTGTATGCCGGTGACCAGGTGTATCTCGCCCACAGTGACGGGACGGTGCGCGTGGTCAGCTCGGTCGGCTGCTGACGTGTGGGGGACTGTCAGCGTCGTCGTTGGGGAATGCACCCCGGTGACTGCGGAGCTTCCAGGCAACTCGTCGTGGTGCCCGGTAGCTTCTCGCTTGTCAGCTCGTGGCACGGGATGGGTGCGGGTGTCGGTGACGAGGTGCATCTCGCCCGCGCTGCTGGGACGGTGCTCCTGGTCATCTCGACGGGCCGCCGGTTGGCGGATGATTGTCATCGGCGCCCTTTCCCCTACGATAGCAGACATGCAGAGCGATGGCATCGGTGGTGCGACACGGCATAGTGTGTGACTGTACGTAACATGTGCCCTTCTGAGCATATACACCGCACACACCTTCGCCGGGGGATGTCCTTTTCCTCCTCGTCCTTTGAAGCGGTCTCCTCCTGATGGCCTTGCCCACGTTCGTGGATCTTGTCTGGGCGCGCTGGTGGCTGGACTCGGGGCTCTTTGCTCGTAGAGGGGCCTTTCCCCGGCGCGGTAGACCTCCCGTCGCGGTGTGTATGGCGGTGGTGGCGCGTCGCGTAGCGGTTTGCTGCGGCGGGCCGCCGGGTCCTCCCACTCGCGCTTGGGCTGCCTCCTGCATCTGTACGCGGCGCATGACCTCGTCGTAGGGGGGGGCTATGTCACGGACTGCTTGTCCCTCTGTCGGCGGTCGCGGCGCTTGTTGTGCCCTTTGCGGCTACGCTGATTGTGCGGACTCTTCTGCCCCGAGGACGGCGTCCAATCCCTTCGGCGTCAGGTGCTTTGTGGCGTTCCGCCCCAGCCACTCTTTGGCTTGCAACCAGAAGTATTGCGGGATGCCCCGGTTGCTGGATACGCCCATTGTCAGGGCCATGTTCGGGGCCTCTAGGCGCCAGTTTTTGTACACCCTGTGCTCCACTCCTGGATCCTTGATCTGCGCAGGCTTCGGCGGCGTTGCAAAGCCCAGCACCTGTCCCAGCGTCGTGGCCATCGTTTGTAGCCATCTGTCCTCTTGTCCTGGCGGTTTTGGCGGTGTGTATTCCATCGCGGCGTACGTCTTCGTGTAGCTGAGGAGGGTGAACGTGTCCGGTGCTCGCTCCACCGCTGCATGTTGCGCCTTCTCGATGTGGTGGCTCATGGTGTACAGCTGCGCTGGTACAAACCCCGTCGCCTGGCCCCTTGCTGCCACGTTCTCTGCAGCCTCGTCCTTGGTAAGAGCGTCGTGTCCTGGGGGCACCCGCCCGCCGTGGCGTTCTGCGCCTTGTGTCGCACTTGGGGGGGCCGACGCTGCGGGTTGTGCCCTCTCTGCAAGTCTCCTTCTCGTTGCCGCTCCTCCCTTTGCTCTTCTCGTTCGCGTTCTGCCGCCTCCTTTTTCCTAAAATTCGCCAGCTTGTAGCACTTCTTCCGCTGTTGGGACCGCGATTAAGTGCCGGGCTAAGGGGGAAATTGTGGTCCCGCCCATTGACCGCCTGACTGTCGCGGGCTTGCGCTGTCTGGGTCGGCGTGCAGGAGCGCGGTTGCTTGGGCTGATCGATGTGGACGTGACCTGGAGCGAGATCGTGACCTTCGGTGGTGCCGCCGGCGTGAAGGCGACGTGGATCGAGAGCTGGAGCGCCTTCTGTACTTGCGTGGCCGTGATGGCGTTGGACTGGTGCTGCGCCGCGGCCTGTTGCGCGTCGATCGAGAAGGGCTTCTGTGGTAACGACAAGGGTCGCGTTGTTAGTATGCCTCGCTGTCTCCGGAGTCCTCCGTTCTTGTCGTAGACATGGGGGTGGGAATCTCTTGCGATTCGATCGGGGAGGAGTCGGACATGTCGCACTTCAGAAGGGCTTGCTGTTGTCGGCAGTGGCGCCAGCGGTGGTCTCAGCAGTGCTCTAGGGCAGGGCCCCGGGGAGCACATGGCGAAAGAGACATCAAAAAAAAAATAGACACGAAAAAACAGACACTCAGAAAGACGTACGAACTCCGAATGCTCCCATATGTTAACCCACTCCTTGTGTGCTTGGGATGTTTATCATTGTGAAGCGTCCACGTGCCTTCGCTTGCGCTTGCGTCATGGTTCGTGCTCAACCATCCAAGCTTGCCTCATCGACGAGTGCGTGGCACGTATACTTACCCTATACAAGTAACTTGCTTGCATTCAGACTTTGCCAAGCGCTAAGTGATTTGCCAACCACTATGCATCGCCATTCGTGCACGTGCCTACCACAATGGATGCAACGAAAACTCGAGAGTATCTCGGCGGTATGGGATCCCAATCAACCCGCGTCCCCCTCGCTTTCCACAAAGGCCCTCTTTCCTTACTCTTCCCCCGCGAGTCGCATCGCCCCTTGGCCGAACTTGTAAAAAGGTGCAGGCCCAGACCATCCCAAAACGCCGTGTCCACGCGTCATTATCTTTGTTGACGGAGCGCAACTAGGCCCCAAACCGACCATGGGCCCTCCACCCGCTTTCCCTTCGGACGGGGGTTCAGGGGAAGGGGCCGGGGGGGGGGGGGGGGTTGTAAAGCCACCCTCAACGCACACCACCACCCGCAGCGTTCGGTGTCTCATACCGGGGCATTGGGTCTTGGCCCAGCCCTCTCCACCTCCCGCCATCTGCTTCCCACGGAAAATCGTCGTCGAGGCCAAGAAGCGAGGCACCGCACCATCACTTGGAGTCGACAGTCTGTATTACCCGAACCTTAGTTTATGCATATAAACTATAGTGTAGGACCCCGACTGTGTTGCTTAGTGTGTTCTTTGCACTGATGGTTGGGTCCGATGCAAATGGGGGTACGGGACAAGGGGGGGCCAGTCCAGCAACAAGCGCGTCATCAGCAGAAGTGGTCCAGGACCGGGGAGCCGCAGACATGAGCACTGAGGCGGTGGACCAGGTGCGGTCTGACTAGAAGAAGTGGGCAGCAGGGCCGTACAGGGTATTACTCCAGAGCGAAGCCTACAAGATGAACGTGGCGGAATGGGAAATCGGCATGCACGAGTGGCTGGCGGTGGAGGACGTGTCGGGCGAGACGCTGCAGCAGTTCATGGATACGGTCGGAGGAGATTTCACCGACAAGGCGGATTTGATCAGGGCAATGGGAGTGTATCACGGCCGGAAGCACATGCGACCCGATTTCGACGCGGGAATCTTCGTCAAAGATGCATACGCCATCGTGGAAGCAGATCAAACGCCCGAAAAACAACGGATAGCGGAACTGGAGGCGAAGCTGGCCAGGGCCACCCTCGAGATGGAGAAGGCAAAAGTGCGGGCAGCCCCGGCGCTCACCGACGAGGAGATAGCGAAAATGCTGGGCAGGGCGTTGCCGTACCAGTGGATGACCACGCTGGCATCCGCGGTGGCAGAGCTGCAGACCAGACCTTTGAATGCGGAAAACTGGCGGGAGGACAAGTTCGTGTTGGCGGTATGGAACGTGCTACACCAGGAAATCCTGGCGAAGCAAAATGGTAGGGCGACAGTCCAGCAGCACAACGCGCAGACCCCGCAGACACCCAAGCAACCGACGGGAGCTAATGGCGAAGGACGGCCTGCCAAGCCGGGCGGGTGCTTGCGGTGTGGCGAAGACGAGCACTGGGCCGCAGACTGCGGCAAGAAGGGGTCCACTGGAGGTTTCCAGCAGATCGGCGACACCAGGCTCTGGGTGTCGGCGAAAGGAGTGGCGTACGACACCAGCAAGCCGCCCCCCACGCCGTGCATAAAATGTGGCCATATGCACTGGTCCAAGGACCCCTGCCCGGCAGGGGAGGGCCAGTGAAGGGGCGGGGGGGGCCCGGAGGTCCCCACTGGGGCCCCCACAGTCCGCGATGCATGGCAGGCATTACAGCATGTCCGGAGGCTCACGCACACCGACTCAGGGTCGAGCACGGGAGCGACAGCCATCAGGGTCATGGAACCCGGGTCGGTGGACACGTACACCAGCGCGCTGCGACAAGCACTGCTGGCCAGCACACCAGACGAGCTCCTGGTGGACGCCGTGGAGAGGAGGCTCAATGCCTTGGCAGCCAAGCGAAAGAGCGGGGCAAGCGCGACAGCGCTCATCTCAGGGGTGCGACTACTGGAAAAGCTACGCACCATCCAAGCGGTGGTTACCGAGGTCCACTGGATGCAAGCCAGGGCGATTGGTAAAGGATGGGCGCGCAGGGCACAGCCTAAGCCGGTCGCCACATGGGACCACGTCGAGACGATCACCACCAGCCGGGGCCACTGGGCCTGGGGCCGGCTGGTGTTCCTGGCCATTTGCAGCATCGTGTACGTCTGGAGGGTGGGCGACGCGGCCAGCGTCACGTGGGAGTGGATATCAGTGCCGGGGTTCGTTACATTCTGGGACGAAAAGCGCAACAAGAAAGTCACCACATACGCCCTCTCGCCTTTTCTTGAGGCATGGAGGGCATATCTCTGGAAACACAGACCTGGACACGTGCAAGTACGACAGCCGCTGGTCCCAGGAGGAAGGTCGGTGCTACAAACGGTGCTGCAGCAAGTGGTGCAACATCGGGACCTCCCAAAAGCTGCCTGGCACGGCCTCAAGAAGCTGGGGGCCGTGTCCTGGGGGCATCAAGGCGGAAAGTTGCGAGGGTTGCAAGTCTGGGGCCGCTGGTGGTCACAGGCCCAGCCCAGACATTACTGGAAGACACCGCCAGGATGGTCACTACCAGCAGAAGTCCACGTGCCATGGCCGGTGGGGAACAGCGGATGGTTGGCCAGAGATGTGGAGGGGCGACTGGTCCAACCCAAGTCACTCTGGCCCGCGGATGCATGGTCGCCAGTGCCGAAGATCCCAGCAGCCATGTTCACTAGGGGGGACAGGGACGACCCCGAACCACCGGGAGACGACTCCGACACCTCCAGCGCCTGCACGTCAGATGAGGGGCCAGAGGCGGCAGACGAGGAAACGCCAACGACAGAGCCGGTGGAGCTGCTGGAGAAATTCAATGATGTCGCTCAAGGAGCGGAGGGACCGAAGATCACGGAGGGTGTGGGTGCTGAGGCTGAGAACACCGAGGTGCAGCCAGCTCCTGATGACCCTGCTACTGCAGCAAGCGACGGCAGACCTGCTGAGGAGCATGTGGTACACGTTGTGGTCGATGACTCGGATGATGGTGGTGACCCGGTTAGTGATTTGGGGACAGACGCTGCGACGCCGGCGGCGACGGACGACACGCCAGCCCGACACAAGCGGCAACGCGATGGTGGCGACCTGCCTGACAGCGCCAAGCGGGCATGCAGGAGAGAACGTGAAGGTGGAGGCGAGCCGCCTATGCGGGAACCCGAATCCGACACAGCCCCACACTTTGGGTATGTGGTCACAGCGACTCGGCGAGGTCCACAGTACCAGCTGTGGAGACCTGTGCAGGTGCACCGCGCTGGCCCAGATGAAGTGTCCGGAATGCGAGGCTCTGGTGACGGACCACTGGCTACAGGCCTCCAAGAAGGTGGCGGAGACGATCCGGGTGAAGGAGCAGACGGTGAGGGACCTGCTGAGGGGCTACATGATGACTACTATGTGCCGATGGAACGAGGAGGCGGGGCCAGTCAGCCGTCACCTGGGAGCGGTTCTGCATGAGCTGGCCACCAATGTGGAAGCGGCCACGGACATCTCACCGCCGGACATCAGCACGTCATCCTCGCGGAGACACCGGTCTAAGTTGGTGGTGCCAGTAGAGGTGGCCGAGAAGGGCCTGGGGGACACGGGGGCCATTGACACACCGGACAGTGTCTGGGATGCCATGGCTCCGGCTAATTTCCTGTGGGCCTCTGAGGGCACCCCCCCCCCCACCATTTTCATCGGACCCGCCGTTGGTTGCACTTGTTCACACCCTGTTGGGGCAACAGCTTGTTGCGGTTTCCCCGTCGCAAAAACCGCCGAATGCAAGGGCGTATGTCCAGCACAAGAATGAGCACAAGTGCTCCCTGATCTTACCCATGCTGGACCTGAATGCCCGCTGTGTGGACCCCCTACCATTTAAATTGCCCACATTGGATGGGCTGGCACACCTGCTGCAATTGTGCGCACTACGTGGGGAGCAATTGTTTTACTGCACCCTTGATATAAGCAACCACTTCTGGAGCTGTCGACTGCCCCCAGCGCAGCGCGACAGCATCAGGGTGGGGGTGGGGGGGCGGGTGTACGCACTGCAGTCCCTGCCATTCGGTTGGAAGCACAGTCCCTCCATGGCGCAAGCCATTTTGGCAGCTTTCCTTGTAGAATATTTCCCAGGGTCGGTGGTGGTGATCCAATATGCAGATGATGTGTTGGTGGCAGGCAGGCACTCCAGCTCGGTCCGTCAGCACGCACTGCGTACGAAGGCGGATTTAGAAAAGGCCGGTTGGGTGGTCAGCCCGAAGTCCTCCCTGGACCCCAGCGACCGCGTAAAGTGGATGGGAAAGGTGGTCGGGGGAGACCAGGGAGGGGTGCAGAATGCCCCAGCGCTGCAGGCACACCTCGTCTGCTGTTGGCTTAGACTAGCCACCACCGGATATTCGTACAAAGCGCTGAGGCGCATCCTGGGGAAACTACAGTGGGCACTGCGGCCGGGGAGGGGGGCACAGCCTTTCCTGGCTGGCGCGTACCGTTGGCTCAACCAGGGACCCAGCACTGCGAAGTGTACACCACCCAAGGTCCTGCGGGGCCTCCTGGAAGGCATTGCATGTGCTTTGGTCCCATGGGTGCCCCACGGCACCCTGGGATCAACTGATACGTTCTACTGCGACGCGGCCCGAGAGGGCCAGAATTATTATGTTGGCATCTGGGGGGATTCACTGGGGATGCGTATTAAGAGGCTGCCTGATTGGGTAGCTACACAGCAAGCAGCGGAGCTGCCAGGTATTGTAGAGACAGTGCGCACGGGGGCATACAGACGGGTGCAGTTCCTGCGAATCTATGGTGACAACATGTCATCATTGTTTTCTGCCATGAAGGGCAGAGCAGCCACGGCCTGTGATGCACAAAACAGGCTGCTGCGCCAGCTGCAGCACACTCTGCGTTGGTCTGGGGCGGTGGTTGAACTGCTGTGGGTCAAGGGAGAGTTGAACCCAGCGGATGTTCCATCCCGCTGGAGATCTTATGACTCTCCTGACGACATGCTTGTAGCAGCACTATGCACACAGGCACGTTTGGACCAGGAACGCGTGCACACACCCCTGCATGTAGGGACAGTGCGATATAGAGGCTGAGGGGGGGGGGGGGCAAAGGCGCAAGGAGACCCCACGGCGGCCGCAAGGGCAACGAGTGGGAGCCACCCGGTTTTCGAGGTAAGCCAGCGCCACCCTGCCCTACCCCCCCGTGCCTTCTCCACAGTCTTTCTTGAGACAAGGGGGGGGGGGGGGCGCACAGCGTATTCATCGGGTAGGGGCATGGACCTGAACCCCGAGTTGTTGTCAGCAATTGACAGGCTGTGTGTTGGACTTGTGGTGCAGTGCATGTTTCAGTGCAGGGTGCATAACCTAAACCATAGCAAGCAAGCCAGTCCTTAATAACTGGTCGTAGGCTGCGACTGACATGTGACTCCGCATTTGCATCGCATGTAGTTCTTGTGCCGACCCTGTGCTGTGGGTGCTTTCACCTGCCGGTTAGTATCATCCTAGCCCACGGAATGAATCCCAACCCTCTTACAAAGCACATCACTCATATTCTGTACCAAAGTATGGCACCATAACATACCGAATCCCCTCCCCACCGCTACACATGTGCCCCTGACCTTTCAATACTTGCATGTGCTTGACCATACACGTTGAAAAATTCCCATGAACACGTGTCAATCCACCGTCCTAACACCGTACTACACGTCACGAAGCGTCAAAATTGTGCCGCGTAACTTGCACACCTTAGCCGTTGCAAGCGACACACAATCGCACAAAAGACATGGAACCAACGCCACTTTGTTTAAGGGTGCCAAACAAGAGTACTGGCCTTCAAAATTCAAACATGTGGGGGGGGGGGGATAGTCAAGGACATTGTGACGTAGCGTCGAAAGAGGATGCTTGACCTGGAAGGTGGGCGCTTGTTTCAAAGCCTCCAAAGCCGTTGGCTTCGCCACCTTCGATGATGTCTCCTTTGTGTCTCTCCCTTCGCTCTTCGCCGCTTCTTTTTCCTTTTCTTTGGCCATCGCCTTCATCTCCTTGCGGATGTGCTGCTTCCCATGAAGGTGCTGTTGGAAGAGAGGTGGAGAGCACAAAACCACAAGCCTCGTTAGGACATACTTGCGAAAAGGATGGCGATTCGGGGTTTTGCGAAGACGGACAGCATTTTTACACCGCACATGCCCTCAAACGACCATTGAGACGGGTGCATGCGGTGTACACAACCGGAGCAATTGAAACCGCATGCGCGCTTCCGGTCGTGCGGCCGCAAAAAGTGTCGGCCCAAAGCCCACCTTTTTCTGAAGTGATGTCCCCGCCCCTTCGTTGTGGAATCCCACTCCTATTTTGTCCGTTCCGGCCCGCCCCAAAGAGTGGCTTGACGGCCTGGGAATGGGGGACGGCGGTGGCACCAAGACTCCATAACTCTATGCTGCAGCCCACGCCCATCGGTCATGTACCCCGGGCGGGTTTGTGATTGCGGAGGACAACAACCCAATTGCCAAAACATTGTTCGGCAAATTTTATGTGTGCAGCTACTGAGCCTTTTGCTCGCCTGCATTGTGTCGACCTTTGCGGCACACATGCACTAGTATGTGGGCCATGCCATGAGACGTGTCGTTCCCATAAACCACATGCCACATTCTATGTTGCACATTGCCCACCTTTCGCTTCTTTGCTCGACTCACGTGGCTCATGTCAAATTGGGGCATAATGCACATGCCCCAAATACTCGTACCAAACACGTCAAACCTTGGCCCTATCTTGCAAGAAAGGCGCATGTTCGTCCCTCGGTTTCACTCCATCAAAGCTCGCTAGCTTCTTGTCGAAAATCTTCAATGTGTTCACTTGTACCAATGTTTGAGGGTTTGCATGTCACTCTGATGCCAAGTTTGTACATTTGTGAAGTTTGGACAATGCACTTCGCTCCTTCGACCTCGTGGCTCAAAACCTCATCCATGGAAGCATCTCATGGGGCTATCCAAAAGCAAGTGGAATGTGTCTTCCAATTCCATGATTCCCATGATCACCCACCGATGTTCTAGTTTGTGGGCGAATTTTTTGGCGAAAGCGGGCTTCAAGCACGATTCAATGGTGCATATTTGTCCATTGCCCCCCCCTGCCCATGCCCCAAGCAAGGGTTACTCGAAGTTTCTATGCCGAAACCCCGGTGTCATTGAGTGCAACACATAGTGACAGCACACAGGGCACGCGTTTTCAAATAGCCGCAAGTGCATGATGCAAATTGTCCGTTATGTGTAGGTTCTTCCTCAACCAGCGTTCCAATAGGTGGTGGAGACACATGGTTTTGTGTTGAACATGACTTCCTTGGAGCACATGATTCACCGATGTACATCAACACATGCCGCTTACCTCTTCCCAGTTGCCATCCGTGCAAGATATGTTGCAAATCGTGCACCACTTCATCCCCTTTTGCAACATGGGGTCTTGCTCTTCGGAGTCCTTTTTGCCATGCTTTTCCTTGTCCTTGTACTTCTTTCGACGTTTCTCGCTTGTACGCGAAGTTTTGGCTGGCTCCGGTTTTTGACGTTGTTGATATTCTTGGAGCGCAGCCTCCATCTTCACGACCTGCAAGACTTGGGCCGATCTAAAGGAAAACGAGTTGAGTTCCACATGCGGGCGATGGACATAGGCCCAAGCCCAATTGTAGGCTACACATTGGCTACATTTACATGTACCACGAGAAGGCACACTTCGAGTGCACTTGTGCACACTCGGGTAAGTGCCAAATTGTAGAGTAATAACACATTCGAGGTCCTTTAGCCATGTTCCGACACAAATGACCGAAGAAGAAAACATTGTCGAGGGATTCACGGTGGGGAATCGCTAGATACCGCATGAAGGGGGGGGGGGGGGCGTTATCGCCCAAGGCGCGCACACGGCAATTTTTTTTGGTTTTTTCCGATCCCTAACCCTATGGGTGAGGCAGCCAATTCTGATTTCGTCCCCCTTTGTAGGGGATCCCCGAGAATATCGGGGTGCCGTAGCACTTCCGCCCTCTGTTGGGCCCGAGAAGGCAGGGGTGAGGCAGCCCTGCCTTCTGATTTTGTGCCCCTTTGTTTGGGGATCCCCTAGAATGCAGGAGTGACGTCGTTTTGGCGGTCATGCGGCAAGCCCTAAAATTACTCAACCCCCCTATGTGTATACTCAAAATGTTCAGTTCGCATTGGGGAGTGTGGGAGTACTCTTTGGGGTCCCCGAGAAGGCAGGGCTGAGGTGGTACTCCGACGCTTCTTGACTCAATCCATTTTAGCACACCCACACGGGGCACCTGGACCCCTAACCAGGGACCAGCGCCGGATAAGGCAAGACGGGGCGCTGAATAAATACCGTTTGTCGCCCACCTAAACACGACGCTGCTGCGGCCAAACTGGCCTGTGGGATTTGTTCGTTCGTTCATGTGCGTGCGTTGTTGCTTTTGACATAGTATACAACTTCGAATTGTTGCGCGGAATTCCGTTTGGGCGTTGCGTTGCGTGATGTTGCGTTGTGCTCTGTTGTGTTTCGTTGCGTTGCGTGCATGTGCGTCCTGAAATGCGTGCATGTGTCCATGTGCATTGCGAAACGGGCACACTGAGCTGGTGATATGGTGATAAATTCATCGTGTCTGCTGCGGGATATCAATTTTTGTTGCTCGTGTCCTCAGACCTCTGTTGACATTTGATATGGAAGTGGACATTGGGGACAAGGTTTTTTACACCAGGTTGACTGGACTTTGTATTCCCGCGAAGGTGTTTGGCCGCTCCGACGAAGGTTACGTGGAGTTGGAATATCATCAAGATGTGGTACGGGTCGTTAACCATCGTTGCCCCATGGATGCCATCTCCTTGGGTATACCCAGTTGGGACTCTCCCCCACCATCCCCGCTGCAAACATCATCACCGGCCCCATCACGCAGCCATGCACCATCGCGCTCCGCCTCTCCAGTGCATCCCGGGCTTCTTTCGGGTGATGAAGATGAAGAAATGGAGGCCCCTCCGAAAGTTCCTACGGACCCTTTTGTCGACGGGACTGTTTGCTCGTTTGTGGCATTCGGGTTTAATTCGGAACATTTGGCGTGCTGGTCCCAACGAGTTGCATCAATCGGTGCACATTTTGTTGCACTTTACCTAATTTTGCATCCAGAGGTAGGTATGTTACCCTCCGTATGGACCGTGGGAACATGTTCCCCCTCATGTTTGGAAGAGCACCGAAGCAACCGTTGAAGATGACATGCAAGATGATGTTGGGGAGGAGGTTGAGTGCTATCAAAAGTACACAGAATGTGTTGAATGTCATTTGCATTATTGTGCGAAATGTATTGACCGCACACAGTTGTTTATTGAACAGTTTTGCTTGTTCAATTTGAGCGATCAAATTTGGTGGAACAAAGTTGTGAAGGCGATTCAGATATGCTTTTCTTGTTCAATGTTGTGCACGGATGGTTTGTTGCTTCATTTGGTAGGCAAGAGGCAGCTATTGGTCTACTCGGGGGCTCCATACGGTAATGGTAAACCTGGGGACTCAATTGGGGAAAGTCATCATAAAAGTAGCGCGCAGGGCACGCGCAAGGCAATCACACACCCCACAATCATCATAAAAGTAGCACGCAGCGCGCGCGCAAGGTAATCACTCCCCCCACATACCTGAATTTTGTGTTTGCTTGTGGGATCAGAACCCAAGAAGGGAAACCTGCCACTATTCCTTGTTGCGAATGTTTCCCTCTAGATCGCTCTCGCGTTCGACAAATCGTGGTCGCGAATTTGGCGTATTTTGGCGCTCCGAGGTTGAGAAATCTTCGTCATTTTGTTCACTAGTACCAAGTTTTGAATACTCGAAGGTTTGCGTGCTACTTAGATGCCAAGTTTGTGCGTTTGCGCACCGGGGAACTGTGGACGGTGAACTAAGCCATGGCAATCAAGAGGTATCAAATGGCAGCAATCATAGATTGTGCAAAAAAAAAAAACACTGATGAAGCAAGGGCCATGAGGCATGCTTTGCCGAGTGGCCCTTGGTCTTCCAAGACTAGAGGATGAAGGGGTGGGGCCATGAGGCTACGGATACTGGGCTCGCATACGCCCCAGTGTCACAGGCGCATGGTCATCACCATACTCAGTTCAATGTTTTGCCTTAATGCACTGCAGCGCTAATCAGTGCATTCGCCACTCCAGGGCTGAAGGTGTGTGGGGGGTGGGGGGGCAGCGACAGAGGGGGGCGTTTGGAGTTCTTGGAGGGGACCCCTTCCACATGGATGTCCACTCCAACTCACGTGGCGTTGAGGGCTCAACGGGGGTGATGGGCTCATGGGGAATCCGAAGCAATCCGGGCCGACATGCAGGGCCGGGCATAGGAGGGCAAGGCCTACAGGCCGTTGTCCGTGGTGTGGTGTTTGTCTCCCGAATCGAACAGAGGGCGCGGCCGCATTTGGATGTACAGGGGGTGCAGCAGGAAGGAAGGAAGGAAGGAAATCATATAAAGGAGCAATAGTCCATGGGGCCTCTGCCCATTCCATCACCCAGATTCACCCAAGGGGCAAGTCGTGCAGGTATCAGGAGAGCTGCTGCCCTGTATGACAAGAGGCTCCTCCCACCATCCTTTACGTTTGCTCACGGGAAGCCCGTCCATGCCTCATGAGCCCGGCCGTGTGGTCAGTAGACGGGGTATCTACCTGCATGCTGTACAGCATGGTGGAGTGTCGTGCATTGGATTCACGAATCCATCCGTGGCCAAGTCGGGCCATGCCTGGCAACTCCGTACAGAGCCGTTGTGCTCTGTGCAAAGGATGAAGGTTAGAGGGTTGTGGGGGCCTCATCTCCACAAGAGGGTGGGGCAGAGTACTAGACTTCACATTGGTCCATGTCCTCATTAGATTCACGGTGAGTGCTGTCCTCTCGCGGGGCAGCATCGGGCATTGCATCCTCAAAAAGGGGCGCTAGCAGCGTGGGGGACAGGTCGGGTGGATCCTGGTCAGACCCCCCCCCCCCCCCGGACGTGCACGCCGGCGACCAATGGTCTGGCGACATGTGTCGCACTGAGTGCCAGCTTGAAGTCACCGCCAGCGACCATGCCGGCGATGGCGAGTATTGTTCCGGCCGGCTTAGAACCCGTGGGGAAGGGGTACTGGCTACCGTGAATTTCATGCAGGAGCCGGTGGGTAGGGGAGCAGCACGTGAGGTTAGCGAGCTGGGTCTTTCCCCCCTCTCGGGGTGGGGCTGGCTGCGGCCGGGCATGAGGCGTGCTAATCTGCTGCAACATTCGTGCTATCCTCCGGGGAATGGTGCGGTCCCCCACGTCAGTAGGCCGCCCCTGGCCATGGGACCCGGGTGATAGGGGGGTGCGTCGCCCCTCTGGGGCTGACCACTACAATGCGTGACGCCCGCTTAGGGGTGATAGGTGATAGCTCCTGTGAGCCGTAGGTACGAGAGAGCATGCCTGGACATGGGGAGCGGAGCCCCGGCAGGGTCCCTATGGAGGTCTGGGGTCACTGAGGCCGCATTCGACGGTTCACTCTCGTGCTGTTGTTGGGGCCGCTTGCGGCGTGGGCTCCCTTGGCCCTCCATGGTGGACTGCCGTCGCTTGACTCCCCGGGGTGCCCGCGTGGTAGGTGCCCTGCGCCGGGACTTCTTGAGTGCTAGATTCCCTGACCTGTGGACAGATCGGGCTCTTGGGGCGCGTGCACAGGGCACTGCGCGGTGGAGGGAATCTCGGGGGGCAACATTGTGGCTCCGCAGCCGCCCCGCAGCTGTGTCTCCCACTGTTGATGGGCTCAGACTCCCATGAGGATGACGAGGAGAAAACTTCCGGGGTAGAGGGCCCCTCCTTCGTGAGGTATTCCACCAATGCTTGGTGTGATGGCCGTCCCGGAGGCACATCCAGGGGGGCCAACGCACTCGTGTGCTGAGATGAGGTGCTAGGCACTTCCGCATGCGACGCAGGCGGAGCTGCTTGTTGACTCAGACCCGTGCATCCTGCTCATGTTGAGGTGGAGCTGCCTGTTTGGCAGGTCAGAGTAACCGATAGAGCCTGGTGTGGGCTCCATGATTGCGGTGTGCTAGGAAGTAGTCAGCCGCGAACAAATCGGTGCTCTTCTTGCCCCCCCCTATGCCATTGAGAGTCTTGGGTGTGTGCATAGCCGGTAGCAGCGACGACGTGTAGTTGAGCTTGGGAATGCGTTCCCGGATGCTCGGGCTAGACTCTTTTGTCTCCCGCCTTTCCTTGGCCCGCTGGGCATTCCTCTGCCTGGTATCCGGCGAAGCAGCCAGCGCAGCTCACAGTATTCCTCCAAGTTTTGCAGGAGTTTTAGCATGCCCGGGCGTCGTGTGAAATACGGCCGTGCAGACACGCCCACCACTGTGGGGGCCCCCAACGGGACTAGGGAGGAGCACTTGGTTAGCACGCCACCTGGAAACACGACTCCTGCTGTGCTCAGCCTTTTCAGGGTAGCCAGGGATAACTTCAATACCCTAGCCCGTTCTGGCAGCGGGAGGGCGGACGCCCTGTACACTGCCTAGGGTGAGGCCGGCAATGTGCGTGCCGCAAAGCATTCTTTTTTTTTTTCCCTCAGGCTCAACAAGTTCAAAGAGTGTAATGTGAGCTCTCAGGCAACCGCCTGGTTCAAGAAGTAGGGCATATAGTACAAACAAGTGCTCCACATTTGGCATGTGTTCCATGCCGTGCCGTGCCGTGCCGCAAAGCATTCAAAGTCCATTGCTAGCTCCATGAAGGAGACCTGCCCTTTTCCTGGTATCCAGACCAGCGCGTTGACCCATCTGATCAAATCGTCCCGGAAGTCGGAGTCCCATCGCCATTCTTGGGCTGTGGGCTGGTGGATCTGTACAGGGGGTGCGGCATCCACCGGAACACAAGAGGACGGCCCCAGTCACCGCCGCTCATGAGGTCACGTTGTGCAGTGTCGCACTGACACGTCCCGCCACACCCTGTCACAGTGTGTCGGCGCCCCTACCGTCGGCAAGCAGACGTGGCAGCGCGCACCGCCGAGGCGATTAACATCCGCGCTGGGTCCCGTGTACGCAACGCAGGAGGAGGAGCGAGTGCGGCGCGCGCGGCGCACTGAGACTGTTGCAAATATGCTCCCTGTCAAACACCCACAGTTTCCCTACTCGTCTATTGGCCCCCCGTCCCCTTGCTTACCACCTCGCACAGTCCTATTCTCCGTCTGCCCTTGATAGGTGCCCACTTCCGCATGGTAGGACTTGGCACGCATCAGGCACTCTGCATTGTTCACGGTGGCCCACACGTCCTAGTCATCACCGTGTCACGTCACTGTAGACGAGGTCCGCTCCGGTCACCATACGTTCCACCATGCAAGTTAGATACAGATTCCTCCCCAAGCTCTCATCGGATCACATATTGGGGCCATCTGCTTTCTTGTCGGTGCACTGCAAAGTCCCACCACACCCAGCCATGACGTGTCGGTGCATCCGTCGCCGGTGACGGCATGTTGTTCACCCTATCCGGCATCTGCCGTGTCACTGCACATTCATCGGCCGTCCGGCACCCTGCTGATCGGCTTGCACAGTCATGCTCCTCATCTTCCCCGGGTAGGTGACCACTTTCGCTATGGAATCATTGGTCGGTTCCGATTGGCGGAATGTCCCCGCCATAGACAATTTCAGCCTTTAGCGCTTTCGCTGGGCAGGACTGGGCACGCATCAATCTCTCCGCACCCATCGGGGTACTATGTTCGCCTCGTACTTCGTCCGGCTCAAAACTGAGAAACCCAAACGTCATGTGTTCTCAAGATGAATTCTGCAAAAAAAAAATGTACATTGCAAGCAATATATTTGGGTTCAATGTGTTAAGATCACCTGAACATATATCAACACCCCCCCCCCCATTGGCGAAGAAATCCCAACAAATTGGCGGACCGATTTTTCAGCAAAACAGGTTCGCAGCGCCCTGGATCTCACTCCTGGGCCCCAAACACACATTCCTTTTGGTTGCTCTGTAGTTGGAGTCATGTGGAGACCCAAAATATATCTCTATTTTCTAAAAACAAAAATTCTATTGCCTTCGGCAGTGCACCTCGAAGAGAGGCTGACAGTCAGCCAATCAGTTCCTTAGCCAGGCCAGCAGTCAGTCAGACAGAAACACACAGTTTGGGTTTTTTGTCAGCGGCAAACGCGGCCCCAAGCAGTGGGGAGACCATCTTCCCACCCACCCAAGCAGTGGCTGAATGGTAATGCAGAGGATCGCAATTTTTTTGGCGGTTCGAACCCCGGTCGGGTGCATACGCCGTCGCCGCCGCCGCCAACAGTCAGCCGACCAGGATTCGAACCGCCGACCAAAAAGTTTGCATCGGCTGCGTTACCATTCGACCGGCGGTGGTGTGCGATCCGCTTTCCCACTGCTTGGAGCCTTCTGAGCGAAAACTTTTGACCCCCCCCCCCCAACCCAACCCCCCCCCCCTCGAAAAAGTGATATCCAGTTTCAGGGGACAGAGGCCTCAGAATCAAAAAATCCATTGGGGGATGGTCTTATTGGGCAAAAAGATGATTTTACAAGGGGTTGGACATCCAATATCATGCCTTGGGGTATGCTACGCGAATGACCCCAAAAAAGGGGGGGGGTATACGACGCCCGCGCCTGCGCTTGATCTAACAACCTCTCTTCGAGGTGATTCATCCCTCGGTCTGTACATGGCGCAATAGTCTACCAGCCGCAGTTTACTCTAGTGGTATATGCCCGTGTGATGACCAAATTGACGGTGGTTCAAATCCAGCCAATACACTTTTTGTCACCTGTCATGCAGTAATCAATCTGATGGGAAACTTGGCTTTCCATGCACCAAAAAACCCTGCCCCAAGAAGACAAATGCAACCGGAATCCCATTGAAGTATTGCCGGCCTTCAATATTCTAATCTGCAACCAAAGACATGTATCAGAAGAAAAATGTCCTGAATATGTTTGGCGCATGCAACATCATGAATGCCTCATTACAATTCAATCAGTAAATCACGAAATCGTGATGCACCAGCACGCAGCTGGAAACATGCAGCATTTGTCCAGCCATCGGATGCAGGCGGGGCGGTTCGTGCCGGCCCTGCACAGCACCAACAATAGGCCAATCTGTTCCCGTGTAGTACAATCAGCAGCAGAACAAAAAACAAAGGCCAACTTGTTGCACTGCGTGTGCACTACTATTGCATCAGTGTGTTGGAAGATGGTGGCAGCCTTCTAGGGGCATGGGCATTCTGCCGTGACCCCATTGAGGCCCAACTTGTAGCAATATGCAGCACTATGTAGGCCGTTACTGATAAGCCATGCTACTGATGCGCAATGATCGGAGATTGCGGATGCAGGGTTCAAGTGCTGGCTCATAAAGAGAATCCACAAAGTACAAGTAAGTCTTTTCCCCGGACCGCACCCCCCTCTTTTGCAGTAGTTGTGCTTTTTCCTTCGCGCCTTCGCGCTCCCCTCCTTCCTTCCTATACAAACACATTGGGCAGGCGGGGCGGTTTGCGCCGTGCCCAGCACAGCACCAACAATCTGTGGCCAAAGACATGGCTGCACCAGACACAACTAGAGGAGCTGAAAGCACCTGCAGCCTAGAATCCCCTGATTGGGGGGGTGATGATAAGGTGCTTGAAGAACGACGGCTGAAGAACGCACTGGGGCGTGCACAGCGAACACACATGTTGCACACTGCCCCCTGACCAGCATCAGGGTACTTGTCCTGCAGAAAAGTTTGATCCTTGGGGGACAATGAATCCCAGGGGTCCAGAGACCCGTCTTTTTGTGGGCAGTAAAACCACTTCATGGTGCCAACCTGAAGAGGCAACATAGAAAGACAAGGTATTATCCAGTGTCCCAAAGTAAATGATGCACATCTTATTAGAGTGACACCTCCAAATCAGGTGTCCTAGAATCCCAGAAGCCCCAACAAGTCGCCAGAACCAATTGGCGAGGTCGGCTGAATTCGGCCGCCGATTTGGGCCGCAAGCAGGTCACCACGCGCTCCACACATGCACGTCCTGGTATGCATGTGCAGCAATGTCCGGCAGTTCATTGGGAGCTGTATGCTGCTCCTATGAGTTGAACCATATCATTGATTTCTACTGTTGGCCTATTTTGGCAACACCGAGTCGTCTCTATGGAACAATACAGTAAGGGCGCCCAAGGGCGTCTCACCGTTGGATACTCATCTTGCTTTCGCCGGCACTCCTTGGCCAAATGAGTAAGATAAGGTCAGAATCCAATGGGGAACAGTATCAGGGACGTGCAGTAGATGAGGGAGACATGTAGGTTGGGGCGCACTAGCTAAGGCAGACTGGAGCACATTGTTGTCACTGAAGCACCATTCCTCGTCTCAGTCAAGGGTAGGGGTATGACGCCGAGACGAAATTGACATTCTGTCAGATTGGCAATGGTAACGAGAGCTGGCTGCTGTACTTGGAGTGTTCAGCCTGATTTTGGGGGGGGGGGGTGCCCTAGGGAGAGCAAGGAGGGCAAGTTGCACTGTGCTTCACAAAGAATAGTGAACCGCCTGGAACCGGGGAGTACTGAAGTGTATCATCACTGCACTGTGCACAGCACACAGTGAGCGAGGGACAGGGGGGCACAAAGGGTGGGGGTTGAATATTTGCAAATGAAGGAATGGGCTCTTGTGACTGTGTAGTGCGAATGGAAAAAAATTTTTTTTTAACTCGTGACCGAAGTTCCACCAAGTGTGGACAATATAGATAGCGACTACAAGTACTACAACAAAGAGTTCCCACACATCAATGAAGGGATGAGCGTGCAGGTGATAAGCAATGCGCGGAAGAGGCACCGCATGAACAGCCTGTGAATGCACGGGACATCGCTTGTTGCTGCCATGCCAGGCACTGCATAGGCAAAGAGACAGACGGCGACTATGAATGCTACAACAAGGAGTTTCCACAGAGGAACGTGGGATGGTTTCTTGTCTTAATTTTATAATGAGTGCAGTGCCGTTCTTTGCAGGTCGGGGGGTTCAGCAACTACAAGTACTACAACAAGGAGTTCCCACACATCAATGAAGGGATGAGCATGCAAGCGATCAGCAATGCACCGAAGAGACACCGCATGAACCGCCTGTGAATGCACAGGACATCGCTTGTTTCCTGCCATGCCAGGCACTGCGTACTACAGGAGACGGACAGCGACTATAAAAACTTTCCACAGATCAACGAGGGATGGTTTCTTGTGACTGTAGTGCGGCCCCATGATCACCTCAACACTCACCACGGACTGTGGGAGGGCCTGCGATGAAGAAGCATCAAATTCTCAAAATAGGATGGCAGAGGACGGATGTGAATATTGGGCCGAGCCCTAAGCCTTTTGAGGGCTCCACCTGCCCGGCAGGGTGGGAATAATGCCCTAATACCACAGAAACACTGAAATCTACAATAAGCAGAAGGACGCCATTTGGAGAAGTCTGCGGCCTGAAAATGATTGCGCGCGCCCAGCCTGTACCCTTCCCCTGCCAGGCTGGGGTACAAAAAAATATTAAAAGAACAGGGCACACATGCGTCCCAAAAAAATTTGTCCCATTTGTTTTGGCTTAAATGCACAATTGTTTGAACTTTTCGATTTCAAGTTTTTCAATTCCGACAATGTCAGCCTGGCTAGAGGATGTGCACATCGCCCGGTTGACGCCCTCCCTCTCTACAACAGACAGATCATGGCCCTGCCTCAATTTGCACAGTGTGGGAGGGAGTCACTCATCATGGGAACGTTTTGCTCCGTTTCGCGTTTCGATTCACCACCGCTTTGCGCGACGCCCAGAGAGTGATGCACTCCTGACTCCAGTGCATCATCGCTACATAAGGTGTCCTTCGCGGTGAATGATGATGAGCTATAGACCCCATGACGGCCGGTCGTCCCACAAATGACGGAGCTGTCTACTTTGAGAATCGGCCCACAAATGACCCCTCCGCTGTCAGTGGATTTGCAATGAACCGAGACCCGGTGCTGTGCGGCAGGTTGGTGTTCTCCACCAGCACATTTTCCCAGCCCCACACATGCGCCGTCAGTGCGGTTGCAGCTTTGGTCTCACTCACAAGGGGACAAACGTGGAAAAGGGGCCGACAGAAGATGAGTATGCACGGAATTGGTCAGAAAAGGGCTGCGTGCAGAACTTGTTTTCACAACACACTTATACTCCCCGGAAACCACAGTTCCGTGCAAAACCTTTGCATCACAACAAGCCCTTTGAGAAAAGGTGGTCAGGGTGCAAAGCGGTTGTGAACGCAATGGTGGCAGTCGGCATGCACTGGCCACCATCGGTGGGTGTGTGGGGGCGGAGGATTGCTTCGGATGTTTTGTGAAGGTGGAACTGCGGAGATTCAGAGTGCTGGGCCAATGTGTCTGTCCAGCAACCGCCACATCCGGACGGACACTCCTCTCCGTCAAATGGCAGAAATAGAAGGAATGGAAGCGGATCGATATGAGCAACGTGCCTGGGAAAGGGTGTCCCTGCGTTTGCGATGACAAGCACAAGCGACAGGCTCCGATGATGCATGATGGATGGCCCAGCGGGGGCCAGTGACGACTGTGGACATCAATGGTTGCTACATTAGGCTGGTGGGGCACCCAGAGCCTCAGACATCTCCTTCCATCACAAGAACAGCCACCAGCATGGCCCACATTTGCATCGTGGTGCAATGGCGCTGCCCATCACTGGACAGGCAGGCTCTTGCTCCAAAGCAGCAATGCCTGCATACAAATGGTCCCCACGCCCGCTGAAGCTTGGACAAGGACGTAGCTTTTTGGGGGGGGGGGATATCCGGATGGGCTCCAGAGGGTCCATGCGGGATTTACGTTTAGCATTTTAATTTTATCATGAGTGCAGTGCCGTTCTTTGCAGGTCGGGGGGTTCAGCAACTACAAGTACTACAACAAGGAGTTCCCACACATCAATGAAGGGATGAGCATGCAAGCGATCAGCAATGCACCGAAGAGACACCGCATGAACCGCCTGTGAATGCACAGGACATCGCTTGTTTCCTGCCATGCCAGGCACTGCGTACTACAGGAGACGGACAGCGACTATAAAAACTTTCCACAGATCAACGAGGGATGGTTTCTTGTGACTGTAGTGCGGCCCCATGATCACCTCAACACTCACCACGGACTGTGGGAGGGCCTGCAATGAAGAAGCATCAAATTCTCAAAATAGGATGGCAGAGGACGGATGTGAATATTGGGCCGAGCCCTAAGCCTTTTGAGGGCTCCACCTGCCCGGCAGGGTGGGAATAATGCCCTAATACCACAGAAACACTGAAATCTACAATAAGCAGAAGGACGCCATTTGGAGAAGTCTGCGGCCTGAAAATGATTGCGCGCGCCCAGCCTGTACCCTTCCCCTGCCAGGCTGGGGTACAAAAAAGTATTAAAAGAACAGGGCACACATGCGTCCCAAAAAAATTTTGTCCCATTTGTTTTGGCTTAAATGCACAATTGTTTGAACTTTTCGATTTCAAGTTTTTCAATTCCGACAATGTCAGCCTGGCTAGAGGATGTGCACATCGCCCGGTTGACGCCCTCCCTCTCTACAACAGACAGATCATGGCCCTGCCTCAATTTGCACAGTGTGGGAGGGAGTCACTCATCATGGGAACGTTTTGCTCCGTTTCGCGTTTCGATTCACCACCGCTTTGCGCGACGCCCAGAGAGTGATGCACTCCTGACTCCAGTGCATCATCGCTACATGAGGTGTCCTTCGCGGTGAATGATGATGAGCTATAGACCCCATGACGGCCGGTCGTCCCACAAATGACGGAGCTGTCTACTTTGAGAATCGGCCCACAAATGACCCCTCCGCTGTCAGTGGATTTGCAATGAACCGAGACCCGGTGCTGTGCGGCAGGTTGGTGTTCTCCACCAGCACATTTTCCCAGCCCCACACATGCGCCGTCAGTGCGGTTGCAGCTTTGGTCTCACTCACAAGGGGACAAACGTGGAAAAGGGGCCGACAGAAGATGAGTATGCACGGAATTGGTCAGAAAAGGGCTGCGTGCAGAACTTGTTTTCACAACACACTTATACTCCCCGGAAACCACAGTTCCGTGCAAAACCTTTGCATCACAACAAGCCCTTTGAGAAAAGGTGGTCAGGGTGCAAAGCGGTTGTGAACGCAATGGTGGCAGTCGGCATGCACTGGCCACCATCGGTGGGTGTGTGGGGGCGGAGGATTGCTTCGGATGTTTTGTGAAGGTGGAACTGCGGAGATTCAGAGTGCTGGGCCAATGTGTCTGTCCAGCAACCGCCACATCCGGACGGACACTCCTCTCCGTCAAATGGCAGAAATAGAAGGAATGGAAGCGGATCGATATGAGCAACGTGCCTGGGAAAGGGTGTCCCTGCGTTTGCGATGACAAGCACAAGCGACAGGCTCCGATGATGCATGATGGATGGCCCAGCGGGGGCCAGTGACGACTGTGGACATCAATGGTTGCTACATTAGGCTGGTGGGGCACCCAGAGCCTCAGACATCTCCTTCCATCACAAGAACAGCCACCAGCATGGCCCGCATTTGCATCGTGGTGCAATGGCGCTGCCCATCACTGGACAGGCAGGCTTGCTCCAAAGCAGGATGCCTCCAAAGGGCACCTTTTTATTGGCCACTTGACCCCAAACTAGGGTCTAACCTCGTGGTGAGCACACAACCGAGTGGTCAACTTCGTTTTGTATGAACGGTGATGCCCGCTATCCGAGCACCCTTTTTCAGAATTTGAAAATACTTTATTTGGTGAGGCCTTTTGGCGAGGGGGAAGAGACGTGCAAATACGGGGCTGAGGCCAAAAACAAGCCTCGGTGGGCCCCACCTGCGCGCTGCAGGTTGGGAACAATTCCCTTCCAAGACAGAGGGGTACTCCACCACAACAACATCAAAAGCAACTTAAGCAAATGAGATTCGAAACAAAGTGAACTATGCAGATGGCAAAACTCTTCCCGCCAAAATGTTAACGGTAGTACTTGTGCACTTGTGTGTGTGTGTGTGTGTGTGTGTGTGTGTGTGTGTGAGCTGTACTATTTGCTTTTACTGTCCTGGCCGCTCTTGCGACGGGAGGGTGAGGTGTACTATTTCTGAGGTAGACCCTTGTGCAGCTTGGAGGCAGCCGCCCCACTCGGCTCAGAGTGCTGATGCCTTTTTGCGGCGGTGGTTCTGCCCCTTCTGCGGAATCAGAGCCTCTGAAGTGTGTTGGTTATGTGACCGCTGACGTAGGCCTCCCATGCCGCGGCATAAAACGCTGGCATGGCACGCTGCATCTATCTCCTCCAGTCCCTGTGGTACAGGCGCTGGGGCGGACGTGTGTGTGTGTGTGTGTGTGTGTGTGTGACGTCCTGGGGGAAATACAATACTAAAGAGGGCAAAGGCCGATTAAAGCCCTGGACGCTCTGTGACGGGTTAAGCGAGGGGGTTATGGGTCAGGGACAATACTAAAAAAAGAGGGAGACCCGCATGGGTCCAGGGCCCCCGTGGTGTGTGTGTGTGTGTGTGTGTGTGTATGTGTGTGTGTGTGTGTGTGTGTGCTGTGTGTGTGTGTGTGTGTTTGTGTGTGCTGTGGGTGTGACGTCCAATTATTTCAACCAAAGCAATAGCGTTCGCTGTGATACACCGCTGCTACAGCTCTGTTCGCACTGCAGCAATGCTTCAATTCTCCGCCCGATGCGGCCTTTCCTCCCTCTCTGCACAATCGCAAGACTATGTACAATGTGTGTGTGTGTGTGTGTGTGATCTGTACTTTTAGAGGTGGATCCTTGTGCAGCGTGGGGCTGGACGCCTCATTTGGCTCAGGTCTGCTGAGGCCTCTTTGTGACGCTGTTTCCCTCCCTTCTGCGGAATCAGAACCTCTGTATTTTGCTGGCTAGGTATCCAGAGTGGTTGCTCTCCCGTGCCTCGTCACAAAAAGCGGGCCACGGTCTCCACGGCGCTCGGCCACGGTCTCCTCCAGCCCCCGTGGAACTGGGGCTGGCGGGGACGGAGGGGGCCTTTCCTCCCTCTCTGCACGATCGCAAGACTATGTACAATGTGTGTGTGTGTGTGTGTGTGTGTGCCAAGGAATCCGTTCGAATCTGCTCCAACTGCGAGATTCAATAAGCATGCCAAACAAAGATGCCTGCGGAGCGAGTAAGCTGACCTCGTCAGTATGGTATAGTCATACGCTGGCTGGAAAGCGCCAGGTTCAAATCTGGGGGGGCTCGAAATGCGTAGATTTCGTGTTATGAATATCTACCTAACATCTAGGTTGTTTCAGCGACCAGGCACCCAGTATCGAGCCTGCCCCCCCCCCCTTGAGTCTCCAGGGATGCATGGGGCTGGGATGTGGGGAGCGGTAGGGCACACGAGCATGTAATGTGTGTCTTGCTGTCGTGTGGATGGTTCTGAGGGCAGGAGCCGTGGTGTGTTGGCGGCATCTGTACATATGGCGTTGAGTGCCCGCTGGGCAGCCCCACCGGCAGGGCAGAACAATCAAACTCATGGTTTGCAGCAGTGATAGGACCTTAGGATTGTTGTGTGTGTGTGTGTGTGTGTGTGTGTGTGTGTGTGTGTGTGTGTGTGTGTGTGTGTGTGTGTGTGTGTGTGTGGGTGTGGGTGTGTGGGTGTGGGTGTGTGTGTGTGTAAAAATGATCGGTCAAATGATGGTTGTGCACATTGACCTGTCAGATTTCACGAAAGCGAGACTATTGGACAATGGATGCTGGATCGGTTAGGCATAGGTTACTCTCTGATTGACGACTTAAGCGGGACTGAATCGAAACATAAACGGATTGAAATGCAATAACTCCGTCAAGGGACTCAGCAACTCAGTCCCATGGATTGTGGTTCTGTACAACACTTTGCACATGAAGGCGGGGCCATGGCACACAATGCAGCATCCATTGTCCACCAATTAGGAAAAGCTCAAGAAGCAGAAAGCAGAACCAAGCAACATCGACTCCTTCAAGCAGATCCTGCTCGGAACAAACGAGTGAAACTTGCACATGTGTCTAACAAACTACAGTCGATATCCAATTCAGAAACAATAGAAATTGTGTGAGCCGGAGAGTAAGAGAGAGCATCGATGTGGCACAAACACACAGGGAGCCTGGAGGGCCCAGAGGAGGTACACGTGCAGCATCGTGCAGCATCGTACTGCCTCGTCCATACAGCCCTTGGTCGTAAACCGAAGATGCACACCCCCACTCTGCCTGTGTGTGTGGCGCACGGCAGTACAGGGTGCCCTCCACCCTGTGCACGTTGGACCCAACCTTTTAACAGCTTGAGTGCCCCAATGCAGGGCCTGCAGGTGTAGCGGGGACTGCCAGTGTTGCAGGCCCCGGGGTGCATGTGCTGCATGTGCGGCAGGTGTAGTAGCGCTTGGGGATGCAATGCGCACGGGCCTTCAATGCCACAAAACAAACTTAGGGAATTCAGAAAGGCAACAGGAGCAGGGTTGAAACGGTGAGATCCAATATACAGTACAGAAAGTACGCAATGCCCTCCTTCTTTGAAGAGCGATGGAGTGGACCGAAGGGGTCCAGGCCAAGGGCTCCGGAGTGCTGCATGCAGACCAGGGCAGCAGCGGAGCTCCGGTAGTTGGCACAGTGGCAAACGTTGTGCAGGTCCGCAAGCCGGGACAGCCAGGCGAGCTCCCGGGCCTCTGCCTGGAGCCCCGGGTCATAAAAACTCACAATGACATCCACAAGGCCAAGGGAAATCAGATCCGTCACCTGCTGCGCCCCAACGGCCCCAATGTTCGACACCACCCCTTCACTGCGCAACACGCTGTGGCTCTCCAAAGTGCAGATCACGTCCATCTCATTCAGGAGGTGCTTGTACTCCTGGACGTACTGCTGGAGTAGCGGCCGCATGCGGCGGCTGCAGGTCAGCAGCACGGTGCGCGGGTTGCAGGCGTGTCGAGGGGGGCGTGAGCTCGCAGCCGCAGACAGGGCTGAGGCACGCATTGCCCAATGCCAATGCATGTGCTGCAACATGATGGAGGCCGTGCACGGGTTGGTGGCCTTGTAGACTTGACACGCGTCCACGTACCGACGGAACTTCTCCATCTCTGAGACGTCTGCTGCGTCCAGCGGGTCCGTGAAGAAGAACACGGCCTGGACCTGCCGTTTGCCCTGGTACACCTGCATTTGGAGGACAGGGGTCAGTGGCAGGGGGGGGGGGGGAGGGGGCAGGGGGGGGGCAGGAGACGTGAGGCCATAACCCCCCCCTCCCCTTGGGGGAATGTTTGCCCGGCGCACTATTTTCTATCAACTATCCCGACTTCAGCCCCAGATTTACCCTCTCATGGAGAAACCCCCCAAGTAGACCACGTTCCACTGCACACCTTCCCTACAAAGCACGCTGCATACTAAGGCAATAGCTGTGAATTCAAATGGGAATTGCGCTCCAGACTTTTGAGGGCGATTGGATACCCCATATGCCTGCTACCAGCATTAAGGCCAGCAGTCATTTGACGGTACTTTGCCTTTACCTTTCCCATAGATTCCACTATGGTAATGAGTCCCCAAGCGGCAAGCGGATTGGACAGCGCTTCTGCCTCACATCGCAAGAACGAAGCGCAAACTTGGCATTGGCTACATCACCCCTGCCTTCTCGGGGTTCCCATGGTGGGGAGAGATCAATATGGCTACATCACCCCTGCCTTCTCAGGGTCCCCATGGTGGGGAGAGATCAACCTAGTAAGGAGTGGATGTGGTGGAAACGAGCAAAAAATGGATGAAAATGGGTGAAACTGGGTGAGAATCCAAATATACCATATCCCCAATGTGAAAGAAGCATCAAAATACCCATTTTCAAACAACAATAATGCCCACTGAACCTTCTAGGCGTTGGAGCAAGTAAAACAACCTCCGAAGGTGCCTGTTTTGGCGCCTTAGCCCTGCACTCGCTCTCAGGGAGGCCACCTGTTCCAAAGCTGAGGAATTATCCCCTATAAGACGCCACACAGGCCAGCCCACCCGGATGCAGAGCCTCACCCCACGAATGAGGGCCTCAAGCTCCGCCTCCTGCTGCGTACAAACACCAGGGGAGCACGGGAACACTCGTCCGCCCAAAACCGGGCCCCAGACCCCAATTTTGAACCGGTCGATATCATAGGCGGCGTACAGGAGACCCCCCCCCCCACAGATGCTCAGGGGAAGCATTACCTGCGGTTTCCGAGCCCTGCACCAGCCACTTGCCCAACCACTGGATTTCAGGCACGGGATCCAGAACACTTTTAGTGCTGATAACGGCCCCTGCCCTACGCAGAGCATCACACAGGCGCTGCGCCACCGAGCTTACCCAAGTTTTTCCGTAACCGACAACCAGGAAATCGTCCAAATAGTGCAGGACTATGACCCCACTGGTATCCACCGAACTGGTCACAAAGGCAAGCACATATTGGCATATGACCGGTGAAAAACGCCAACCAAAAGGAAGGCACGAAAAAGCGTATGATTTACCGTCGATGCGCACTCTAAAGCTATTCTTATAAGGCTCCGGCAAGGTCAATGACCAAAAAGCATTGGTAAGGTCAATGTGACAGGCCAGGAGGGAAGCACCCGGTTCCGCCAAAAGACGCAACCTGTCTAGTTCACGCAGGAAGGGGTCGTTCAGGTGGCCCAAACAGGGTGTCCCCAGCGAAAGATTGGGGAGGCCCATACTGTGGGCTTGTATAAGGAAGGCAAGATCCTCCACCGAGGGCAAACTAAAACGCGGCGGCTCAAAACGGTGGCACTTATTCAGGTGCACCAAATGCACAATCATGGAAGCCTTCACGGTATTCTTGGGGATGGGGAACAGGTAGCCATTGGGCCCCAGGGGACCCTCCCCCTCAGCACATTGCCGGAGGACCCCGTCCCTCACCAAAGCAAGCGCCATAATGAGACCCTCGGGGGAGATCTCTGGCATCTCCCCCAAATCACGAGCGGTCACCTCTTGAAAGTCAAGTGGGGCAAGGAAGTCCCACAAGAATTCCGGGATGGGGATGTTGCCCACCGGCCCCAGCCCCCTATCCAACACAGACGGGTCGAGGCTTAGGAGGAGGGTAATCGGGGAGGTGGAGTCCCGCAGCACACAGGACCATACATCCCCTCTCAGGGAGTCCAAAGCTGCAATTAATTGGTCATCTACATCCACCATACCCAGGTCCCTTGCTACCCTCCCCCCTGGATGAACAAAAAACGGATTCGTCGGTGTAGCAGATCCCTCAGGTTACCACTCAGTCTCAGGCCTTGAGAAATTTCGTCCAGCCACCGCTGACCTCGCTCCGACTGGATCAGGCCTTCCACGGCTCTTTCCCGAGGGCAATCATCGTTTACCGGCGCCGCCGGCCGCACGTCGAGCCAGCGTTGCCAGGTGCTTGGCTCCGAGTCCCGCGGTGGTTCGGGGCTTCTCCACGTCGTGAAACCCCGTGGTTGTCCTTGGAATCGTCCTCCTGCCAGACCTGGCACGGTAGGTCTCGCTCCCCCATTGGCTTCGCCACGTGCCGAGGGACCCATCTCCACGTCCTACTGTTCATCAACGTCGATGGGGGCTTCTCTGGAGGCGCTGGGGGCTTCCTATGAGGCGCTGGGTGCCCTACCCCGTGCCGGTATCGGGTCCCCCCCGGGAGGCTGGACGTCCTCTGGTGCTCTCGCCCCTGTGGCTTCCGGGGTATCCTTGCGCCGGGATTTTGATCCTCCTCCCTCCAGGCGGCTGGAACCGACCGCCGTGTCCCCCGGGCTGCCCCTCCGTCACTGTGCTTGGATCGCGTCCGCTTGTCGTTGGCCGGCAATTTCCGGACGGCCTCGTCGTTTTTGAAGAGTTCCGTGAGGCTGGGCGGCCACAAGTCCCGGATATCAGTTTTGCGCCATTGGATTCCCTCATTGGCTGGTCCAAGGCAGTCTCGTAATCTGCACACATTCAAATTCGTCGGGGGGAGATGCCTACAGGTGTGCAATTTTGATGCTATGCCATCTGCCCCACCACAGGAGGTGCCTCCACGGCAGTCCCAACCAACGGAGGTATGGAGCGCCTGCCCGTCTCCAGGAATGCCATCGTGCCTCACCTCTGTCAGTCCCTTGCAGGAGCTTGGCCATACCCATTTCGAGGTCTGCTGCACGTCCCAACGCTGGTGCCTCACCCGGTGCGATCCGGCGGAGCCATGAAGCCCAAGCCTGCGCGTACGGTCCGGGTCGTCGTGTGATCTGGCGGTGGTCTCGCTTGATGCCTTGGTACGTAATCCCCACCTTGGAGATGTTCGATCTTCGAAGTGACGAGATTTCCCCCACTCTGCATAGCGTGGCAAAGGACAGGACCGCTGCTGCGTATATCTTCCACTCCCCCACCCTGGTGCACGACTCACCCATAAGCTGGAGGAGGTCCGACGCCCCAAACTGTCGCTGCCCCGGGGAATCCACTGCCGCCTTTGAAAGTCTCCATAATCTGTCCCATTGTAACGGGGGGATCCACCCCAAGGTGGCCACCGCCTTGAGGGCGGATATACATCCTCTGGCTGCCGCCGCTTTCTAGCCCTGGGCAAACATGGAGAGGAGGACCTTTTCCGCCAACGCCTGCATGTCGCCTGGCTGGACAGTGCCCCCGAACTGGGCAAATCGGCGTAGGTGGCTGGTATAAGTTCTCCTCGTCGACGGCCTCCACGTTGAAACCAGGCAGGCTGCCGGGCACTCTGTGGGGTCGGTCTCACCCAAGATTTCCCATGCATCCACCACCGCCGGCCAGTCGATGACGTCCTGGGAAGCCACATGGGTTGGCGGAGCTCAGAAACCCCCTTCCGGAAGCGGTCCAGCAGTTGTAACATCGATGTCGCGTCCACCGGCTAGGCCGCCAAATCCCGTCACTCCAATCTGGGGCAATTCCACACCCAGTGCCTCTCGATGGACCCGTGCCCCTTGCAGGTTTTACAGGGCCCCGCTGGGGCGGAGTCCGACCGTACCCACTCTCCTTTATGGACCTCGAAATACACCAGCCCATCCACCATTTTGAAACGGCGTCGCATGACCTTTTTGAGCCGCGCCCCTGCCGTACTTAGGCTTGAGGTGAAGTCGGGGTCCGCCGATGCCTGCTTGGAGGAGGTGGGATCCGACTCGTATCGTTCCTTGTAGCAGTGGACGGAGGACCAGACCAGAAGCCAGAGAGATTCAACCATCAGGTGCGCAGAGCTATTAAGTGACAGCACCGGGGGGGGGGGGGTGTCTGAGCTTCCATCCATGGGGGCATCCCCTGCTGAACCTCCAGTCCCCACCACCTCAGTCCATAGCGTTGTATCCTTCTTCTGATCGTCTGAGAGGCTGAAAAGAAGCGGCTTTTGTGCCTCATCATCCCACTTGGGGGTCATTCTCGTGGAGTCCAATGGCAGGGCCTCTTTGAGGATTGCGCATCTGAGGCAGTACAGGACCCTGGTTACCCATTGAGGGTGGTTCCATACCAGGGCCAGGTCATGTAATTCCTTAAGGCAGAAAGGCGGCACGCTTTTCTCTGATTGGGTCGGTGCTTCTGAGAGGCTGTTGACCTTTTCAGTGAGGGACTTGATGAGGGCAGCCTGCCCTTCCAACAGGCTCATCAAGGCAGGGTCTGAGGCTTTATTCCCACCTTCCGACTGCACACGGATTTTCTCAAAAGCTCCTGTAGTCATGTTTATTTGGACTTGCTGTGTCAGTGTGTACCCGATGAGGTTCTCAATGAGTGCTTCTTCTGTCCCTCCGAATCCCGAGGCACTGGCAAAAGTCTGGAGCCATTGCGAACGTGAGTCCGCCAGATGGCGAAGGGACTTGGTTAACCTCATTTTTACCTTAGCCCATGATGCTGCAGGGGTCCCCTCTCGCACAGAGTCGTGCACTCCGGCCTGGAGGTAATCCTGGAACTCCATGCATTCCGCCATCTTCCCCATGCAAAATTCCAAAACAATCTGGAACAAATAAAGCAGGCATATAAAACCCCAGTTAGCAAAGCTAACAGTCAGACGGCTAGACGTCCAAATAGTTGCACTGCGCGCACACGGCGCTTAGTGCACCCCCTGAAAGGTCACCGGTGAGGCACGGATCAAAAAAGATGCCCGGCGCACGCCCGGCGCGCTAACGCTCCCCCCTTGGCCTTGCCCAGGACACGGGGATGACACCCCCCTCACATCTGGGGTCGGGGAGTCTAGTCAAGTCGATGCGCAAGCCCCAAAGTCCCCCATCCCAATGGCGGCATCACCCCTGCTCATGCCCTTGTCCATTGACTCGTCCCCCCCGTTGTTCACCTCCAGTCGGCATTGGACCGCGGAGGAGTCCAAGGGCTACAGCCGTTAAGGCCGTCAATAAAAAAAGTTGGTATCCAAGTATCCGGTGGACAAATGGGGAAAATTTGAGGAATCTAGAGATATCCAGAAAATTGGATACTTCCTAGGCTTGCTACAACAAAATATCCAGCGCCTCGGGCACCCACAAAATCCATTGACCGATAGGGGGAATCCTTGCACTGCGCGCGCACTGCGCGCACACTGCGCGCTACTTTTAGACTAAGTTCCCCCCGAAGAGCCCCTAGGCATGCCCCTTGGAAACACCCTTAGAATTAGGCGACCCAAAGTGGACTGGAGGGGACCTTGAGGGGGACCTTCCCGGTTCTTGTGGTAGTGGTGAAGGACCAGGGGCCTTTGGGGGGGAACTTGAATGTGTGTTGGGCGGCGGAGATGGAGGGCAGTCATGTGGCAAGTCTGAACTTGGGATGGCAAAGGAGATGGACTCCATCTTGCAATGCCCATTCACCACTCTCAACCCATCTTGGTAGTATTCCAAGCAGAGGAGTCCGTCTTTAGCCGTCCCAACCACCGTGGCAGGAGGTCGCAGGCCATTGGAGCGGGTGCAGAACACCCTATCTTAGGAGGCCCATAGTGCCCCCCATCGTTTTTTCAAAAAAAATTCATGTCGTGCACAGAGCCTAGCCTCTCTGCTGCATAGCCAAGCGTATTGGAGGGGTGGTTCCCAGCCAGGGTGTATGGGGAGGAGGAACGACACGCAATTTAGGGGTGTGAAGCAGCAAAAAGGCACCATTTTAGGCCCCCAAAGCATACGAGCGCAGCCACTGTTTTTCCCCATTTTGGAGGTCTGAAATATGGAAAATGGACCAGCCGCACCATAAAACTATGTTTCACTGTCTGATATCACAAATGGAGCAAGTATTTGGCAACAACATGTGCTGCGGTTCTTCTAGCACTCGTGGTATTGTGACGGCAATGATGACCTTATATGCACCGCCTGTGAAGAAGGTGCCCCCTATCACAACAGAGAACAGCACCTGTATGAAAAGAGGGTGCAAAGTAGCAATTGTGAAAAGCCGGGCTCTGCAGAGCCCAGAAACATGAAATTCACTAAAAACAGGGGTAATAATACAGGGTTGTACACCAACACAACAATGTACAGGCAAACAAGTAGTAACGTGAGGGCGTGAAATAGGGAATTCCTACTGGCTGGGCTCTGCAGAGCCCAGCTCGATACAAACAACATAAAGCACCCATGAATTACGCTAATGATAAACAAGCCAGACCACCAATGTGGTAATGGCTACAACAGGGATCGCACTATATGCCCCCCCCCCCCCCCCCAAAAAAAATTTCAGTCCCATAAGCGACAGACCACCGGAGCACCAGTCATACACAAGGCATGGAAGCTGCGTACACACTAGTTGAAAACAGAGGAAAGAATTTACGCCAAATGATATTGCAAACATGTTTGTAGGGGTGGGGTGCCACACACCGTAAATCAACGAGATACCCCGCAACCAATCTGGAAAATTCCAGTCAATGGTTGCTCTAGAGTACAAAAATTTGAGCACCCGGTAGTGGATGTTGCAATCAACGAGCAATGCCATGGGGTTCTGACAATGCCGTTGGGTACTGCGTAGCATATCGAGGAGATCCAAGAGCTCTTGGTTCTAACCTGTACGGGACTCATATATGCCAAATGGCTTCCAAAAGAGTTGCTGTCTACCAGCCTCCCGGGCAACATCGAGGGGGGCACGGATGGTTCTCCGAGAAATGGGTGCATTGCACATATCAGTGCACACCTTCAATATTTCTCTGTGTTGTTGAACAACTGCCATGGCCACTGTGTCCACCCGGTCCACTAGGTCACGCAGACTCGGGTGGCCAAGAAAATGGGGAAGGGGGGTTGTGTGCAACACCGCTATGGCGGTCACATCTAGACAGACATTGGGTTTCACCGGATTGGCCCGAAACTGGGCATGGCACCAGTTGTCCACCCACACCACAATATCACGGCGAACAACGCTACGCCACAGTTTCCGGAACTGCAATGCCCCCTGGTCTGCAATAGACAACCGGGATGGCTTGGTGAGACCTGCGTGCACCAGCTTGCGGCTGTCTGCCCGCATGACAGCAATGGTGCTCTCACCATTGGGGACGGCCGCTTGTGGCAACGCCATGTGACGCATACCCGGCCATACATAATAGGCCTCCTTGGAAAAATTATTTAGCCAACGCGGCCATTGTTTTCGTGCCAACACCTTGCGAATGCGGTCGAGCGTAATGCGGGACCGCTTGTTGACACGTAGACCCGCACAGAATTTTATGAATTCCTTCGCCACACCATGGCGCACAGCCGACAATATCATTTGGCGACCAATGCGCCATTCTTTCGTACAAAGAGACCGCATGTAGCTGACATGCAACGCCATAGAAACCGGTGCCATAGTGATAAGACAGTCTGGGTGGCACAACAGGAAAAGGTGGTAACCAGAACAAGACACTAGAGGCGTAGACTAGCACATACCGTGCATAGTGGGAGCTGAATTCACACGTGAGGTAAGAGAAGTACAGGCTTGCATTGCGGGTAGCATGCACACAACACCTAAAGTTAGGTTGTTGGAAAAAGCTGGGCTCTGCAGAGCCCAGCGTCCTGAAATTAGTAATGGCGGGCCGTGTAATAGACAGAGGGGACACAAGGAGCGACGGGCCAGGAGCAAGTAATCGAGAAGGGGTAAAAGTAGCATTTGGCGCTAGCTGGGCTCTGCAGAGCCCAGGGTCCCAAAAAGTGATAATTATGGGGTGCATATCACACATTTGGAAACTAGACCAAACACTTCATGGATCACAGAGTTTTCCGGTATTTGGCCGGGGGCGTATCAGGTAGTAATGACCACAGTGACCGATACCAACCATCCCTCTTTACCGGGATAGTAGATGGTTGTGGGGACGCAGATGGAGCCACACCTGGCGACAATCCTACATGCACATGTGGCAACACTGAGTACCTTGGGGTATGTCGGTTGTCCGCAACAGCGGCAGTGGGCAACAGAGAAGTGCGCCGGGGGGGATGCAGGAGGGAACTCCCTTGGGGTAGTGCATTATCAGACAGGGGCAGCGGGGCGCTGGCCGATCGCCTACCACTGGAGGTGATTGAGCTGTGACTCAAGGCGGGGGGGGGGGTTCTATGTGGTACAGGCACTGGTGGCAACAGGCTGTATTTTGACTGCCCACCGGTGCGGTCTGCTTCCACGGGTGATGGAAGAAACCTTACGTGCTGGCGATCGAAGTTGTGCCGATCAATCTGTGTAAGTGTGGGTTGGTCGGCATCCGGGGGAGGAAGTGGCCGAGGAGGTGGGATACGGGGATGGGAAGACGACTCAACAGGGGGACGTCATTCTGGATTTAATGTATCCAAGATCAATGCAGCCCGCTCCTCGCTGCGTGACAAAAAATGGGATTGGCATATCCGATCCCCTTGTTGCCATGTGACGAGGGAGTGGCGCATTGGGTTCCGCAATGCAAAACGGAACTGTGCACGAAGCCCCCAGATGCACTGCAGGAACCATCGTGCGTGGTCACCACTGTTGTCCCTCAGCAACTCCATTGTCTTTGGAGTCAATGGATCATTGAGGGAGGCCTTTGGTGGGGTTGGCGGGTCCTTGGGGACAAGCTTTGGTGGCCGCGGTGGGGATGGGGGTGTTGACCCTGTAAACATAATCGCCTCTTGCAAGGCGAGCGTAGCTGCAGCACGCGCTGCTGTTTCACCGGTCAATGGGACCAGTAAGGGTACAGGTCCTACAACCTCATCTCCTTCGGTATCCTGGCCGGAACCCGGTACATCCACCTCCATACGTGTAGCATGTGGAAAATCGGCCATGGCTGTTATAAAAAGAAGATAGCATGTTATATGTACTTAATATATGGGACATATGACCAGATAGTAAATGTACGAGCACTGCACAGTATGCATAAAAGTCAACTGCAATAGATTAGGGTATGTTGCACACAATGTGTCCTGAAACTCCCATAGAATCAGATGCACCACAACAATAGAAACATTACCTCACCGAGCTTGGACTACACCTGCGTGTAAACAGTCTAAGGCTTGTTGTATCGTACTCCTCAATGGCTACCGACTGTCATACTTACACAATGCCACGGTGGCACCTTTGTAAAACACGATGAAGAGCAACGCGGCAGAAAGGCATAGAAAAATATACTACCAGACCGCATGTACAATAGGTTTCAAAGTGTCATAGCGCTATTATGTCACACAAAAAGGGGCAAAATGGGAGATTGTGAAGGTCTAGGCTCTGCAGAGCCGAGCCAACAGGGAAACCCTAATAAGCACCCCTCAAGTACCAAGTTTATGAATGCTGGGCTCTGCAAAGCCCAGGCTGTTGGAAAATCCTAATATAGGCCTTGTTTTGGCAGTTCCATCTAGATTATGTGATGCCTGGTGTGGCACGTGTCTTTGATCATTGCCCACCGGTAATGTATGTAGGAGTTGTATCCTTCATTCCTGTTGATGCTGACCTATTCGGGGACAATGTTTAGGCTGAATATGCTAGAGTGTCGACGAGAGTATACCACTTAACCCAGCGCCATGTAGCGTGGCCACTTGACCACTGTATACATGCACCAAGTGTTGTACCGGGGGTAGGTACAAAGGGTATAACTTGTAACCTGGGCTCCGCAGAGCCCAGAGATCTAAAATGTGTAATATTGGGGCCTAAAAGGACTTACACAGCTGGTCTGGGCTCTGCAGAGCCCAGCCTGATGCAAAAATGCAAATTTGCACCCCTATTTTACGATACGCAAACCACCCATCACCCCTTTTTTCGCTAAAACGATAGGGGGCACTATGGGCCTCCTAAGCCTATCCCCAATTTTGAGATCCATGGAGAAAGTGGGCCTGAGAAATGAGGAGGGAAGTATGATGTCCTGTAGCAGGCACCCTCAAAGTGTATCACCATATCAATCAACCGAGAAAAAGAGTAGATGTGGTGGAAATGGGCAAAAAATGTGTGCAAAAAAGTAGAAATGGGTGAAATAGGGTGAACATCCAAAAAGGCCAGATCCCCAATGCATCAAAACCTACTACCAAACAACAATGATGCCCAAAGTACCACAAAGTATGGGTTTCTACTACGGCCGGACGCCCAAATAGTTGCACTGCGCGCGCACTGCACGCGCACTGCGCTTAAGGCGCCCCCATACAACCATTTTGAGGTGCCTCCGAACAAGCCATCTGGGGGCGTTTGGGACTAAGACTTTTACCATGTGCAGGTCCTGTGCAGTGACGCTCCCCTGATGATCCCCAACGAGTCGGTTGTTGCACGGCGCACACACTGTGCATACACCGCAGCAACTATCAGGAGGAGGAGGAGGAGATGCGGTCCCCCGGTAGGGCGCACCCGCGGCACATCCCCATGGTGCCCGCCGGCCCTCATCGGTCTGGCCGGCGACCGAGAGGGGGGTTCTGTCCCAACCCGTCTGGCTAAGCATCATGGCGGCGGCTCTCCTCTTCGTCTCCACCCCTTGTCCCCTGGCCCGCACAACGTGCATGCTCTCCCGCCCTACAGGCCGCCAATTGCTTTTGGGTGGGGGGGGCCTCCCATCTCATGGTTTACCCCCCCCCTTTAGACGCCCCCCCCCCCCAAAGAGGGGAGATGGGATGGGAGGGAGGGAGGCCAAATTTTGCAACAAAAAGTGTGTTTTCATGCTTGAGGCCAAAGGTAATGGTTCGTTCTTAACGAAAGTCCCAATACTCCTTTTCTCCCCCAGACAGATAGCAATCCAGTCAGACGGAGACAGCTCAACACACAACGTCGCCCATTGCACTCTGAAATGTCGTCGAATGTCAGACAGTTTTTGCAGAAACATCTACCGCTAAAATTGCGGGCCAAGAACGGACCATAAAGCTGTTGTTGTAGTTGAATATAATAACTGCACTGGAAGACCACACACGACTCTGCACAAAGCCATGTGATCTTGCACCATGCACCTCCGTGATTTAGCACTGCATTCACCTGCAATCACCTGGTAGGTGCACACAATGTATGCCCCAACGCTTGGCCTGCCTTAATCACTGCTACCGTCACTATCATCATCACTATCACCGCCACTACTACTGCTGCTACTGCTGCTACTGCTACTGTCACTGCTACTGTCACTACTACTACTGGGCTTAGCCTTAGGCTTAGGTTTTGGCTTGGGCTTCGGTCGCTTGACACGTGCTCCCGCTGCAGATTTGCGGTCCTCTCGCTTGCGCTCCGTGGCCCGTTTTTTGGCATCCTTCTTCGCCTGCTTCCTCTTCGCGGTAGATTCCACTTCTGCCTCCTCAAGTTGAAATTCACTGCCAGAAGTGCCTTGAGCTCGGTTGCAGGCATCACATACCCAGGGTGCGAGATCGTCCCTGAGTGGCAGACGGGGGGTGCATGGGGCATGGGGGGGTGCATGGGTTTGCCGGGAGGGTATTTGGTCACAATATTTAACCCTCTAACAACAATTCAACCGATCGATGCAGCCTGACTGGAGGTCTCCAATTTTCTGCCCTGTAAGGTACACAAACACCAAAATCCCCCTGCCCGAGGGAGCCCTGCAGCTGCCCCCCTCCACCGGGGCGCCAAGGGCCGTAGCCCTATTAGGCTACGGGTGTGTACACACCCTCCGGCCAGTGGAAAGGTTAACCCGCAGGGCCACAACGGGCAGTGGGCACCTAGGATGCAGATTGCTGATTTTGTAGTCCCGCATGTGACAGACAGCAGACAATCTCAGGAAATGAGAGGGTGGGGGTGGTCACCTTCCGCCTTGCACACATTTTTGGTGGCAAGCCCCTCCGCACACGGCGCAAGCGAACATTACGTTTCCCATGGACTCGTCACTCTTGTGGCACGCCATGCAGCAGTTATCATCATCATCACTGTCCGTGGAATCTTCGTCGTCCTCACTTTCACACTGCGCCTGATCGGTCTGGGAGGCAATGTTCCCACTGAGATCTGCTACAGAAATTTCAGCGTAATCCACCAATTTCTGCTTGCCCTCGTGTAAGCGCAGGACCAATTCCGGTTTTGGTCCAGTGCTGCTGAGACCCACCAGGCCCAACAGAAAACGCAGGTTCACGTTCGTGGTCTGCCCATTGCCCAAGTTTTTGTTGCAGCATAGCAAGGCCAGGTGCTCAACTGTCGCAAAGACACCAGGCTCCGGCGGGGCCAGCTTGCGCTTCAACGCGGCTTGCAAATGGGAAGAGCAACAGAGAATGGGACAGCACTGACAGTGTCTGGTGGGACCCAGCAGGGAAACGTGGTGGGACCCAGCAGGGTGTTATGGGCGATGGGCAATGGGAAGGGACGGCTTCTTTCACGGACTCTGCACACGCGCGTGTGGCTCTGGGCCCCCTGGTGCGCCTCCCGGCGCCTCCCCAGGCGGAGGGCGTAGAGACACCCCCCGGGAGCCACCAGCCAGGTCCCAGGCCACACGCTAATTCAAACTGTCCGCCGTGGGGGTAACCCAGGAATGCACACACGTGTAGGACGTTCAGGCAGGCCCACACCATGCATATGAACCTAGTGAGAGCCCACAAGTGTTATGACACGAGGAATGCACGCACGTGTAGACACTGTACCTGAAGCTGTCATTGATCGCTATCTCCGACAGAAACCACTTCACTTGCTGGTGGTTTGGCTGTAATCCATGAAGTAGTGCTGATAGACCCAAATATTGCTTCATGTGCGGGGAAGCCTGCAGGTCGGCCACGAAGCGTTCATGCTCCGTCACTTTCTTGAAATGGGCAAACAGGCCTTGCGGGGGCTGCTTGCTCGCCTTGGCCTTGGGCTTGGGCAACGGTGCAGCCGCTTTTGTGCATGCAGGTGGCCCCCTCACGTTCAAGGCATCGAACTTTCGGTCAATTGCCATACACTCGGTGATCCAGCCTGTAAACAGCATAAACAGAAATCAACAGTAGAAACGAAATTGTCCACGGTCAGAAGCAAGACAGAGTTAAGAGCGATGTGGTTTGATTGTCACAGTAACTGTCAATTTTACTGTCACTGAACAACTCACCCTGAAATCAGCATAAACAAAAATGAGCACGATAAATCAAATACGATCGAATTCCCCATTGCCCCCTCAATTAGTGATGCCCCACGCCCTTACCTTGAACTGTACGTGTGACCCAAACTGCAAGGGTGCACTGCAAAGCAAGACCTGATAAGACATTGCAGAAATGTTGGTCTGGGCCTTTCATGATACCGCCTACACGCACCAGCCGGCCACCTTCAACAGAACAAGAAATGATCTCGCACTCCTTGACAGTGGCCGCGTCAAGTTGGCCTTGTAACTCAGCAACAAAGGCTGCCAGCGCATCACGGCGTTCGGAAATCGGTTTGTGTTGCTTTTGAAGTTCTGCTGCGGTGTCAAACTCCTGCATGCACTTTCTCAAAGCCCACCGCTTTTGTGCCATCTCGTTGCGCACTTGGTTGGGTGCAGTATGATGGCAGCGAAAAATTTCCAAAGCCTCGCCATTCAAAAACTTGGCATACTCACTGTCCCCAGTCAGTGGTTTCCAAGGAAGAGGAAAAGAAGACATTGGGCGCTCCATGACATTCAAGAGGCTATGCACAATGAGTTTGGGCAAGAGGCACTACACCAGCCGGAGACCAGCTGCGCCAACATGTTGGAATGCACGCACGTGTAGGACGTTCAGGCAGGCCCACGCCATGCATATGAACCCAGTGAGAGCCCACAGGGTACTATGACCCGAGGAATGCACGCACATGTAGGACGTTTAGGTAGGCCCACGCCATGCATATGAACCGAGTGAGAGCCCACAGGGTGTTATGACCGCAGGAATGCACGCACGTGTAGGACGTTCAGGCGGGCCCATGCCATGCATATGAACCTAGCCAGAGCCCACAGGACCCGAGGAGTACACCTGCAGGAGGCAGACAATGTAGCACAAGCACCTGCAGACCACACTGACTACAAAATGTTGACAGGCTGAAAGCCCTGCTCAACAGCACAACATCGCGTATGCATTGTAGCCTCCCCATCTCATGGCAAACCCCCGCCCCCCGTTCATGCATATTCACCACACAGCCCCTCCCATCTCATGGCAAACCCCCCCCCCCTTCAGACCCCCCCCCAAAGAGCCGGATGAGATGGGAGCCCCCCCCCCCCCCCCCCATAACCAAATGGCGGATGCCCACACGTTGCTGGATCCCCCCAGGGGCACGGGATGGGGGACGAGGCGGAGCGCCGGCTCCACTTTCGGCGCGGTCCACCACCCCCCGAAGGGAAGGGGGACGCAGTCTCACGGGTGTGGGCCCTTAGCCCACCACCACCAGTACTACCGACTGGGCGGCGTTTGGCCGGCAGGTCTCGGGGGCTTGGTCCGTGGCCTGGTCCCCCCCCCTCCCCCGGCGCACGGCACTTCTACCGAAGGTGTCCGTGCGCGGAGCCATCCTCTACATCCCTCCGGCCACGCCCACGTGTCCCCCCAAAACCCCCACGGGGCGTCCCTATCCCTCCCCGGCCCAGGCAGGACCGGAGGGACTCGGGTGTATCCGCCGCTGTGTGGGGCTGGGTGGCGTGGTGTCCCCTCATAACCCCCACGGGGCGTCCCTATCCCTCCCCGGCCCAGGCAGGACCGGAGGGACTCGGGTGTATCCGCCGCTGTGTGGGGGCGTCCCTCTGCGGTACAGGCTCAGCGGGGCCTCCCCTTAGTTCACCCCTTAGTTAACCCCACACGCTCCCTACATCCGACTTGTGACCGGGGGGGCTCCCCTTATTTCAAGGCATTTCATGGTGAGGCAGACTGCCGGAGCTGCAGGCAGGTGCCATTACCCCGGCGTAGTGAGCGCCGTAACGGCAGGCGCCGGCCCTTTCCTCCGCCCCGACGCCGTCTCCCCTTCACTCCACCGTCTCCCAGCTCCCGTGGGCCCGACCGGGCACCGCGGAGGCTTCGGTAGCCCCCATGTCCAAAAGCTCGATCCTCCAACCCGTGATGCACCTGTGCAGAACACGCGGAGTGCATGGGCTGGTGCAAGGGGGGAAACTCAAGCCCTGGGGTGGGCTGGGCCACAGGGAGACCCGGAAACCCTCGCTAACCGCCACCCCCCGGTGGAGCCCAACCTGTACCACCGTGGCTCCCCCACGGTGGTCGGCGGGGGATTGGGCGCGTGATCCCGCGACCCAGCCGTCGTGGCTGGACTGGGGCCGCCCCCCAAATTGCGTGTTAGCCCAGGGGTGTCCCCCCCGTGGTTTCACCCCCACACCACGGTGAGGTCACGCGCCCCTGGGCGGCCGTGGGGGCTATCAGGGGTCAAACACCCGTGCACCATCCCAAGAAGCACCCCCAAGCAGCCCATGGGACCCCAAAGAGCCTTAGTTGCTAGCACAAAACCCTTGTTCCTGGAGGCTCTTTGATGGTTGCCAGTAATTCCTAGAAGGAGTTGCTGGTATGTCCTGGAGGCCTCATCTTTGGTTTCTTTGGCAGATCGGGGTGTTCCCGGCGATGAGGGCGATGGGCTGCGGGTGCAGCATTCCAACCCGTGAAGTGGGGCACAATCGTTCCTTGCCAGTCACCTCATACTGGATGCTCAATAAATCGCCATCCAGCTTTGGTGGGCCTACAACAACTGTAGGAACAATATCCATCGTGCTTGGATGGCGAGAGGTGATGTTGGTGCCAGGGACAAGCCAAGACAAAGACATAATGTTTTAGAGTTGTGACACAACAATAGTTGGGTACAGGAGTGGGGAAAATTTCGCCCGGGGACAATTTCGCAGGGGATAATTTCGCCAGGGGAAAATTTCGCCACCCTTGAAATCCCCAAAAGCCCCAAGCAAGCATGTGTCTCGCAAAATGTCTCTCAATTTTCGAAAAAAAAAATTTGTCTCTCAGTCTGTATATGCCCCTTGAGGACATAGATGTCAGATGTGATCATTACTCCAGTGGTACGTGCACTCGATTCTGATTGCACAGGCGTGGGTTCAAATCCCAGAGACAGGCACAGGCGCGTTCGTAATCGCGCTTGGCCCTGCTCAGGCGTGGGTTCAAATCCCAGAGACAGGCACAGGGGCGTTCGTAATCGCGCTTGGCCCTGCTCAGGAAACACAATGCCTGCAGCTGTGGTGAAGGATGGAACTGTTACGCCAAAATTTCGCCAGGGGAAAATTTCGCCACTTTTCTTAACGGCGAAATTTTCCCCTGGCAAAATTTCCCCCCCTCTGTATCTACACCGCCACATGTGCAAACAACATACCTGCAGCAAATGATCACAACACTGCTTTCATCCCTCCTAAGTAGGTGCTACCGGTCCTTGTGGGCCCGAGGTGTACCCAAACTTGCACTGCTCTCACACCGCGCCCGTGGCAAGAGCAACCTCAAGAACTACCCCCCCCCCCGGTATAAGCTACCCCAAAGTCCCAAATGAATACGGTCCCTACGCCTACTGTAGCTTGGACACGGGCGTAGCTTGCGCGCAACACATGCAACTACCGACACCGGGCACCCAGGTGTAAAAAGAGAGGATTGCATGGTGAGCTGGTGCAAGCAAGGGGAATATAATGCACAAATATACCCAAAATCAGAGCTGTGTGGATTCAAGTGGGCAAACACCCACAACAAATGTGTCCATGACCCTATGTGACTCGCAAATTCGTCACCAAACCCATGTTGTATGTGGCTGCACTATGTTTGGTACCGAATTAATGATTGGGTCCCAAATTAATACAATCCCTACGCCTACTGTAGCTTGGCCATAAACAGTGGAAAATTCAGCGATAGGTCCCCACCGACAGACCTATGCCCTCTCATTCAGTGCATCGTCACAAGCACGGCGGCGGAGCCGCCGCCACAGTTCCTTCACGAATACGGCACCGGAGGCGCCGCCACAGCTTGTCCATTCGGGCTCTGAGCGTATGGGTAGGTTAGTGCCATCCACGGATGTTAGGCCTCCCTCCTACTGTAGCTTGGCCATAGAACAGTGGAAAGTTCAGCAATAGGTCCCCACCGACAGACCTATGCCCTCAATCAGCAAGTATCACGCGGCGGAGCCGCGGCAAACATTGTCCCATCTGTCCAGCGAAGCGCCACAGCTCTCCTTCGGATACGGCGCCGGAGGCGCCGCCACAGTTCTTCAGGATAGGTCAGGTCGCCCTCCCTACCCTCAGCAGGAACTGGGTTGAGCTAACAGGTACCTCCGAGACGAAAATAATACCACCCCCCGTGTCGACCACTATGATGAACCCCCAGCGACCTGTCCGCCGGGTTTCGAGCCCACGACCCATGACGTGGGAGACAAGCGTGTTTCCGATATGCTACTGTCCGATGTGCTGTGTACCGGCCGCGGAAACCACCAGGTCTCTCCCCCCCCCACCGGCCCCAGCGGTTGCTGCTGCGGTGTGCACTTAGTGCAGACCTTCAAGGCTCAAATGCCCGGTGGCGTGCCCGTCGACCTCGCCACCGACCGTGGCTTGGGAGCCACGCGTGTTTCTGGTATGCTCCTCCCCCGTTGTTGCCCCGTGCTCCAGAGGCGCCACTGGCGCCCCTCCGTCTCAGGACTCGATCCCCCCCCGCCGCCTCTTCCTGCTCTCACTCACGTCCGTACTGAACCCATCACTGTCACTGTCCCACGTCCCCCGCAACCGCGTGTCACTGACATCCGTACTGAATGACATGTCTACCGAGCTGGACAGAAAAACGTCTTCGTCGTCCGACGTTGACGACGCGGTCGAACTGCCGCTTGACGTCCCCCCAGAGTCCACCTCTGACCCCAGGTCCCGGTCGGACACTTCTGCCATGGGCTCCAGCCCCAATGCATCCCACTCCGTGACTCGGCGTCAATTGGACAGGGGCAGCAGGTTATAGGGGTGCAGTTCCCGGCCCTGCCCCGCTAGTTCATCGGCTGCCTCATTACCGGCCACCCCGAGGTGCGATGGCACCCAGCGGACCTGTAACTTGTCCCCCGCCTCCCCGCGAAGCCAATCAATGTGCTCCCACAAGTCTCTGTGCCCCACCTCCCCTGACGACGTGCGCCACCCGTGCCTCTTCCACTTGTCCGTCCACACTGTGATAGCCTTAAAAATGTATTCGGAATCCACCGCCACCACCATCCGCTCCCCCGCCTCCCGACTGAGCATCGCATGTAGCACCCCTCGCAACACCCCCCTGCTGATACTCTGCCGCTCATGAGCTGGCACGTGTGCCCGAAAATTACGATTACTGTTGTCCCCGAACCAAACCCCGTACCCTGCTGGCATCCAACCGCGGACGCGTTTCGCCGAGCCATCCGTATACACTATGACCCACCCCTCACCCGACATCCCCTCTAGCTCCGCCAACAAAGATCGTTTGTGGCTACCCCACTTTTCCTCCTTTAACTTCAGCGGGTCTGGTCGCGCTGACGGCAGCTTGGCCGTCGTGGGGGCTTGGGGCGCCCTGTGGAACATCGTCTTATGGTCCGCCCAGCTGTGGAGCTGTGCTATCAAATGGCGCAGATCGACTCGACTGCACGACATGTTGCGCTCCCCCCTCCAGACTTCCAACACACCCACCCAAACAGCTACAAACTCCTCCAACGAAACCTGCCGATGCTGATACTTTACCTCGCACCGCAGCTTCCACTGCGCACGCAGGCCTGCCCACAAAACGAGGCCCTGCGTGGTCTGCAGCGATAGCAGAGGTTCCTCCAGCAGAAGCCTGGGCTCCACTGCTCCCCCCCCCCCCCCTGCGCCAGGCCAAACGCCTTTCTCACCGTATCAAACATAAATGCCGAGAAGTAGCATCGCTTCAGCGTGTGCGCGTGGTCCTCCACCCGCCCGCACTGTGGCTGTAGCTTGGACAAGGGCGTAGCTTATACAAGAGGGGGGGGGGGGAGGACTCAGATCATGAGCCATGGCGCATGATGCGAATGAACTCCAAGTGCCAGCAAATGTTGGCACTGTGTGCACACTGTGCAATGTTGGCACTGTGTGCACCCCATGAAAGAAAGGGCATCATGAATGACCAGAGCGTAATCACATATGACTGACAGTGTTCTACTGCAGGCAGGTCTGTAAGCTCACCGCAACCGCACTCACCAACTCACTGCAGGGGTCGTGAAAAACGGTGTAAAACGGTGAAAAATGGTGAAAAATGGTGGAAAATGGTGGAAAATGGTGAAAAACGGTGAACAACGAGGGGAAAACGGTGTTTCGCAACATTTGCATTCCTCTCCAACTTGCCACAACCTGCAAAACATAGTTTTCACATGTCAAACACAGCAAAATACGGGGGAAAGCGGTGTGCATAGGCCAAGTTCTTGCACTGCGTGGGCACTGCGTGCATACTGCGCACGCAGAGGCTGGGATACTCACCCAAGTAACACGGTTGGTGGTGACCATATTATTTCCTCGGAATCCATTTCAGAAAAATAAACAATCCAAGAATATTTGATTATTTATGGAAGCACTTTTCCTTTATAGGAAACCAAGGGCACAGGATCAATGTTTTACAACCAAAAGGTAGCTAGGGTGTGAGTATTTGCCGACATCCAAAACTTCGCACTGCGTGCATGGCATTCCCATGAATGAAAAAAAAAAACGGCCGCGCACGTCACAAATCGACCGGAGTTGCACTCGGGCCAGCCTTGGCGACACTCTTCCCACTATGGGGTTGGTAACAACCAGGTCACCACCACTCACCGACTGAAAAACAGGCAAAATGAGAACTCACCGAACTCACCCACAAAGTCGGTGAGCTTACAGCCCTGTGCAGGACACAAGGCCCAAAGCCGCCACAGGACACCTCTCACCATGGCCCATCAGTGTGGCTACCACGGCATCAGCATTCCACAAAGCGGAGAATCTGCATCACCGGCGCTATGTGAGAAGAAGGAGGAGAGAGAAGTGCATGGGGGATGGGAGATGACCTTAAGCCCGAGTCGGCTCAGCACACGGCATGCCGCACCGTGGCTCTGTACCCAGAAATCCTTCAGTAGATGCTTGTGCTGTTTGGCAAACTGCTTCAGCTGCTGATGCATGTGATTCTGTACAACGAAGAAAATCACCGGGGGGGCAGTCTCCTTCTGCTGTACGTCTTGCATCCACTGCACCTGCCGGTACGGCAGCATGTCTAGGTCTGCAGTGTTGGACCAGGTCTTGAATCTGGTGTCGGGGACGTGGTCCTGAGGCTTGGTGGGGGAAATTGTTTGTGCCTTGCAGCAGTCGAAGATGGACTGGACGTGTACGTGTTTGGTTGCTGGCGAGCGCTTCATCCCCATCTTGAAAAAGGTCTGAGAACCAGATCACAAATGCATTGGCCGTTTGCACGGAAACACTTCAGAGAGCGGGGGAGGAGATGGCTGCAAGAAGGCCACAAAGCGCCCCACACATGCACGTCCATGTATGCATTTGCGCAGCAAGGTTCTGGCGGGTTAATCAGCACATCTCCTTCAATCTGAGCAAGCCACAACGCATTCCTGCCCGCTCTCATGACTGGATATGTGCCCTCCTGGTCTTCACCACTTGTGGGTCACTGTGCTCCTTTATGCGCTGCCATGTTCTGGCAGTCAACACCACTGGCCTGCTACACACCCCTGGTAAATGATTACACACCAATACTGCTGGCATCGAATTCGGCCAAACCTCAGCTCCAGCAGGAGGGGGAACGAGTGAGGGAGGAGCATCATAAAAGGGGGCTTGGGAGGAGCACACTTTTTTTTTGTGTGTTCCGGCGCCACATGAGTTCAGAGTTCATCGGGAGAGCTATGAACAAAGGAGACGCTCTTAGACACGAAAAAAAAAATAGACTTCGGAGGTGCACACTCATTTTCGACACGTGCGTGTTGAACTGACAGCATTGCTGAACTCAGTCACCGTGCTCTCATGCTCTAGTCCGGAAAAAACTCGTCTGAGGAGTCTCTCCTGCGGAATGATATGGGGGAAACATCCAGACAGTGGGATTCAGGTATGTCTATGAATGTTGAGCGTGGGCAGCACACGTAGGTTTGTTACTTGCAATGGCCAAGCACCTGTTTCATAGAGTCCTTCGAGCCCACTGCCTGAGGCATACTCACCCTTGTGTTGATTTCGCCTTCACCCACCACAGCTCTCACAATGCCTGGATTTCTCTACACCATTAAATCAAATTCAGCAGAAAATTTCGAAAAAATCTGAAAAGAATGAAAAGCACAATTAGAGGCGGTGCACTGGATGAGGCTCCATCCACATCACACAACTCAATGGATTCAAGTGGAACAGCTGCTTCGCCCTGGACCCCATAGTGGCACAACGTTTTGGTAGGTGGCTCTGAGACAGGAACCAAAGGAGCGCCGTCACCACTACTGCTGGTGGGACTCGCACTGCTTGCATTGCCAGATGCATCGCTGGTGACACCCAAGGTTGTATCACTATCACTTGACGTAGTGCTATCATCCACATCATTTGAAACCACCAGGTTAGGGTTTGATGAATTGGCCACATCAACGATGGTGCACCTGTGCAGCTTGGCGTCAAGCATTGTTTGCGTTCGCACCATGGGGGAATGTTTGCCCGGCGCGCGCCCGGCGCGCTACTTTTCTATTAACTATCCCGACTTCAGCCCCAGATTTACCCTCTCATGGAGAAGCCCCCCAAGTAGACCACATTGCACTGCACACCTTCCCTACAAAGCACGTTGCATAGTAAAGCAATATCTGCAAATTCAACCACTGCAACTGTCATTTGTAGTGTACTTAAGAAACAACATTGGTCCCACAAGTATGGGTGTCAATACATTCATTACAATAGTGCTCCTTACACTCATCATAATCCGCGATGGTGGAGCGCCGTCGGCAACACAACACACACACTTCTGCCTCATCCTCTGCCTCATCTTGCGTGGCGGCCCAGTTGCTTTGGTCAGTCCAAACCTGAGGCGGGACATGCTCCCATGGTTCGTAGGGGGGGGGGGGGGGTGACGGACTTGCCTCCGGATGCAAAACTGTGTAAAATGCAACAAAATGCGGACTGACTGGTGCAACTCATTGGGGCCGCCACGCCAGATGTTCCTAACCAAACCCCATGATGCTCCTTGTGTCAAAGCGTGGATTCAAAGATTGTCCCGGTTTCATCAATAGCACCGGAAGGATGGGGCCCAAAAGAGGGCGGAAATGCTACGTCACCACAGCATTCTCGGGGGTCCCCAACAAAGGGGACAAAATCAGAAGTCAAAACCTACGCCAAGGGTCACCATGATGCTCCTAGTATCTCAAAGTGTGGGTCTCTAGTACAGCCAAACGCCCAGATAGCTGCATTGCGCTAAGTGCGCCCCCTTAGTGCACCCCCTAAAAGGCCACTAGAGGGGCACGGGTCCAAAAAGATGCCCGGCGCGCACCCGGCGCGCTAACGTTCCCCCCATGCCTAAGTCAAACATGCGACCGGTATGAAAAGAGGAAGTCAAGTCCGTAGCAAGTGCACGGTTGGCAGTACCAACACAACACTCACCTATTGCTTAATCTGAACGATTGTACTAGGCACCGACGTATGTTTCCTATGTCCCTTGGCTTACTTACTTACTTACTTCGTGAAAGGGTTGGGGCTTGCGCAGTTGAATGTGGGCCACCACTTCACCTCTGCAACTTTGCAAGGTTCGCAGGAGTCCAATGCCATACGCCACTGCAGTCAACACCACATTGGCCACAAATACAACACATTTCCATATGGGCCGTGCCAGCTGCGAGGAAAGTAAAAACTAGCTAAATGACCACATGCATGGAGCTGTGGCTGTGCATTCCCCTAGAACCAATCTCACAAGCGTTTGACCACCTAATTGCACCACACAATGATAGCACGACAATTGCAGCAGTTCTAGGATGACCTAAAGAAAAATTCTATTGCCTTCGGCAAGTCCACCTCGCAGAGAATCTACACCAAGCAACACGAACCCAAGATAGGGTAAAAACTACATAAATGCGGGCTAAACCATGCTTTACATATCTTGGATGGTCATTTTAGGTGATCACAATATCAAAAAAACAAGTTTCGAAAACTTCGATTTTTGAGCTGTCCGGGGTGAAAAACTGCATAAGCAGGTTGTGCACCAATCCCTTGGGAGCCCCCCCCCCCCCCCGGACCTAATACCCCAATAGGGTGAAAAACACGTAAATACGGCCTAAAACATGCTTTGCATACCTTGGATGGTCATTTTAGGTGATCACAATATCAAAAAAACAAGTTTCGAAAACTTCCATTTTTGAGCTGTCCGGGGTGCAAAACTGCATAAGCAGGTTGTGCACCCGTCCCTTGGGAGCCCCCCCCCCCCCCCCGACCTAACACCCAAATCGGGTGAAAAACACGTAAATACGGCCTAAAACATGCTTTCCATATCTTGGATGGTCATTTTGGGTGATCACAATATCAAAAAAACAAGTTTCGAAAACTTCGATTTTTGAGCTGCCCGGGGTGCAAAACTGCACAAGCAGGTTGTGCACCAATCCCTTGGGAGCCCCCCCCCCCCCCCCCCCCCCCGGACCTAATACCCCAATAGGGTGAAAAACACGTAAATACGGCCTAAAACATGCTTTGCATACCTTGGATGGTCATTTTAGGTGATCACAATATCAAAAAAACAAGTTTCGAAAACTTCCATTTTTGAGCTGTCCGGGGTGCAAAACTGCATAAGCAGGTTGTGTACCAATCCCTTGGGAGACCCCCCCCCCCCCGGACCTAATACCCAAATCGGGTGAAAAACACGTAAATACGGTCTAAAACATGCTTTACATACCTTGGATGGTCATATCATGTCGTCACAATATCATAAAAACAAGTTTCGAAAACTTCGATTTTTGAGCTGCCCAGAGTGAAAAACTGCACAAGCAGGTTGTGTACCAATCCCTTGGGAGCCCCCCCCCCCCCCCCCCCGGACCTAATACCCAAATAGGGTGAAAAACACGTAAATACGGTCTAAAACATGCTTTACATACCTTGGATGGTCATATCATGTCGTCACAATATCATAAAAACAAGTTTCGAAAACTTCGATTTTTGAGCTGCCTAGGGTGCAAAACTGCATTAGCAGGTTGTGTACCAATCCCTTGGGAGAGCCCCCCCCCCCCCCCCCCCGGACCTAATACCCAAATCAGGTGAAAAACGCGTAAATACGGTCTAAAACATGCTTTACATACCTTGGATGGTCATATCACGTCGGCACAATATCATAAAAATAACTTTCGAAAACTTTGATTTTTGAGCTGCCTAGGGTGCAAAACTGCATGAGCAGGTTGTGTACCAATCCCTTGGGAGACCCCCCCCCCCCCCCCCCCGGACCTGATTCCAAATCGGGTGAAAAACACATAAATACGGCCTAAAACATGCTTTACATACCTTGGATGGTCATAACGTGTGGTCACAATAGCAAAAAAACAACTTTTGAAAACTTCGATTTTTGAGCTGCCCAGGGTGAAAAACTGCATAAGCAGGTCGTGGACCGGCGCATTCACTAGCCCATTATTGGTGGAAACAGCCATTTCGCGTCTTTGGCAAGGCATTTCAGCAGCCCTGGGCAAGGCTACAGAGTGCAAAAAACGTTCTTCCATATCCTAGGAGGCATATACTGTCACAACATCCCCACTCGCACCCCTCAAAGTGGATACCACGGGGTCACCGAGGTCGCCCAAACCGCCAACATAGCAAAAATGGCTGAAAAGTGCATAAACTGCATCAGCGCTCGTCCCACTCCGCCCCATACAAACCCTATGGAGTCGGGACCCGGAAACACTTTTTCGGCTCAAAATCGAAAAAAACCAAAAGATTCATGATTTTCGACCCAAAAAAAGGGGGGGTCATTTTTTGACCCCCCCCCCCACACCCCCACCCCCCCCCCCTCCTTGAAAACCTCAAAAAAGTGGGTTTCAAGTGGGGGGGGTCTGGGGGGGTCCGGACCAAAAACTCATTGGGGGATGCGTTTATTGGACAAAATAATGATTTTACAAGGGGTTAAACTAACAATTCAACCCCTTGGGGTAGGGTACGCGAATAGGCCCAAAAAAGCCAAAATGGGGGGGTATGTGGCGTTTTCCCCATATATACGCCTGCCTGGCTTTGATCTAACAACCTCTGCGAGGTGATTCTATTGCCTTCGGCAAGTCCACCTCGCAGAGAATCTACACCGAGCAACACGTACCCAAAATAGGGTGGAAACTACATAAATACGGCCTAAAACATGCTTTACATACCTTGGATGGTCATTTTAGGTGATCACGGTATCAAAAAAACAAGTTTCGAAAACTTCGATTTTTGAGCTGTCCAGGGTGAAAAACTGCATAAGCAGGTTGTGTACCAATCCCTTGGGAGACCCCCCCCCCCCCGACCTGATACCCAAATAGGGTGAAAAACATGTAAATACGGCCTAAAACATGCTTTTCATACCTTGGATGGTCATTTTAGGTGGTCACAATATCAAACAAACAAGTTTCGAAAACTTCGATTTTTGAGCTGTCCGGGGTGAAAAACTGCATTAGCAGGTTGTGTACCCATCCCTTGGGAGACCCCCCCCCCCCCCCCCCGGACTTGATTCCCAAATTGGGTGAAAAACACGTAAATACGGCCTAAAACGTGCTTTACATAGCTTGGATGGTCATTTTGGGTGGTCACAATATCAAAAAAACAAGTTTCGGAAACTTCGATTTTTGAGCTGTCCGGGGTGAAAAACTGCATTAGCAGGTTGTGTACCATGCAATCCCTTGGGAGACCCCCCCCCCCCCCCCGGACCTAACACCCAAATAGGGTGAAAAACACGTAAATACGGCCTAAAACATGCTTTGCATAGCTTGAAATGTCATTTTGGGTGGTCACAATATCAAAAAAACAAGTTTCGAAAACTTCGATTTTTGAGCTGTCCGGGGTGAAAAACTGCATAAGCAGGTTGTGTACTGGCCCAATCACTAAGCCATTATTGGTGGAAACAGTCATTTCGCGTCTTTGGCACGGGTTGTGGACGGCCCCAGGCAAGGCTAGAGACTGCAAAAAACGTCCTTCCGTATCCTAGTAGGCATATACTATCACAACATCCCCACTTGCACCCCTCAGAGTAGGTACCACAGGGTCACCGAGGTCGACGAACATAGCAAAAATGGCTGAAAAGTGCATAAACTGCATAAGCGCTCGTCCCACTCCGCCCCATACAAACCCCATAGAGTCGGGAGCCGGAAAAACTTTTTCGGCTCAAAATCGAAAAAAACCAAAAGATTCATGATTTTCGACCCAAAAAAAGGGGGGGTCATTTTTTGACCCCCCCCACCCCCCCCCCCCCTCCCTCAAAACCTGAAAAAAGTGGGTTTCAAGTGGGGGGGGTCTGGGGGGGTCCGGACCAAAAACTCATTGGGGGATGCGTTTATTGGACAAAATAATGATTTTACAAGGGGTTAAACTAACAATTCAACCCCTTGGGGTAGGGTACGCGAATAGCCCCAAAATGGCCAAAATGGGGGGGTATGTGGCGTTTTCCCCTATATACGCCTGCCTGGCTTTGATCTAACAACCTCTGCGAGGTGATTCTATTGCCTTCGGCAAGTCCACCTCGCAGAGAATCTACACCGAGCAACACACACCCAAAATAGGATGGAAACTACATAAATACGGGCTAAAACATGCTTTACATACCTTGGATGATCGTTTTAGGTGATCACGGTATCAAAGAAACAAGTTTCGAAAACTTCCATTTTTGAGCACCCTAGGGTGAAAAACTGCATCAGCGGTTGTGTACCAATCCCTTGGGAGCCACCCCATCCCCCCGGACCTAATACCCAAAGAGGGTGAGAAACATGTATATATGGCCTAAAACATGCTTTACATAGCTTGGATGGTCATTTTGAGTGGTCACAATATCAAAAAAACAACCTTCGAAAACTTCGATTTTTGAGCTGTCCGGGGTGAAAAAGTACATGAGCAGGTTGTGTATCAATCCCCTGGGAGACCCCCCCCCCCGGACCTGATACCCAAATAGGGTGAGAAACACGTAAATACGGGCTAAAACATGCTTTACATAGCTTGGATGGTCATTTTGGGTGGTCACAATATCAAAAAAACAAGTTTCGAAAACTTCGATTTTTGAGCTGTCCAGGGTGAAAAAACTGCATAAGCGTTTGTGTACCAATCCCTTGGGAGCCCCCCCCTCCCCCCGGACCTAATACCCAAATAGGGTAAAAAACATGTATATACGGCCTAAAACATGCTTTACATAGCTTGGATGGTCATTTTAGGTGGTCACAATATCAAAAAAACAAGTTTCGAAAACTTCGATTTTTGAGCTGTCCAGGGTGAAAAACTGCATAAGCAGGTTGTGTACCGGCCCATTCACTAGGCCATTATTGGTGGAAACAGTCATTTCGCGTCTTTGGCACGGGTTGTGAACGGCCCTAAGCATGGCTAGAGACTGCAAAAAACGTCCTTCCGTATCCTAGTAGGCATATACTGTCACAACATCCCCACTCGCACCCCTCAGAGTGGATACCACGGGGTCACCGAGGTTGCCCAAACCGCCAACATAGCAAAAATGGCTGAAAAAGTGCATAAACTGCATAAGCGCTCGTCCCACTCCGCCCCATACAAACCCCATGGAGTCGGGACCCGGAAACACTTTTTCGGCTCAAAATCGAAAAAAACCAAAAGATTCATGATTTTCGACCCAAAAAAAGGGGGGGTCATTTTTTCGACATTTTTGACCCCCCCCCCCCCCCCCCCCACCCCCCCCCCACCCCCCCACCCCCCCTAAAAAGTGGGTTTCAAGTGGGGGGGGTCTGGGGGGTCCGGACCAAAAACTCATTGGGGGATGCGTTTATTGGACAAAATAATGATTTTACAAGGGGTTAAACTAACAATTCAACCCCTTGGGGTAGGGTACGCGAATAGCCCCAAAAAGGCCAAAATGGGGGGGTATGTGGCATTTTCCCCATATATACGCCTGCCTGGCTTTGATCTAACAACCTCTGCGAGGTGATTTTCGTTTAGTGACCAGTGTTTCCCATGCTTGTTGTGCCAAATGACCGTCCCTCCCCCCAAGGGAGGGGATTTCAAGGGCGGGGAAAGGTACTGAAAGCATGCAAATAAAATATATTGCCGATCGGCAAGACACCTCGAAGAGCGAGGGAGCACATTCAGTCAATCAGTGAGCTAGTCACAAAGTCATTCGGAAGCCCCCAATCCCCCGTCCAACACCTGAATTGGGTGGAAAAAAAATATAGAGGGTATAAAACATGCTTTACGTAGGATATTGGATCATTAGGAATGGTCAGAATATCGAAAAAAAAATCGGTCTTGACATTTTTTTTTGAGCTGTCGAGAGTGGAAAAGTGCATAAACAGGCTGTTCCCCAGCCCTTTGCCCCCATCCAAACAACCAAATGTAAGCAGTTTCGTAAAATTCTATTGCCTTCGGCAAGTCCACCTCGCAGAGAATCCACCGCGAGCAACACACACCCAAAATAGGGTGGAAACTACATAAATACCGGCTAAAACATGCTTTACATACCTTGGATGATCATTTTAGGTGATCACGGTATCAAAGAAACAAGTTTCGAAAACTTCGATTTTTGAGCTGCCCAGGGTGACAAACTGCATAAGCAGGTTGTGTACCAATCCCTTGGGAGACCCCCCCCCCCCTTGGACCTAATACCCAAATCGGGTGAAAAACACGTAAATACGGCCTAAAACATGCTTTACATACCTTGGATGGTCATTTTAGGTGATCACAATATCACAAAAACAAGTTTCAAAAACTTCCATTTTTGAGCTGTCCAGGGTGAAAAACTGCATAAGCAGGTTGTGCACCCGTCCCTTGGGAGACCCCCCCCCCCCGACCTGATACCCAAATAGGGTGAAAAACACGTAAATACGGCCTAAAACATGCTTTTCATACCTTGGATGGTCATTTTGGGTGGTCACAATATCAAAAAAACAAGTTTCGAAAACTTCGATTTTTGAGCTGTCCGGGTTGAAAAACTGCATAAGCAGGTTGTGCACCCGTCCCTTGGGAGACCCCCCCCCCCCCGGACCTAACACCCAAATAGGGTGAAAAACACGTAAATACGGCCTAAAACATGCTTTGCATAGCTTGAAATGTCATTTTGGGTGGTCACAATATCAAAAAAACAAGTTTCGAAAACTTCGATTTTTGAGCTGTCCGGGTTGAAAAACTGCATAAGCAGGTTGTGCACCCGTCCCTTGGGAGACCCCCCCCCCCCCGGACCTAACACCCAAATGAGGTGAAAAACACGTAAATACGGCCTAAAACATGCTTTGCATAGCTTGAAATGTTATTTTGGGTGGTCACAATATCAAAAAAACAAGTTTCGAAAACTTCGATTTTTGAGCTGCCCAGGGTGAAAAACTGCATTAGCAGGTTGTGTACCTCCCCATTCACTAGGCCATTATTGGTGGAAACAGTCATTTCGCGTCTTTGGCACGGGTTGTGAACGGCCATAAGCAAGGCTAGACACTGCAAAAAACGTCCTTTCGTATCCTAGTAGGCATATACTGTCACAACATCCCCACTCGCACCCCTCAGAGTGGGTACCACAGGGTCACCGAGGTCGACGAACAAAGCAAAAATGGCTGAAAAGTGCATAAACTGCATTAGCGCTCGTCCCACTCCGCCCCATACAAACCCCATAGAGTCGGGAGCCGGAAAAACTTTTTCGGCTCAAAATCGAAAAAAACCAAAAGATTCATGATTTTCGACCCAAAAAAAGGGGGGTCATTTTTTGACCCCCCCCCCCACCCCCACCCGCCCCCCTCCCTCAAAACCTGAAAAAAGTGGGTTTCAAGTGGGGGGGGTCTGGGGGGGTCCGGACCAAAAACTCATTGGGGGATGCGATTATTGGACAAAATAATGATTTTACAAGGGGTTAAACTAACAATTCAACCCCTTGGGGTAGGGTACGCGAATAGCCCCAAAATGGCCAAAATGGGGGGGTAGGTGGCGTTTTCCCCTATATACGCCTGCCTGGCTTTGATCTAACAACCTCTGCGAGGTGATTCTATTGCCTTCGGCAAGTCCACCTCGCAGAGAATCTACCGCGAGCAACACACACCCAAAATAGGGTGGAAACTACATAAATACCGGCTAAAACATGCTTTACATACCTTGGATGATCATTTTAGGTGATCACGGTATCAAAAAAACAAGTTTCGAAAACTTCGATTTTTGAGGTGCCCACGGTGACAAACTGCATAAGCAGGTTGTGTACCAATCCCTTGGGAGACCCCCCCCCCCTTGGACCTAATACCCAAATCGGGTGAAAAACACGTAAATACGGCCTAAAACATGCTTTACATACCTTGGATGGTCATTTTAGGTGATCACAATATCACAAAAACAAGTTTCAAAAACTTCCATTTTTGAGCTGTCCGGGGTGCAAAACTGCATAAGCAGGTTGTGCACCCGTCCCTTGGGAGACCCCCCCCCCCCCCGACCTGATACCCAAATAGGGTGAAAAACACGTAAATACGGCCTAAAACATGCTTTTCATACCTTGGATGGTCATTTTGGGTGGTCACAATATCAAAAAAATATGTTTCGAAAACTTCCATTTTTGAGCTGTCCGGGGTGAAAAACTGCATAAGCAGGTTGTGCACCCGTCCCTTGGGAGACCCCCCCCCCCCCCGACCTAACACCCAAATAGGGTGAAAAACACGTAAATACGGCCTAAAACATGCTTTACATAGCTTGGATGGTCATTTTAGGTGGTCACAATATCAAAAAAACAAGTTTCGAAAACTTCGATTTTTGAGCTGTCCGGGTTGAAAAACTGCATAAGCAGGTTGTGCACCCGTCCCTTGGGAAACATCCCCCCCCCCGGGCCCAACACCCAAATATAGTGAAAAACACCTAAATACGGCCTAAAACATGCTTTCCATAGCTTGAAATGTCATTTTGGGTGGTCACAATATCAAAAAAAAAGTTTCAAAACTTCGATTTTTGAGCTGTCCGGGATGAAAAACTGCATAAGCAGGTTGTGCACCCGTCCCTTGGGAGACCCCCCCCCCCCCCCCGGACCCAACACCCAAATAGGGTGAAAAACATGCAAATACGGCCTAAAACATGCTTTGCATAGCTTGGATGGTCATTTTAAGTGGTCACAACATCAAAAAAACAAGTTTCGAAAACTTCGATTTTTGAGCTGCCCATAGTGAAAAAGTGCATAGGCAGGTTGTGTGTGTACCAATCCCTTGGAAGCCCCCCCTCCCCGGACCTAATACCCAAATAGGGTGAAAAACACGTAAATACGGCCTAAAACATGCTTTCCATAGCTTGAAATGTCATTTTGGGTGGTCACAACATCAAAAAAACAAGTTTCGAAAACTTCGATTTTTGAGCTGTCCAGGGTAAAAAACTGCATAAGCAGGTTGTGTACCAGCCCATTCACTGAGCCATTATTGGTGGAAAGAGCCATTTTGCGTTTTTGGCACGGGTTGTGAACGGCCCTAAGCAAAGCTAGAGACTGCAAAAAACGTCCTTCCGTATACTAGGAGGCATATACTGTCACAACATCCCCACTCACACCCCTCAGAGTGGATACCACGGGGTCACCGAGGTCGCCAAAACCGCCAACATAGCAAAAATGGCTGAAAAAGTGCATAAACTGCATAAGCGCTCGTCCCACTCCGCCCCATACAAACCCTATGGAGTCGGGACCCGGAACCACTTTTTCGGCTCAAAATCAAAAAAAACCAAAAGATTCATGATTTTCGACCCAAAAAATGGAGGGGTCATTTTTTGACCCCCCCCCCCAACCCCCCCCACCCCCCCACCCCCCCCCCCTCCCTCAAAACCTCAAAAAAGTGGGTTTCAAGTGGGGGGGGGTCTGGGGGGGTCCGGACCAAAAACTCATTGGGGGATGCGTTTATTGGACAAAATAATGATTTTACAAGGGGTTAAACCAACAATTCAACCCCTTGGGGTAGGGTACGCGAATAGCCCCAAAAAGGCCCAAATGGGGGGGTATGTGGCATTTTCCCCATATATACGCCTGCCTGGCTTTGATCTAACAACCTCTGCGAGGTGATTCTATTGCCTTCGGCAAGTCCACCTCGCAGAGAATCGACCCCAAGCCACACACACCCTATTTAGGGTAAAAACTACATGAATACGGCCTAAAAAATGCTTTACATACCTTGGATGATCATTTTAGGTGGTCACAATATCAGAAAAACAAGTTTCGAAAACTTCGATTTTTGAGCTGCCCACGGTGACAAACTGCATAAGCAGGTTGTGTACCAATCCCTTGGGAGACCCCCCCCCCCCTGGACCTAATACCCAAATAGGGTGAAAAACACGTAAATACGGCCTAAAACATGCTTTACATAGCTTGGATGGTCATTTTAGGTGATCACAATATCACAAAAACAAGTTTCAAAAACTTCCATTTTTGAGCTGTCCGGGGTGAAAAGCTGCATAGGCAGGTTGTGCACCCGTCCCTTGGGAGCCCCCCCCCCCCCCCCCCGACCTGATACCCAAATATGGTGAGAAACACGTAAATACGGCCTAAAACATGCTTTACATAGCTTGGATGGTCATTTTGGGTGGTCACAATATCAGAAAAACAAGTTTCGAAAACTTCGATTTTTGAGCAGCATAGGGTGAAAAACTGTATGAGCAGGTTGTGTACCAATCCCTTGGGAACCCCCCCCCCCCACCTTATACCCAAATTGGGTGAAAAACACGTAAATACGGCCTAAAGCATGCTTTACATAGCTTGGATGGTCATTTTGAGTGGTCACAACATCGAAAAAACAAGTTTCCAAAACTTCGATTTTTGAGCTTCCCAGGTTGAAAAACTGCATAAGCAGGTTGTGTACCAATCCCTTGGAAGCCCCCCCCCCCCCCCCCCGCCCCGGACCTAATACCCAAATCGGGTGAAAAACACGTAAATACGGCCTAAAACATGCTTTACATACCTTGGATGGTCATTTTAGGTGATCACAACATCAAAAAAACAAGTTTCGAAAACTTCGATTTTTGAGCTTCCCAGGTTGAAAAACTGCATAAGCAGGTTGTGTACCAATCCCTTGGAAGCCCCCCCCCCCCCGGACCTAATACCCAAATCGGGTGAAAAACACGTAAATACGGCCTAAAACATGCTTTACATACCTTGAAATGTCATTTTGGGTGGTCACAACATCAAAAAAACAAGTTTCGAAAACTTCGATTTTTGAGCTGTCCAGGGTAAAAAACTGCATAAGCAGGTTGTGTACCGGCCCATTCACTAAGCCATTATTGGTGGAAAGAGCCATTTTGCGTCTTTGGCACGGGTTGTGAACGGCCCTAAGCATGGCTAGAGACTGCAAAAAACGTCCTTCCGTATACTAGGAGGCATATATTGTCACAACATCCCCACTCACACCCCTCAAAGTGGATACCACGGGGTCACCGAGGTCGCCCAAACCGCCAACATAGCAAAAATGGCTGAAAAGTGCATAAACTGCACTAGCGCTCGTCCCACTCCGCCCCATACAAACCCTATGGAGTCGGGACCCGGAAAAACTTTTTCGGCTCAAAATCAAAAAAAACCAAAAGATTCATGATTTTCGACCCAAAAAATGGGGGGGTCATTTTTTGACCCCCCCCCCACCACCCCCCCCCCCCCCCCCTCCCTCAAAACCTCAAAAAAGTGGGTTTCAAGTGGGGGGGGTCTGGGGGGGTCCGGACCAAAAACTCATTGGGGGATGCGTTTATTGGACAAAAAAATGATTTTACAAGGGGTTAAACTAACAATTCAACCCCTTGGGGTAGGGTACGCGAATAGGCCCAAAAAGGCCAAAATGGGGGGGTATGTGGCGTTTTCCCCATATATACGCCCGCCTGGCTTTGATCTAACAACCTCTGCAAGGTGATACGGGCTAAAACATGCTTTACATACCTTGGATGATCATAGTTTGAAATGTCATTTTAGGTGATCACGGTATCAAAAAAACAAGTTTCGAAAACTTCGATTTTTGAGCAGCCTAGGGTGAAAAACTGCATAAGCAGGTTGTGTACCAATCCCTTGGGGGGACCCCCCCCCCCCCCGGACCTAATACCCAAATAGGGTGAAAAACATGTACATACGGCCTAAAACATGCTTTACATAGCTTGGATGGTCATTTTAGGTGGTCACAATATCAAAAAAATAACCTTCGAAAACTTCCATTTTTGAGCTGTCCGGGGTGAAAAACTGCATAAGCAGGTTGTGTACCAATCCCTTGGGAGGACCCCCCCCCCCGACCTAATACCCAAATAGGGTGAAAAACACGTAAATACGGCCTAAAACATGCATTACATACCTTGGATGATCATTTTAGGTGATCACGGTATCCAAAAAACAAGTTTCGAAAACTTCGATTTTTGAGCTATCCAGGGTGAAAAACTGCATAAAGCAGGTTGTGTACCAATCCCTTGGGAGGACCCCCCCCCCGGACCTAATACCCAAATAGGGTGAAAAACACGTAAATACGGCCTAAAACATGCTTTACATACCTTGGATGATCATTTTAGGTGGTCACAATATCAAAAAAATAACCTTCGAAACTTCGATTTTTGAGCAGCCTAGGGTGAAAAACTGAGGGTTGTGTACCGGCCCATTCACTAGGCCATTATTGGTGGAAACAGTCATTTCGCCTCTTTGGCACGGGTTGTGAACGGCCCTAAACAAGGCTAGAGACTGCAAAAAACGTCCTTCCGTATCCTAGTAGGCATATATTGTCACAACATCCCCACTCGCACCCCTCAAAGTGGGTACCACGGGGTCACCGAGGTCGCCAAAACCGCCAACATAGCAAAAATGGCTGAAAAGTGCACAAACTGCATAAGCGCTCGTCCCACTCCGCCCCATACAAACCCCGAATAGCCCCAAAATGGCCAAAATGGGGGGGTATCTGGCGTTTTCCCCTATATACGCCTGCCTCACTTTGATCTAACAACCTCTGCGAGGTGTTTGCATTTTTGAGTTGCCCAGGGTGAAAAACTGCATAAGCAGGTTGTGTACCAATCCCTTGGAGCCCCCCCCCCCCCCCCCGGACCTGATTCCCAAATCGGGTGAAAAACACGTAAATACGGCCTAAAACATGCTTTACATACCTTGGATGATCATTTTAGGTGGTCACAATATCAAAAAAACAAGTTTCGAAAACTTCGATTTTTGAGCTGTCCGGGGATCAAAAACTGCATAAGCAGGTTGTGTGTACCAATCCCCTAGGAGACCCCCCCCCCCCGACCTAATACCCAAATAGGGTGAAAAACACGTAAATACAGCCTAAAACATACTTTACGTACCTTGGATGGTCATTTTGGATGGTCACAATATCAAAAAAACAAGTTTCGAAAACTTTGATTTTTGAGCTGCCCAAGGTGAAAAACTGTATGAGCAGGTTGTGTACCAATCCTTTGGGAACCCCCCCCCCCCCCCCCGACCTAATACCCAAATCGGATGAAAAACATGTAAATACAGCCTAAAACATGCTTTACATACCTTGGATGGTCATTTTAGGTGGTCACAATATCAAAAAAATATGTTTCGAAAACTTCGATCGAAAACTTCGATTTTTGAGCTGCCCGGGGTGAAAAACTGCATAAAGCAGGTTGTGTACCAATCCTTTGGGAACCCCCCCCCCCTCGACCTAATACCCAAATCGGATGAAAAACATGTAAATACGGCCTAAAACATGCTTTATATAACTTGGATGGTCATTTTAGGTGGTCACAATATCAAAAAAAAAAGGTTCAAAAATTCTATTGCCTTCGGCAAATCCACCTCGCAGAGAATCTACCCCGAGCCACACACACCCTAAATAGGGTAAAAACTACATAAATAGGGCCTAAAAAATGCTTTACATACCTTGGATGGTCATTTTAAGTGGTGACAATATAAAAAAGAAAAGTGTCGAAAACTTCGGTTTTTGAGCTGCCCAGGGTGAAAAGCTGCACTAGCAGGTTGTGTACCAATCCCTTGGGAGCCCCCCCCCCCCCCCCCCGGGCCTAATACCCAAAAATAGGGTGAAAAACATGTAAATACGGCCTAAAACATGCTTTACATACCTTGGATGGTCATTTTAAGTGGTTGCATTATCACAAAAACAAGTTTCGAAAAATTCGATTTTTTAAGCTGCCCCGGTTGAAAAACTGCATAAGCAGGTTGTGTACCAATCCCTTGGGAGCCCCCCCCCCCCCCCCCCCCCCGAACCTAATACCCAAATAGGGTGAAAAACATGTAAATACGGCCTAAAAAATGCTTTACATACCTTGGATGATCATTTTAAGTGGTGACAATATCACAAAAACAAGTTTCGAAAACTTCGATTTTTAAGCTGCCCAGGTTGAAAAACTGCATAAGCAGGTTGTGTACCAATCCCTTGGGAGACCCCCCCCCCCCGGACCTAATACCCAAATAGGATGAAAAACACGCAAATACAGCCTAAAACATGCTTTACATACCTTGGATATTCATTTTAGGTGATTACGGTATCAAAAAAACAAGTTTCGAAAACTTCGATTTTTGAGCTGTCCAGGGTGAAAAGCTGCATAAGCAGGTTGTGTACCAATCCCTTGGGACCCCCCCCCCCCCCCGGACCTAATACCCAAATAGGGTGAAAAACACGCAAATACAGCCTAAAACATGCTTTACATACCTTGGATGGTCATTTTGGGTGGTCACAACATCAAAAAAACAAGTTTCGAAAACTTCGATTTTTGAGCTGCCCAGGGTGAAAAACTGCATAAGCATGTTGTGTGCCGGCCCATTCACTAAGCCATTATTGGAGGAAACAGTCATTTCGCGTCTTTGGCACGGGTTGTGAACGGCCCTAAACAAGGCTAGAGACTGCAAAAAACGTCCTTCAGTATCCTAGTAGGCATATACTGTCACAACATCCCCACTCACACCCCTCAGAGTGGGTACCACGGGGTCACCGAGGTCGCCAAAACCGCCAACAAAGCAAAAATGGCTGAAAAGTGCATAAACTGCATAAGCGCTCGTCCCACTCCGCCCCATACAAACCCTATGGAGACGGGACCCGGAAACACTTTTTCGGCTCAAAATCAAAAAAAAACCAAAAGATTCATGATTTTCGACCCAAAAAAAGGGGGGGTCATTTTTTCGACATTTTTGACCCCCCCCCCCCTGGAAAGTGGGTTTCAAGTAGGGGGGATTTTGGGGGGGTCCGGACCAAAAACTCATTGGGGGATGCGTTTATTGGACAAAATAATGATTTTACAAGGGGTTAAACTAACAATTCAACCCCTTGGGGTAGGGTACGCGAATAGGCCCAAATGGGGGGGTATGTGGCGTTTTCCCCATATATACACCTGCCTGGCTTTGATCTAACAACCTCTGCGAGGTGATTCTATTGCCTTCGGCAAGTCCACCTCGCAGAGAATCTACCCCAAGCAACACACACCTAAAATAGGGTAAAAACTACATAGATGCGGGCTAAAACATGCTTTACATATCTTGGATATTCATTTTAGGTGATTACGGTATCAAAAAAACAAGTTTCGAAAACTTCGATTTTTGAGCTGCCCGGGGTGAAAAACTGCATAAGCAGGTTGTGTACCAATCCCTTGGGAGCCCCCCCCCCCCCCCCCCCGGACCTGATTCCAAATCGGGTGAAAAACACGTAAATACGGCCTAAAACATGCTTTACATACCTTGGATGGTCATATTGTGTGGTCACAATATCAAAAAAACAAGTTTCGGAAACTTCGATTTTTGAGCTGTCCGGGGTGAAAAGCTGCATAAGCAGGTTGTGTACCAATCCCCTAGGAGACCCCCCCCCCCCCCCCGACCTAATACCCAAATAGGGTGAAAAACACGTAAATACAGCCTAAAACATACTTTACGTACCTTGGATGGTCATTTTGGATGGTCACAATATCAAAAAAACAAGTTTCGAAAACTTTGATTTTTGAGCTGCCCAAGGTGAAAAGCTGTATGAGCAGGTTGTGTACCAATCCTTTGGGAACCCGCCCCCCCCTCGACCTAATACCCAAATCGGATGAAAAACATGTAAATACAGCCTAAAACATACTTTACATACCTTGGATGGTCATTTTAGGTGGTCACAATATCAAAAAAATATGTTTCGAAAACTTCGATCGAAAACTTCGATTTTTGAGCTGCCCGGGGTGAAAAACTGCATAAAGCAGGTTGTGTACCAATCCTTTGGGAACCCCCCCCCCCCCTCGACCTAATACCCAAATCGGATGAAAAACATGTAAATACGGCCTAAAACATGCTTTATATAACTTGGATGGTCATTTTAGGTGGTCACAGTATCAAAAAAAAAAAAGGTTCAAAAATTCTATTGCCTTCGGCAAGTCCACCTCGCAGAGAATCTACCCCAAGCAACACACACCCAAAATAGGGTAAAAACTACATAGATGCGGGCTAAAACATGCTCTACATATCTTGGATATTCATTTTAGGTGATTACGGTATCAAAAAAACAAGTTTCGAAAACTTCGATTTTTGAGCTGCCCGGGGTTAAAAACTGCATAAGCAGGTTGTGTACCAATCCCCTAGGAGACCCCCCCCCCCCCCCGACCTAATACCCAAATAGGGTGAAAAACACGTAAATACAGCCTAAAACATGCTTTACATACCTTGGATGGTCATATTGTGTGGTCACAATATCAAAAAAACAAGTTTCGGAAACTTCGATTTTTGAGCTGTCCGGGGTGAAAAGCTGCATAAGCAGGTTGTGTACCAATCCCTTGGGAGACCCCCCCCCCCCCCGGACCTAATACCCAAATAGGGTGAAAAACACGTAAATACGGCCTAAAACATGCTTTACATACCTTGGATGATTGTGTGGTCACAATATCAAAAAAACAAGTTTCGGAAACTTCGATTTTTGAGCTGTCCAGGGTGAAAAACTGCATAGGCAGGTTGTGTACCAATCCCCTAGGAGACCCCCCAGGTTGTGTCCCGGCCCATTCACGAGGCCATTATTGTTGGAAACAGTCATTTCGCGTCTTTGGCACGGGTTGTGAACGGCCCTAAGCAAAGCTAGAGACTGCAAAAAACGTCCTTCCGTATCTTGGGAGGCATATACTGTCACAACATCCCCACTCACACCCCTCAGAGTGGGTACCACAGGGTCACTGAGGTCGCCCAAACCGCCAACATAGCAAAAATGGCTGAAAAGTGCATAAACTGCATTAGCGCTCGTCCCACTCCGCCCCATACAAACCCTATGGAGTCGGGACCCGGAAAAACTTTTTCGGCTCAAAATCGAAAAAAAACCAAAAGATTCATGATTTTCGACCCAAAAAAAGGGGGGGTCATTTTTTTGACCCCCCCCCCATCCCCCCCCCCTCCCTCAAAAATTCAAAAAAGTGGGTTTCAAGTGGGGGGGGTTTGGGGGGGGTCCGGACCAAAAACTCATTGGGGGATGCGTTTATTGGGCAAAATAATGATTTTACAAGGGGTTAAACTAACAATTCAACCCCTTGGGGTAGGGTACGCGAATAGGCCCAAAAAGGCCAAAATGGGGGGGTATGTGGCGTTTTCCCCATATATACACCTGCCTGGCTTTGATCTAACAACCTCTGCGAGGTGATTCTATTGCCTTCGGCAAGTCCACCTCGCAGAGAATCTACCCCAAGTCTACCGCAAGCAACACACACCCTAAATAGGGGAAAAACTATATAAATACAAGATAAATTCTATTGCCTTCGGCAAGTCCACCTCGCAGAGATTCTACCCCAAGCCACACACACCCTAAATAGGGTAAAAACTACATAAATGTGGCCTAAAAAATGCTTTACATACCTTGGATGGTCATCTTAAACGGTGACAATATCAAAAAAACAAGTTTCAAAAAATTCTATTGCCTTCGGCAAGTCCACCTCGCAGAGAATCTACCGCAAGCCACACACACCCCCCTAAATAGGGTAGAAACTATATAAATACGGCCTAAAAAATGCTTTACATACCTTGGATGGTTATTTTAAGAGGTGACAATATCAAAAAAACAAGTTTCGAAAACTTCCATTTTTGAGCTGCCCGGGGTGAAAAACTGCATAAGCAGGTTGTGTACCAATCCCTTGGGAGACCCCACCCCCGCCAACCCAATACCCAAATAGGGTGAAAAACACGTAAATACGGCCTAAAACATGCTTTACATACCTTGGATGGTCATTTTAGGTGATCACAATATCAAAAAAACAAGTTTCGAAAACTTCGATTTTTGAGCTGCCCAGGGTGACAAACTGCATAAGCAGGTTGTGTACCAATCCCTTGGGAACCCCCCCCCCCCCCAACCCAATACCCAAATAGGGTGAAAAACACGCAAATACAGCCTAAAACATGCTTTACATACCTTGGAAGATCATTTTGGGTGGTCACAACATCAAAAAAACAAGTTTCGAAAACTTCGATTTTTGAGCTGTCCAAAGTGAAAAACTGCATAAGCATGTTGTGTCCCGGCCCATTCACGAGGCCATTATTGGTGGAAACAGTCATTTCGCGTCTTTGGCACGGGTTGTGAACGGCCCTAAGCAAAGCTAGAGACTGCAAAAAACGTCCTTCCGTATCCTAGTAGGCATATACTGTCAGAACATCCCCACCCACATCCCTCAGAGTGGGTACCACAGGGTCACCGAGGTCGCCAAAACCGCCAACATAGCAAAAATGGCTGGAAAGTGCATAAACTGCATAAGCGCTCGTCCCACTCCGCCCCATACAAACCCTATGGAGTCGGGACCCGGAAACACTTTTTCGGCTCAAAATCGAAAAAAACCAAAAGATTCATGATTTGCGACCCAAAAAAAGGGGGGGTCATTTTTTGACCCCCCCCCCACCCCCCCCCACCCCCCCCCCCCTCCTTGAAAACCTCAAAAAAGTGGGTTTCAGGGGGGGTCTAGGGGGGTCCGGACCAAAAACTCATTGGGGGATGCGCTTCTTGGACAAAATAATGATTTTACAAGGGGTTAAACTAACAATTCAACCCCTTGGGGTAGGGTACGCGAATAGGCCCAAAAAGGCCAAAATGGGGGGGTATGTGGCATTTTTTTCCTATATACGCCTGCCTGGCTTTGATCTAACAACCTCTGCGAGGTGATTCGATTTTTGAGCTGCCCAAGGTGAAAAAATACATAAGCAGGTTGTGTACCAATCCCTTGGGAGACCCCCCCCCCCCCCCCGTGCGGCCAATACCCAAATAGGGTGAAAAACATGTAAATACGGCCTAAAACGTGCTTTACATACCTTGGATGGTCATTTTAAGTGGTCACAATATCAAAAAAACAAGTTTCGAAAACTTCGATTTTTGAGCTGCCCGGGGTGAAAAACTGCATAAGCAAGTTGTGTACCAATCCCTTGGGAGCCCCCCCCCCCCCCCCGCCCCCGACCTAATACCCAAATAGGGTGAAAAACACGTAAATACGGCCTAAAACATGCTTTACATACCTTGGATGGTCATTTTAGGTGGTCACAATATCAAAAAAACAGGTTTCGAAAACTTCGATTTTTGAGCTGCCCAAGGTGAAAAACTGCATAAGCAAGTTGTGTACCAATCCCTTGGGAGCCCCCCCCCCCACCCCCCGTGCGGCCAATACCCAAATAGGGTGAAAAACATGTAAATACGGCCTAAAACGTGCTTTACATACCTTGGATGGTCATCTTAAGTGGTGACAATATCAAAAAAACAAGTTTCGAAAACTTCGATTTTTGAGCTGCCCAGGGTGGAAAACTGCATAAGCAGGTTGTGTACCAATCCCTTGGGAGCCCCCCCCCCCCCCCACCTAATACCCAAATAGGGTGAAAAACACGCAAATACGGCCTAAAACATGCTTTACATACCTTGGATGGTCATTTTGTGTGGTCACAATATCAAAAAAACAGGTTTCGAAAACTTCGATTTTTGAGCTGCCCGGGGTGAAAAACTGCATAAAGCAGGTTGTGTACCGGCCCATTCACTAGGCCATTATTGGTGGAAACAGTCATTTCGCCTCTTTGGCACGGGTTGTGGACGGCCCCAGGCAAGGCTAGAGACTGCAAAAAACGTCCTTCCGTATCCTAGTAGGCATATACTGTCACAACATCCCCACTTGCACCCCTAAGAGTAGGTACCACGGGGTCACCGAGGTCGACGAACAAAGCAAAAATGGCTGAAAAGTGCATAAACTGCATAAGCGCTCGTCCCACTCCGCCCCATACAAACCCCATAGAGTCGGGACCCGGAAACACTTTTTCGGCTCAAAATCGAAAAAAACCAAAAGATTCATGATTTTCGACCCACAAAAAGGGGGGGTCATTTTTTGACCCCCCCCCCACCCCCCCCACCCCCCCCCCCTCCAAACGGAGCGGTCACTCGGGTGGTGTGCCCTCTGGGCCCCCCCGTTCACACAAGCAACAAAGTCTGGATCGAAATCACCTTCGGCGGGACCCCAGAGTCGGCGGGAGAACCACCGTTGTGTTTATTTGTGGTACCCTGGGGCCATCCCGGCCACGTGGCCGCCTAACCCCTGCCACCCCCAAAAACCTGGGATCCCAGCCCCTGCCGCACCGCACCCCACCACAAACCTAGCGCCGCAGGCCGCACAGGTCCCTGCACAGCACAAGGCACAACGGCTCACCACAGCAGGCCATGACAATGGTGCTCTCGTCACTCACGCAGTCAGCGCCAACGCGCGTCCGGTACGGTCACAGCCAAACTACTCCAATGGACTCTGGACCCGGTGCATGCGCCCTCACAACGGCCCACCGCAGTTGCGCCAATCGTAGTGCACGCAACGTGGACGAGCACGCCACCGCATCAAGCCGGCTTGGCGGATCCGCTGGTTGTAGTTCCGAGGAAACCCAATGCACTCCCACCACCAACCCACATTGCGTCAGTCTGATAACAGTGGACCGCAAGAGTTTGTTTTGCCTGTGCAACCATGTACGGGCACGCAACGACACCATCTGGGCCCCCGCCACCTGCGAGTCGGTCACCAAAACGAGAAACCGCCAACCCCTTCGCTTGGCCTCTCTCACAGCCCAACACAGCCCCCAGAGCTCCGCACTTTGCTGGGTGTGCCTGCAGGGCGGGATAACCACGGACCGTACCTCGTGCCTACCAGGCAGGAACATGCCTGCACGATACCGGAACACATCCAGAGCCGCATCCACAAACATGGTGGCGAACGCATGGCGTCCAAGCGCCACCGGGCGATGCAATGCACACTGCAGGGACCACCGCACAGAACTAGGGGGATGCCACGGTTCCATAGCGAAAACTATCGCAGTGGCCAAACCGTGCAGCACCTTAAGTGGGACTGGTTGCCCAACAGCTCCCCACCTCTGCCAGCAGTAGGCCCCAGCCAAAAACGGGCCAATGCCTCTGCGGGGCCTCACATGCCATTGAATAAAACCTAACACCTTATTCAAGTGACGGGGGTGTGGGTGGGCCGCCGTCGCCAGTCGCAGCCACTGCGCAAACATCTGTAAATACGCGCGCGGGTGGGACCAAATGCGCCGCGCCTGCGTGTCAACATGCTTCCCCAAAAACAACACGTGTGTCGTGGGTTCAAGGACAGACTTGGGCGACACCAAAAATCCCGCCGCTTTCAGTGCTTCCACCACCCGCTTGGTGACCTCCCGCAGCTCAGCGGGACACCCGCCCAGCAACAGAAAATCGTCCAAATAGTGGAAGATTATCATGTGCGGCGGGACAATCCCCGCTATCACCTTTTGCAAGGCGAGCTGGCACAACAACGGAGAAAACTTCCACCCAAATGGCATGCGCCGCATGCGGTACATGACCCGCGCCCCCCCCCCTGGTCGGAAACCAAACCTGAACGCTCCTGATGCCTTCGGCGGTAAAACAAACGACCAAAAGGCGTTTTTCAAATCGATGTGCGTGCAAAACAGGGGCTCTCGCGGCGGCCAGGCACTGAGGCGGTCCGCCATGTTTTCCCAGCTGCACAACGAAAAACGGGCCGGGCGGGGCATGGTGTCATTGAAGTCCACCAGGTGGAAGATTACCGACACCTTCTCTGAGGACTTCGGTATGATGAAGGGCCAGCATGTTGCCGGCTGGCTGTGGCCCTGCACCACCCTCTCCACCACCCCCCCCAACTCCAGGGAGCGCAGCATGGGTTCCACCAGGGGGTCCGTCTCACGCCTGTGGAGGACCGCCGGCGAGGGGGCGACCTCGGGCGCAAACTCCGAGGCCAATCGCTCCACGTCCACCCCCTCCCCCACCACCTCATCCCAAAGGGCGTCGGAGATGTGGTATGTGCCGATCTCGCCCAACCCCCGCGCTGCCACCTCGGGGTCTGGCGCCTGCAGGACGGGCTTGGGGGATGTAGAAACATGCATCAGACTGGCCCAACCTTCTGGCTGAAGTTCACCGAGCACTCGCAAAAACACCTCAACCGTCTCAGGGAGACGGAAATCTTCTGCCGTGACAAATGCCCGCAGCAGAAAGAGGTGTATCCGCTGCATCAGGAGGCGGACGCTGGATTTCAGGGTCACAGACAGCCACGCCAGCTTACCGGACAACTCACGAAGGAGGAGCAGGAAAAGGGGTTCCCCCACCCCCCCGGCAAACAAAGGTGGCCGAAGGCCGCCTGGCTGTACCGCGGGGCCCGGCCGGGACTGATCACAAACATTCCGGGGGCCCAGCATACCACCTGGCCGAAGGGCCGCCGGGTCGGCGGTAGACCCACCGTTGTGATTGTTTGGCGTACCCTGGGACCCCCCGGCCAGATGGTCGCTTAACCCCTGTCCCCGCTGTGCCCCGCGGGACGCACTGCCGTCAGAGGGAAATAGGGTTGCGTTTGTCCTCCCCGCGCGGTCGGAACTTCCACGCCACCCCATTGGAAACGACTGCGCCTCTTGGCGACTCTCCCAACCGGCGTGATTCGTCTGGCCCCGCCCCCCGCCGAGGCATCTTTTGGGGACGACCAGCGGGGCTTGCACGCCCCTCGGCGCCACGCCCACGTAGACGGCTCCCGGTGGCGGGACGACTCCCGACGGAACCACCACCCAGCACCACCTTCGGGCCACCCGGTACAGTGCCGTGGACACGTACGGCACCGCCCACAACAGGCAGCCTCCACCGTTTCGGCGGTGGTTTAGCGCTCCGACCTCCGCCTGCCGATTTAGCAGCCGAGGGCCCAGCCGGGCCTCTCTTGCGTTTGGCCCCGCCGCCGCGCTGTCGGCGTCCTGCAGCGGACGTGCCACCGACGACAAATGCGCCTCCGCTGCGCACCCCCGGCTCGGACCTGGGCGCGGACGATCTCTCACCGCGCTCCGTGGGTGTTGCCGCTGGGCCAGCCGAGGTGAGGGACGAACCGGACGACTCCGAAGAGGACTCCGATGAGCCGGAGCTGGAGGACTCGTGCCCTGCACCACCGCCGGCTGCCTGTGACTCCAACCCGCCGGCGTTAGGCGGGGCGTCCAGCCCCTTGACCAGATCCTTGATGGTGACGGACTCCTTGGTGAACATGGCCTCTGGCCAGAGGTCAGGAAGCGGGACCTCCAACACAGAGCCAACAAAGTCCCCACTATCCGCAACAGGCAATAGAAGGGGCCCCACCACCTCCGGATCGGTGTACCTGGTGGCGTACTCAAGCGCCGTTTGGAGGCGCCGCCACCGTCCCCACCATAGGAGGAACCGAAGGTGGGGACCCCTGTGGTAGCACGCCGCACAGCCGCCTCTCCGGAACGCGTGCCATCGCAAACTGCTCCACCTCGAGTTCCGCAGCATGTCCTTGACGGCCTCCTCCAGCCCCGACGCTCCCCGCTCCGCGAACGGTTGTGCCGGGTCCGCGGAATCATCCACCATAGACAAGAGATAAGCAGCCCAGCCAGCCGCCCAGCGGCACAGAGGACGCTTTTCTCCCGACACCCCTCCCACTTTGGTGGTCGTGAAGGAAGCCACTCCGTACGTGCGCAGATCCTGGGGTGCGATAGTGGCTGCCTCAGATACTCGTAGCCAGAGCACGTAGCTGAGACAACCGAGCCCCAGCGCAATGCGTTGTTCCCGAGTATGTGCTGCCTGGGCCAGGTAGGACAGTGCGGGGGGACTGAAGTAAGGCTGACGCCCCGAGGACAGCCCCCCTTTCGCCAATCTCCAGTGGATGGGCAGGACCGTGGGCGGCATGATGCCAAGGTCTTCCGCCCCTCGTACCGCCGACACCACGTTGCGGAGTGTCGACCGGGCCACTCCGGCCGACACTTTGGCTGATAGGTACTCCGAAAGGCACGTAGACGGTCCAGTAGGCAACGAACGTCCGTCCTCGAAATCCGCGACCGCGAACAAGGACCCCTGATAGCGTCGGGCGGTTCCAGACGCCCAGCTGCGCACGGCCACCGTCGCTGGGTCGTCCGGGCAAACACCGGAACGGGCTGCCGCCCACGCCAATGCCGCCACACGAAAGCGCCCCGCAGCCATGGTCGCCGGCACTCCGACGATGCTCCCGACGCTCTCCGCGGGCTTGAGTCCCTGGGAACCTGGCGCCCAACCCCAGGTCCCCGTTCCTGGGACTCACGACCAATTCGGGCACTGGAAGTGCCAGTGCTTGGCCGCGTCTTCGCTCAGACCCAATCCCAGGCAGCGCTTGCAGGGCTGCGACGCCACGGCCGTCTCGGGTACCCAACGGCCTTTGGCCGTCCGCCAGTGCAATACCCCACCCCTGGTGGCGAACTTAATACCCTTGTATGTAAAATTGTCCCCACCTTGGTTCCGGGCGCCCTGCCAATCGAGGCCGTCCAGCGGGTTGGTCGCTTGGGAAGCGGAGAGGGCGGCCGGATCGGCGTACTTTTCGGTGTAGGCCTTTTGGGACTCGGTCAACACCGACCACATCCGATACGCCAGCCTGTCCCCGGGGTCGCCGTCCCCGCCAACCCTGCCAACTGGCCGGGCGATAGGCCTTCCCACCGTCTTGACGTACTCGCCCAAGGCGTCCCCACTCTGCCGCATCCAAGACGCCAACCTCGGCTTACTCATCAGCTCCGCGACCGCTGCAGCCGTCAATTCCGGTACCCCCGACTTGTCGTTGACACTGAGTTCCTCCAGCTTCGTCTGTAACGTGGCCAGGGCGGCCTGTTGTTGGGCCAGCAGTGCCCGCATCTGGTCCGGCGACATGTTGGCCAGATCCTGGCCATCGGAACTAGGGCCGCCACCAGAATTGGCGGACGTCTTGGCCGGCGAGGAGGTAAAGGTAAACATGGTGCACACAAATAAAAATTTCGCAGAACTGCAGCAGATGGACAGATGGGGTGGTGAACTACTGTCCGCCCAGAAAAACAGGGGCAGACAGGAGTTTACGCGGGCAGTAGCACCGCCACCCAGGCCCCGAGCCCGGGCAGGCTCCAGGGCAGGGCAGCGCTCAGCGCGCCCTGGAGCCCCTCCTCCTGCCGTCCCTCAGCGCCGTGGGCGGATGGTCCAGTCCACGACAACACCACCAGTGCCTAGAGCAGTCAGGAGGTGTGGACCCCCCCAGTCGAGCGCCCAGGGAGCGCGCCCCCGTGCCTCATGCAGTCGTGGGGCCGCTGGCAGCATGTCAATGACCGGGAGGCGGCGTATCCAGTCCGAACACTCCCCCGGCGGGCTCAGCGTCAGGCTCCCATGGCCTCCCTGCCGGGGCCTGGAGCACCAGGCATCACACAACCCCCCACACGCCCCCCCCCCCCCCGACGCGCCTCCACCACAAGCAGCCAGGGCCCGGTGGTGGCGGACCCTGGTTCACACCCGACGACCACACGAACAGCCGGGACGCCACTACAAGCGGCGACACGGACGGACCAAGCCGCAGCGGGGGAAACCAGAAACACTGGAGCGGCACCGGCGCCAGCGGGCAGGGCCAGGCGCGGCGCAGCCGTGTGACCCGTCATGCCCTGCGAGCGCCACCAGCATGCACGCCCCGCCCTCCTGCCCCGCGCGCGCCACACACACAGGCACGGCGGCATCTCCCTCCCGTGTGTGCCACCACGAGGTACGGGGGCGGTCAACAGTCCGGCAGGCCTTGGGACCGGACAACCGCGATTCGCCTAGCCCAGTCGTGTCGGCACAAAGGCGAGTGCTGACCATGGGCCAGGGCGTCCGGCACAGGCCTTGACCCAAACCAAACCAAACCCCCCCCCCTCCCTCAAAACCTGAAAAAAGTGGGTTTCAAGTGGGGGGGGTCTGGGGGGGTCCGGACCAAAAACTCATTGGGGGATGCGATTATTGGACAAAATAATGATTTTACAAGGGGTTAAACTAACAATTCAACCCCTTGGGGTAGGGTACGCGAATAGCCCCAAAATGGCCAAAATGGGGGGTATGTGGCGTTTTCCCCTATATACGCCTGCCTGGCTTTGATCTAACAACCTCTGCGAGGTGATTATGCTTTACATAGCTTGGATGGTCATTTTAGGTGATCACAATATCAAAAAAACAAGAATCGAAAACTTCGATTTTGGAGCTGCCCGGGGTGAAAAACTGCATAAGCAGGTTGTGTACCAATCCCTTGGGAGACCCCCCCCCCAACCTAATACCCAAATAGGATGAAAAACACGTAAATAAGGCCTAAAACATGCTTTACATACCTTAGATGGTCATTTTGAATGGTCATAATATCAAAAAAAACAAGTTTCGAACACTTCGATTTTTGAGCTGCCCAGGGTGAAAAACTGCATAAAGCAGGTTGTGTACAAATCCCTTGGGAACCCCCCCCCCCCCCCCGACCTAATACCCAAATTGGATGAAAAACATGTAAATACGGCCCAAAACATGCTTTACATAGCTTGGATGGTCATTTTAGGTGATCACGGTATCAAAAAAACAAGTTTCGAAAACTTCGATTTTTGAGCTGTCCAGGGTGAAAAACTGCATAAGCAGGTTGTGTACCGGCCCATTCACTAGGCCATTATTGGTGGAAACAGCCATTTCGCGTCTTTGGCACGGGTTGTGACCGGCCCTAAACAAGGCTAGAGACTGCAAAAAACGTCCTTCCGTATCCTAGTAGGCATATACTGTCACAACATCCCCACTCGCACCCCTCAAAGTGGATACCGCAGGGTCACCAAGGTCGCCCAAACCGCCAACATAGCAAAAATGGCTGGAAAGTGCATAAACTGCATAAGCGCTCGTCCCACTCCGCCCCATACAAACCCCATAGAGTCGGGACCCGGAAACACTTTTTCGGCTCAAAATCGAAAAAAACCAAAAGATTCATGATTTTCGACCCACAAAAAGGGGGGGTCATTTTTTGACCCCCCCCCCACCCCCCCCACCCCCCCCCCCTCCAAACGGAGCGGTCACTCGGGTGGTGTGCCCTCTGGGCCCCCCCGTTTACGCGGGCAGTAGCACCGCCACCCAGGCCCCGAGCCCGGGCAGGCTCCAGGGCAGGGCAGCGCTCAGCGCGCCCTGGAGCCCCTCCTCCTGCCGTCCCTCAGCGCCGTGGGCGGATGGTCCAGTCCACGACAACACCACCAGTGCCTAGAGCAGTCAGGAGGTGTGGACCCCCCCAGTCGAGCGCCCAGGGAGCGCGCCCCCGTGCCTCATGCAGTCGTGGGGCCGCTGGCAGCATGTCAATGACCGGGAGGCGGCGTATCCAGTCCGAACACTCCCCCGGCGGGCTCAGCGTCAGGCTCCCATGGCCTCCCTGCCGGGGCCTGGAGCACCAGGCATCACACAACCCCCCACACGCCCCCCCCCCCCCGACGCGCCTCCACCACAAGCAGCCAGGGCCCGGTGGTGGCGGACCCTGGTTCACACCCGACGACCACACGAACAGCCGGGACGCCACTACAAGCGGCGACACGGACGGACCAAGCCGCAGCGGGGGAAACCAGAAACACTGGAGCGGCACCGGCGCCAGCGGGCAGGGCCAGGCGCGGCGCAGCCGTGTGACCCGTCATGCCCTGCGAGCGCCACCAGCATGCACGCCCCGCCCTCCTGCCCCGCGCGCGCCACACACACAGGCACGGCGGCATCTCCCTCCCGTGTGTGCCACCACGAGGTACGGGGGCGGTCAACAGTCCGGCAGGCCTTGGGACCGGACAACCGCGATTCGCCTAGCCCAGTCGTGTCGGCACAAAGGCGAGTGCTGACCATGGGCCAGGGCGTCCGGCACAGGCCTTGACCCAAACCAAACCAAACCCCCCCCCCTCCCTCAAAACCTGAAAAAAGTGGGTTTCAAGTGGGGGGGGTCTGGGGGGGTCCGGACCAAAAACTCATTGGGGGATGCGATTATTGGACAAAATAATGATTTTACAAGGGGTTAAACTAACAATTCAACCCCTTGGGGTAGGGTACGCGAATAGCCCCAAAATGGCCAAAATGGGGGGTATGTGGCGTTTTCCCCTATATACGCCTGCCTGGCTTTGATCTAACAACCTCTGCGAGGTGATTATGCTTTACATAGCTTGGATGGTCATTTTAGGTGATCACAATATCAAAAAAACAAGAATCGAAAACTTCGATTTTGGAGCTGCCCGGGGTGAAAAACTGCATAAGCAGGTTGTGTACCAATCCCTTGGGAGACCCCCCCCCCAACCTAATACCCAAATAGGATGAAAAACACGTAAATAAGGCCTAAAACATGCTTTACATACCTTAGATGGTCATTTTGAATGGTCATAATATCAAAAAAAACAAGTTTCGAACACTTCGATTTTTGAGCTGCCCAGGGTGAAAAACTGCATAAAGCAGGTTGTGTACAAATCCCTTGGGAACCCCCCCCCCCCCCCGACCTAATACCCAAATTGGATGAAAAACATGTAAATACGGCCCAAAACATGCTTTACATAGCTTGGATGGTCATTTTAGGTGATCACGGTATCAAAAAAACAAGTTTCGAAAACTTCGATTTTTGAGCTGTCCAGGGTGAAAAACTGCATAAGCAGGTTGTGTACCGGCCCATTCACTAGGCCATTATTGGTGGAAACAGCCATTTCGCGTCTTTGGCACGGGTTGTGACCGGCCCTAAACAAGGCTAGAGACTGCAAAAAACGTCCTTCCGTATCCTAGTAGGCATATACTGTCACAACATCCCCACTCGCACCCCTCAAAGTGGATACCGCAGGGTCACCAAGGTCGCCCAAACCGCCAACATAGCAAAAATGGCTGAAAAGTGCATAAACTGCATAAGCGCTCGTCCCACTCCGCCCCATACAAACCCTATGGAGTCGGGACCCGGAAACACTTTTTTGGCTCAAAATCAAAAAAAACCAAAAGATTCATGATTTTTGACCCAAAAAAAGGGGGGGTCATTTTTTCGACATTTTTGACCCCCCCCCCACCCCCACCCCCCTCCCTCAAAACCTCAAAAAAGTGGGTTTCAAGTGGGGGGGGTCTGGGGGGGTCCGGACCAAAAACTCATTGGGGGATGCGTTTATTGGGCAAAATAATGATTTTACAAGGGGTTAAACTAACAATTCAACCCCTTGGGGTAGGGTACGCGAATAGGCCCAAAAAGGCCAAAAATGGGGGGTATGTGGCGTTTTCCCCATATATACGCCCGCCTGGCTTTGATCTAACAACCTCTGCGAGGTGATTTCGGGGCTTTTGGGGGGGCCATGGCTCGGGCTATATGGGCTTGGCAGCCACTACGTGGGTCCCCATGGGTGCTCAAGTACTTGTACTGTCACCAAATCATCACCCAAACCCATCCCAGGGGCGACAGAAGGGTTTCCAAAAAAGTCGAATTTTGGAAATCTTGCAGGTGTCACTAAACAGCCTTATCCAGCGTGAAAATGGCTAAGTCCTCACTAGCAAGGGCCCATAGGGGGGGGGGGGGACCGGAGGTACCTGGAGTTCGGACCCAGGACCCCCGCCATGGGTTAGGGGGTCCATGTACAAGAAAAAAGTTGCCCTGGACCTGGGTCCAAATCCACACACAGCACCCAGAATACGCTAAGAAGTTTTGACCCCCCCCCCGACACCCCCCCCCACCCCCACCCCCCAAAAAGGGGTACCCGGGTACGGGGGGCTAAAGGGGTCAAAAACAAAAAATTCATTGGGGGATCATTTTCTCTCCTAAAATGATGATTTTACAAGGGGTTGGACATCCGGTACCATACCTTGGGGTATCGTACGCGAATGACCCCAAAAAAGGGGGGTATATGGCGTACGCACCTGCGCTTGATCTAACAACCCTCTTCGAGGTGATTTGAATTTTTTCAAGCGTCTCTAAACGGCCTACGCGACAGCAATTTTGGGGCTTTGCAGGACCCATGGCACGGGCTACATAGGCCTACCAGCCACTACGTGGGTCCCCATGGGTGCTCAAGTACCCGTCTTGTCACCAAATGACCACCCAAACCCATCCTCAGGGCAACGGAAGGCTTTGATGAAGAATGGAATTCTGAAAATTTTCAGGTGCCACTAGGCAGCCTACGCAGCGTGAAAACAGCAAAGTCCTCACTCGCAAGGGGCCATATGGGGGGGGGGACCAAGGGTACCCGGAATTGGGACCCAGGACCCCCATCATGGGTTAGGGGGTCCATATACAAGAAAAAAGGTCTTAAGGACCCAGGTCCAAATACACACACAGCAGCCACAATATGCAAAGAAGTGTTGACCCCCACCCCGTCCCCCAAAAAGGGGCACCCAAGTGCGGGGGGCTACGGGGTCAAAATCCAAAAAATCATTGGGGGATCACTGTTGGTCCTAAAATGACAATTTTACAAGGGGTTAGACGACAGAAACCATACCTTGGGGTATGCCACGCAAACGACCGCAAAAAGGGGGGGGTATGCGATGCCCGTGCCTGCGCTTGATCTAACAACCTCTCTTCAAGGTGATTTTCCACTTGTGCCTAATAAATGGCATCCATCAATATCATGGTTAGCCTTTTTGCTAAACCTTGCAGATACAACATATGGCATTCTACCCAAGTGCCCAAGAAGGTCTGGAAGGCGATGGTCGTGGATGCACCAAACATGATATAGAAAAGAAGATAGATTCCAACCTAAAAGAAACGAACAATCTGTTCCAATATGCGTGAATTCCTTGGTGGTGTGCTAAAAGAGAGGGGAAATCACCAAAAGATTCAACCTAGCACACTAGTGTCCGTGACCATGGATGCCCGCGGCCAACTATAATCTACAACATCCCCCACACCATATTACTCGCCCCATCCGCAATTGGTTTGCTCTTGGGGGGGGCGTTTCACAAGCCAGTGGATGCTTTCAATCAGAAATTACCATAAGACACTGTGCAGAATCCAAAATACCTGCGATAAATCTTCTCCCAATGTGTGCTAGTGCTTTCCCCTACATAAACCTAAGGTATCCGCATTGTACTTGTACGTGGGGTTGTTTTTCAGGCGATACGACTGTTCCCTGCCATGGCAATCCTTGCTCCTTATCCAGAAATGTCACTGTAACAGGTTCAGAGCCAAGGACCGCTGGCCCGTGGATCAAGTGTTTTGCGTCTCCACCCTCCTCCCTGCACAACCAATCATCTTGGCTCTAGCACCAAGGTTATCCACACCGAGGGAAATCCCCCAAGTAGACCGGAGCGGCCACCCTGGGGCTGTATCACCACAAACCGGGACTAGGGAGTCCACTTAGGCCAAGCACAGTTGCAAAAACACGCATCATTACCTACCGCAGCCACATTATATGACAAAACTGCCACAGCAGGTCACCCAAAATTGGCCCTGGTTGTTTGGTGAGGGGGGGCAAAAACAGGCACAGGTGGGGACTGGTACAAAAAAAGGATTGCCCGGCGTGCGCCCGGCACACTCCCCCCTGGACTACTGTCTGTAGACTAACAATCAGGAGTCTTGGGTGCTGTGTGGCTGTTGAGGCCATCTGCACTAGGCAATCCCACTTGCACGTTCACCTCCACCCGGGTTAGTGGGCTGCAGCGAGGGCGGCTCAAATTAGACACAAGCCCCCCCCCCCCCCCCGCCAGTGGGTGGGTGGGCCCAGTGGACCACGGCCCACGGGTGGGTGGGTGGGTCAAAATATAAAACTGACGTGAACCAAAATGCAAAACTTATTTTTTTCGCAAATAATTGGTTTTGCGTCTCCACCCTCCTCCACGCACAGCCAATCCAACAGCAGTCACTGGCACTCTGAAACTGTCTCCTGTCAGTCCATGTACAGCTCTACCCATGCAACCTTCCCTCAGTTACCTCACCAAGTCAGGTTACTCAGGTTCCCTCAGGTCCCTCGTTCAGTCGCACATCACAAACACGAGCCCTGTGCGACGGGGCGTCGTCCTGCGGATGGCGACCACCATCCGCCTTGCGGGGGCACGGGCCAGTGTCAGGCTGCACCGTTGCCTGGGTGCTAGGAGCTGTTCCAGCCCTGCCCCTCCCCACCGCATCCCCCACGGCCGGGGGACCTCTGGGCTGGTCCCCATCCCCATGCGGCCCCGGGCCGGTGCACGCCTCACTCAGGCCACACACCCGTACGGCAGAGAGGACCGTCCGCCACAAATCCGTAGCAGAGCAGAGGCCCGCCCGCTGGTGTGATCTAACACGGCATGGGCGTAGTGCCATGACCGGGGCCTCCCCCCTTGTGCCAGGCGCCACCGCCGCCCCACCCCCCCCCCCCCGACAAACGCAGGGACACGGCGTGCAATCAGGCCCCAACAGCGCCCTGTCGAATGAAGCGCAACCGCTGCGGGTCCTTTCCTTCGCAGACACCATGTTGAACCCCCGCAGGTCCCCCGTTTGGCTGCGCCCCACCACCAGCGGACAATGGACCCAATATTCCAATGCTACTGCAGCCACGGAATTTCTGAGCAAGGAGCGAGACACCCAGATTTTCCGTACCCAAGTGACACGTGCTGCTGCGCGGTAGAAGAGCACGTGATGGGTGGGAATTTACAGACAAAGACCCGGAGGAGGACAGGGGGCTATATGTCCATGACATAGAGCACCCTGACAGATGTGTGTGCCCCCCCCCCCACCCCACCCCACCCCACCCCCCTCATCACCGGCGCGGCACAAGGGGATGCCGTGGCCACCCTGCCCTCGATGGAGTGTGATACGGGCACTGAGGAGGCCATCGTCGTCGTCTGCAGTGCTCCTTATCAGGGGCATTGGGATGCAGTTGGGGCAACTCACCCCCGGAGGCACTGCCAGAATACAGCACGTAGCCCCCCCCCCCCTCCCCCTCCCCCAGCGCAACGACCGGCAAAGCTTCACCGTTTGACCCGGTGGTGGCCGATGGACAACGCCGCCGCAGGGCTTTGCTTGAAGGGAGGGGGGGGTGCCCCCCCCCCCCCCCCTCCCCAACGCCCCTCCTTCAAGTCTACCCGAAGGCACGTCCGCAGCCCCAATACCAACCCCACCCGCGTTTCCAACCGCCAGTTACTGCCCCCCCAACCGATTTTACAGTGCCCAACCGCTTTGTAACCGCTCTGAGTTGGCCCCCAGAGCGCCCTCCCCTTCAAGCAAAGCCCTGGTTGTCACAACGGTCTGGGGCAGACAAGAGCGCCGTTTGATGCGGGGCTGGTCATGGGACAGGCCCCGGGAGACTCACGAAGGTGGGGCTGGCGGTCGTTGTGGGGGCTACATAACACCCACACCCACCGTGTGACATGGGGGGGGGGGGGTGGTGCTTCTGTGGACCGGTACGCACACCCCCCGAGACATGGGGTCACCGGGAAGGCCCTCGCCAGTTGTGCAGGAGCCCCCGCGGATTGCGCACTGGCCGCCGTCGAGTGATAGGCCCCACCCCTGCCCACCTCAGGACCGCAGGACAGGCACTGCCGCACGGTGGGTCACAGGGGAGGGGGGGGGGGCGTGCAGTCTCTTGTCTGGAACAAAGGGAGCGGGGAAAGCCCCTTTTCCCGCCCCCTGCACGCCCTTGGGGCATGGTACGCCGGCGTTGTGGAACGAGCGCGTCCCCTACGCCCCCCCCTCCCCCCGTTTCATAGGGGCCGCCGCGGTATTGTAAACCATTGCCATGGGGTGCCCGCTGCCGGGGGGTGAGCGTTGCATGGGCCAAGGGCTCGCAGTCACAGCCCCACCAGCGGAACAGTGCGACGGTGGGGGGGGGGGGGGCGTGCCAGCACCTCCGCAATGCGCCTGCACTGCGCAGGACACCCCCAGGGCCGGGGCCTGCCATCCTCACGTCCATGCGGCCCCGCCCCCTGCCCCACGGCCGTGCCCTCCGCAGTGCCCGCCCCCCGCGGGCGTCACACAACACCCCCCAAAGCTCTTGAAGGAAGGGGGACGGTCATGAAATGCCAGTCCCCCCCCCCTCCCCCCCCCTCGGGAGGGGGAGGGGGGGGGTCCGCACTACACAATGGCAGCACCAAAACTGCAGCAGTTCCAGTGCCCCCCCTCCAGATCAACGTTCTTCGGCGCCCGGTGTTTCCGAGGCTTTTGTGGGCCACGTGCCGGTCCCCCGCCCCCATCGCAGGGGGGGCGGGGGGGGACCCCCGCAGCCCTGCCCCAGCGTCCCCCTGGGAAGCCCCCCCCCCGACAGTGGACAGGCAACACACCCCCATGCCCCCCCCCCCCCCCCACACACACCCTCCACTTGGCCGGCGCCGATGCCCCTCCGGGCGTCCGGGGGTCATGAAGGGCAGGTCCACTCGGCTCTGAGCCCCACCGCAGGTGCGGACCGTGAGCAGGCGGGCGGGGGCAGTGAACAGTGGCAACCCCCGCCCCCATCGAGGCCCAGACCCCCCGGGGGCTGCGGAGGTGCTGAAGGGGGGGGCAAACCGGTCATCCCCCCGGCCCTGCAATCCCCAGCCCCAGCCCCCGAGTCACAGGCATCACAGGAACCTCCTCATCGTCGCAGACCCCCACAAAACGGAACCGTCCAAGTCCCCGGCTCCAAAAGTCGCGGACACAACGCCTCCTCCGCGTTGGTCTGACACGGGCCTTGTCGTCGCAAAGGGGGGGCGGGGGGCGGGGGTTGGGTTGGGTTGGGCTGGCGGCCTCATGCAGGAGCAGGCCCTCGGGTGTGGGCTTCCTTCCCTGCCCCACCACGAGGCTGAACAACCTGACTGTCCGGTTCCAAGGCCGAGCGGACTATCGACAGCCACCAGACCCCACCGAAGCGCAGGTGGGCGGAAGATGCCGTCGTCCTGTGTGTAGGCGCGCGCGCGGGCAGGGGTGTGGGCGGGGGCTGGGCCTTGCGTGTGGGGGGCAAGTGTGGCCTGGTGCTCCAGGCCCGGTGGGGCAGGCCATGGGAGCCCGACGCTGAGCCCACCGGGGAGTAGTGGGCCAGGGCATCGCATCCTCCTGGTCACAGAGACACGCTGCCCGCCCGTCCCACGACTGCGTACGCACGGGGACGGGTGTGCGCCGGGCACGACTGGGGGGGACCCGCGCTCCTTGACTGCCTGTTGGCACAGGTGGCGCTGCTGTACTAGCTGGGTCCCGCACTCCCACGGCCTGGGGCGCTGGTGGCAGGTGGAGGGGTCCCTGGGCGCGCTGAGCGCTTCCCTGCCCTGGGACCTGCCCGGGAAGGTTCCCGGGTGCGGCGCTGCTGCCCCGTTAGTCCTAGGGGCCCGTAGGGCACACCACCGGACTGGCCCCTCCAAGGGAAGGGGGGGGTAGGGGGCAGGGGTCGGCAGGTGGCTGTCTGGCCTCCAGGGGTCGCCCACAACTGCACTGCAGTGCACGGGGCTGTGCTGGCCTAGGCGTCTGTGATGAGGTTGGAGGGGCGCGTGCACACCTGGAGGTTCCCTGGGCAGGTCGCCCTAGGGATGCCCACAGCGGTCAAGCTGTGAGCCCTTCACAGCCTCCACTTTTCAGGCCCTGAGGGCGCCGACTCCGTGCACCCCTCCCGTCGGGGGCGCAGGCTGGGGGGGTTGAGTGGTGGATGGGTCTACCTGTCCGTTCATTGGCCCATGGTGTTCACTTGTTTGGGAGAGGAGGACCACCTGCTGAGTTACCATGCGGGTCCCAGATCCCGACATACTCGTCATTCAGCGTCCGCCCCTTTTCCGCGAGGGGAGGGACCTCGTTCACCATGTGCCGGCCTGCAGTGAGGGTGCGAGGGCATGCTGGGGGTGGGGGCGGGGCGGGTCTCCTTTTGGTCCCGCCCCATTTCTGTTGGGGGGGGGGGGTAGGGGCAGCAAAAAGTCTGCTCCCCAGTTTCCTGGTCCCCAAGGGGAACCAGCCCACGGCCTGCACCCTCGCTTTGTGGTGGCTGAAATTTGGGCCGACTGAGGCGGGGGCTTCAATTGGTCGGTAGGCTGAGCTGGATGTCCCCGCCATAGACACTTCCAGCCATTGTTCTTCAGCAAGTTCACAGCAGTGCGTCCGGGTTTTTGCTAGGCGACTGTCCCGGTGCTTCCGCCAGTGTTCGCTTGTCCCTACCTTCCATATGTACACTGTCGTACCCAAGTTTGCGGGGCTTTGACTCTACAGGGTCAGTGGCGTGCATGGTGGTCAGGGTCAGTCCCTGGGATACCTGCTTGACGCTGGCCCCATTCGGCCGGTACTCCTGGGATCCTGGTTCGGGCTCACTGTGCCCTGGTGGTGCTGGTTAGCGCACATTCAACACACAGCCATTCAGGGGGGGGGGGGGGGTTGCTTGGGTGGGTTTGTTGCGCTGATGGTGCCCATGTGGGGCACTGGGTTTATGGAGTGGTGCAGTGTGAACACATGGTGCTGCAGGACAGTGTGGAGGCGTCGTCAGACATGCGTGACGCTGGCGATGTGTGCCTTGATGAGGTGTGGGAGGACGGCATGCTTTCGGTGTCTGCCTGGCTTGGTCCCTGCTCCCAGTCCATTTCAACCAGCTGCAGTTCTGCCAACAGATTTGCTGCTACACGTGGCGACATGGGTGATGGTGGTTGGGGGGTGTGAAATGTAGTTCTGCGTTCCAGCGCCTCCCACGGTGTGTGCATGCAGTGCACTGTGCTCGGTGTGGCCAATGAGGTGTGAGGGAGGCGGGCTCGGAGGTTGGAGAGTGGCGTGTAGGCGACGGTGTGTGGTGTGAATCTCTTCGGGTATTTGGGGTTCCTGGCCGGGGTGCAATCTTCAATGTCCTGTGACGGTGTCGGTCGGCGAGGGGTTCTGGGGGGGGGTGGGGGGGTGCTGTACTCTTCCGCTGTGTGCCGCAGTGGTGTGAGCTGCGACTCTGGGAGGGGGGGCTCGTCAAGCTCTGGGGCCTCTTCCTCCAGTAGGTCCGCTAAGGATTGTACATCATCATTGTCTGGTGGCTGTTGTTGCCCTGTTTGCGAGACGGAGACGTGTCCAAAAAGGAGGGGGGATTTTCGCCGACCGACATCCGCCAGATGATCCGCTCTGGTATTGCCTTTGATTCCTATGTGGGAGGGGATGTGCATCCAGTGGGTGGGGGAGTGTGCTGATTCAATTAGGTCCAGTACCTGGGTCCACAGGTCCACGTGGCTGACCGGGCCCGCGGATCCTGTCCACTTGTGCCTGCGCCACTTTTGGGCCTTGCCGTGGACACCGTCTACAACGAGTAAGGAGTCAGGGCAGATCAGGACAGGTTTGTCTGGTGACCGTGCTTGCAGCGCGCGCAGGGCTGCCCTCAGTTCCCCTCTGTTGTTGGTTTGGGGTTCACTCACTGGAATTGGTTCGGCTGTATCCCTGGAATCCCCAAAGGAGACGCCATACCCTCCCACTCGTCCTACTACCTCATGGTCCTCCGATGATCCGTCGGGATATATGACTTCCCACCCTGCTTCGACATACCGCTGGATTATTTGTTCATAGTACTCACAGAGTTCTTGTTTGTGTGTTTCTTTTCTCCGTTTCTTGCGTGCCGGGGCTACCAGTGTGGGGGGGGGGAGGGAGGAGTTGTGTGCTGTGTGGACCCTCGGGTGCTGGATCGTGAGCGTGTTCGGATCACTCAGAGAATCGAGTGCCTGCAAGAACAACTGTGTTTCTGATTTGGGGAAGGAGGGGAAGGGGTGGTCCACCCAATCGCTGAGGTTGGCTCTCCACTGTTTCAGAAACTGTTGCCACGGGGGTTGGAAGGTTGGGTGATGAAATTTGCATCTGCTGCGGACCATCCAGTTTGCCCTGACCGCAGACCAGTAGAGCAGCCCTAGGGGGGATGAGACAGAGAGTGCAGGTTGATCCCATAAGATTGCTTCTGGGTCTGCTGTGGAGCCGTCCGCTAGCGCTGCAGGTCCCACACATTGTTGGGCAATGAAAAATGCAGGTTGCAGAAATTTACAGTGCAGGGTGGCATGCTTGATTGTTTCTTGAACCCCTGGGTGTAGTGGGCATGCAGTGCCATTTGGCTGCCAACTGGCCAGCCTGGTGCCCACCGTGAGTTTGTGCCAGAGCGCTAGTTGGATGAACTGGGTGTCTCTGGGAGGGAGACGCAACTTCGCCCATGCTTGCCAGGTTTCCGCCGTCTGTCTGGGCGGTTCAGGGGTCAAGGACATTAGGTAATGCAACATGTGCCGTTTGTTCCATTCTGACCAAAACATGGGGCTTGCTTCCTTTAATTTCGTGTGGGGCGCTGCTGCTTGGATTTCTGTTATGCACGCTTTGTAAACCGGCGCCCAAGTGGGGGGCAGGAGGGCAGAATACTCTGGGATTTCAAGTAGTTGAGGCGGGGGGCGGGGGGGCGGGGGGGCGGAGGGTAGATCGCCCCCCCCCCCCGCCCCCCCTTTCGGTGACGTTGGCGCCCGCCGGCCCAGGGCCACTGCCTGACACGCCCGCCCCCCCCCCCCCCCCAAACCGCATGCACAGGCCCCCACATGCACACACAAAAAGAGGGAGGGACGGGTATGGGTCAGTCGCCGGGCCCTTACGAGTGCGGCGGGGGCCACCGCTCAAGCACAGCCCCGGGGCGCGCGCGCAGTGCAAGGGACCCCCCCGCTGCCGTCCAATGGAGGCGCTGCACCCCCCCCCCCCCTCACACAACACAACCGCCGCCCCCCCCCCCTCCCCCGCAAGAGCAACACTACAGTTCCGAAAATTGACGGAGACAACACCCGCTGCTGCTCTGCCCAAAGGGGGAGGGGGCATTTGTAAAGGGCACAGTAGGACACGGTCCCACAGGGTGCGGCAACAACACCCGCTGCTGCGGTGACATGGGGGGTACTCCACAAGGTAAGGGCCACCCCCCCCCGTCGTCTGACCAGTGCCCCCCCCGCTGCAGGAAGGGGGTGGGCGTGAGCGTGGCTGTCTCTGTGGGCGAGTGGCTGTGCGGACACCCCCCCATCGCCATCGGGGGCGGGGGGGGGGGGGGGGGGACAGGGCCGGCCCTCAGAAATGGGGCGGTCGCCTTTGCGGAGGCGCTGGGGCGCAGGCCACACACACACACACACACACACACAGACTTTGTGAGAGAAACCAACGAACCGACGACAAATGTGGACGGGCACAGCAGGCAGTCAAAAGGCTCTGCCTTGGAGCACGCACGCACGCACGCACGCACGCACGCACGCACGCACGCACGCACGCACGCACGCACCCACACGCACACGCACACGCACACGCACACGCACACGCACACGCACACGCACACACACACACACACACACACGCACACACACACACACACACACACACACACACACACACACACACACACACACACGCACACACACACACACACACACACACACACACACACACACACACACACACACACACACACACACACACACGTAAACCCCTGCGGATGGCGGGCAGCAGGCGGGCAGTGGACGTGAAGACTCCTCGTCAGGCCAACATTGAAGTGATGAAGAACATGCAAGTCATGGAGGCTAGGCGCCTTTCTGCAAGTCACAGGAGCAGAGAGCTGCGAGGGTAAGCAATGCCGAAGCCGATGGGGCGGTCCAGAGCTCTGCAGCATCTGTCCACCCCTGAGGACAAAGACAAATCACCCCTGGTTACCCCACCCTGTGCCTTGCCACAAAAGGAGGGGGGAGGAGTCAGAAGTACTCAACCCGTCAGACGAATACTACTACTCTCGGCCCAGGCTGTATTTGGGGAGGGGGCACGGGGGCTGGCGCCAGCCAATGTGTGACCCCGAGGGGTGTTCGACAGTTTGGGGGGCTGTAGGGGGGGGGGGGGGGGACCCCCCCCTTCGTTGAGCCAAACCCAGCACCTTTTCCGGCAGGCCCCGTCCAAGCGCACAAACACACAAAGCTAACAAGATGCACTGTGAATGGTGATTGTTTTGCTGCACTGCAGCACTTTCATAGCAGTACTGAATGTTGCCTTGAGTTCGCCCAAATGCCTTTCCTTCCCCTTGTCACAAACCACAGACATATATGTAGAGAAGCGAAGGGAGTCTCATACATATATATATAGCCATTTTTGAATTCTCCACAAAATTCTGAGTATTTTGAGTATAGACACATGGGGTGGAACAAAAAAATTCCCCCCCGCCGTATGCCTAAAACAAAATCTGCGGCGCCTCCGGCGCCGACAAAGCACACTGTTCCGTGCGACAATTTTGGGGTCCGTAGAGGGGGGGGGGGGTGCCCCGCCCCCCCCCTTTGGGGTCGGGTCCCGGCCAGGGCCAGCCCCCGTGGGAGGGGGGGGGGGGGGGTTGGGTTGGGGTAGGAGGATCAGGACGTAACCGTCCTGCCACACACACACAGGGCTGCCGGCACTGAGTGAGTGCGCGCTACGTGATACACTTCTCGTAGTGTTGGTAGGTCGTGGCACCACGCTCCTGTAATGCCGTTGGGGGAGGCGTTCTCTAGGATACTCCATGTGGAATAGGCTGCCCCCTTCCAGACTGCGTGCTTTTCGATGTAGTGAGTGACCCTGTCTATGTGACAGCAGCGTGGCATAGGCAGCAGTAGCATGGTGTGGTGGACGTATGCCGCTGTGAGGGTACTGTCGTGGACTGTGTCCCCGTAGGCCCATTGGACTGCGCTATGCATGCTGCGGGCAGTGTGTTTCCGGCAGTACCCTGCCAAAACTGCCACACACACACACACACACACACACACACACACACACACACACACACACACACACACACACACACACACACACACACACACACACACACTTGTGCAGGAACCAACAAGAAAACCACTGACCGCGAGCGCAGTGGAGAACGATGTTAGCACCAGGAACACCTCGTCAGGCCAGTGAGCATCAAAACAAGAACAAAGCAGAAAGCATTGTGAATGTCATGATGTCAAGGCTAGGCGCCTTTCTGAAGTGAAGTGATAGAGGAGACAGTCGTGATATCATCCTGGCATAGTGCTGGAGTCATGTACGACAACTACTCTAGGCACCCACTGACCATGGGGAGGGGAAACAATCGCATGTTCGCACTACGCAGCAGTCCTTTCATGCCCACGAGATATCCCTGTCGGTATCTTTTGCATTTGCGCGGAAGAGAGGCGGGGAGAAGGAGTAGGCCTGTATTACCAAACCCATCGGTGTTGACGCCAGAAGCCGGTGGCTGGTAGTGCCTGGCCCCTGGCCTGCAAGAGACAAGAAAAAGGAAAAACAGGCAGGGAGGACCCGAAGAAACATGGAGCCGGGTGTAACCACCCGCTCACACACACACAATGACTGAACTGGGATGGCTGCTCGGAGCGGGGGGGGACAGGGGGGTGGCTGGGGGGACAGAGGGGACAGAGGGGTGGGAGGGAGGTGGGCGGCGACAGTCGTCGGAACATTGGTGACCCGGGGGGGATATTGACTGGCGGTGATAATCCAGCGCATGCCAATCTCCGTTCCAGGCGCCCGAGATTCCCGAGACGCGCAAATGAGGTGGCAGAGCCCAGCTGCTGTATTGGTCCCCCACCCATATTGCCCGGTGGCGGAGCCATTGGAGACAGAGGTGCAGGATGCAGCAGCGGCGTCTTGGGAGGTGGGGTAGGAGGTGGTACATGAAGTGGACGGTCTGTGAAAAATCGTGTTGGCTTGCGGACAACCCCCTGGCGATCGCTGAGTGCGCTGCTCTGCGTATCAGCGTCAGCGGCCATCCGGACAGGACCGCCACCTGGAGCCAAGCCGCCACCGACAATAACTCCCCCGCCCACGTCACGCACCATCGTTTGCTATTACTGAGGACGCCGGTTAAAAGGCACGGGAGGTAAGAGGGGTGGGCCAGGGCAGGGGATAGAAGAGGGGGGCCGAGTTTCAGGAACCAGGATGAATCTAGGGCGCTAGGGTGGGTGTAACAGGACCCCTGTCCATCGAGGCCACGGACAAGGCAATAACCGAGGGCCTGGGTGGAGTGGTGGTGGCACCGAAAAAGACAAGCATCTGAGTGTTCCGTGGCACAGTCACAGAGAACACGCAATCCCCAGCATTGGCGTAAAATATTGCAGATTGTCTGAATCAGTTGCACCTGGGGGGAGTCAGGGTAACTGGAGGCTACGAGGATGTTGTCTCTGAATTGCTGCATCGAGACTCGCCCGTGGCTGTTCTCCCAGTACGGAAAACCCGAGTCGGTGACGCGGAGAGTACCCAGGCGGCGAAAAAGGCCCCTGTGGATGTAAACGGACCATAGGCTGTGGAGGTCTGCAGCCTGTGCCGAAAAAGAACCCCCCATCGGTATACAGCCATGCCTGCACCAGAGATTTCCTGCGCTGAGAATGAAGTTGTTGTATTTCATCTCCCACGTCACAGTGTCCTCTAAGGAGCCCTGGGTAATATACCAAAACTTGGCTGAATTCCCCCTCCCCGCTCTGTCAAGTTTTTTACTCTCTTTATGTACCGACCACACACACACACACACACACACACACACACACGGACGGTGCCGCCGTTCGGCAATGACCTCCACGCCTCCGCCGCCTCAACGCCGTGTCCCTGTGGACGTGCCCCCCCCTCCCCGTCCCCCAGGGGCGGAGGGTGCCCCAAAGAGGGCCCCCAATGTGCCCCCCAAATCTCTGGGCACGTCCGTGCGCTGCCCCGCATGCGCCCCCTTTGACCAGCCCAACGCAGAGCCCAAAGGCCCTCCCTCAGCACCGGATCGTCGTGCGCGAGGGGGCGCGGCGGGAGGGGGGGGGTCTGCGGGTTGTGTGCGTCGGTGTGCGGGCAGTGCACGCGTCGTGCAAGTGCTGGAGTATGCCGCAGCCCTGCCCCCCCCCGCCCCCTTCGGACGGGACCCGGGACGCTCTGCTGCACAGGGGACAGACATTGTGGCATCGATGGGGGGCCGGTGGGGGGGCGCACCGCGTACGGCACCCCCTGACAGGGACCTGCACGCCCCCTGAGGGGGTCAGGTCAGGGTCGGAGGGTAGCACTCGGGGATAGGGCCGCAGGGAGTGGGGGCCAAGGCGTGGGGGAGCACCGAGCGTTGAAGTCTTGATGTCGCACGGTCCAGGACGCCGGTGACCTCATTTTGGAGTGTGACCGTGGGGTGTTACGTGCGAAAAATTTTCAGGGCAAAGGCCAGCTCTGGTGGGGATCAGGGGGTGATGCCATAGCGGCGGGAATATGCACAGTGCTTGCCGAGAAAAGCTAGTGACGCTGCAGTGTCGATCAGGCCCTCGCATAATCCCCCGTGGGAGAAGAGGGGGGGGGGGGGCGCCCCCAACTGATGCGCCCGCACAACCGCCTCAGATCAGTCCTTCTCCGAAACAAAGTTGACGCCGAAAGTCGGAGGCTCGTGGCCGTCGGCGCCGCCGCGGCCGCCGTAGTCATCGGGTGTGCCGTTGTGGCGACGGCAGGGGATGCGGAGTGCCTCGTGCAGCACAATGCACCAGCCCACAGCGATGCGCAGTCCGCGGAACCGCGTGCCACGGGGGGACGGGGCAGCAACCCCCCGCACAGTGCCGAGGCCCATGGACTTACATGCCCCCCCCCCCCTCCGCCCACTGGCCCTCCCTATCCATATCCCAGGGCTTGCAGAGCCCCGAGAGCGGTGGGCCTGGGTTTGAGGTGTCACCGTCGCTGGCAGCACAGTGCACTGTGGCGGGAGGAGCAGGTCACGGGGGGACAGGGGCGTTGGGTGAGGCATCTCATGGCCAAAGTGCGCAGTGCACATCTGCGGGCGAAGGGGGGGGGGGGGGTCATGGGGACCAAAGGGATACGATATGTACGTCGGCTGTACCCTCTGGAGAGGGCGCTGTCCTGAGTGCAGCAGGGGAAACGGCCCAGCTCCGGTATGCCCGGACACCGTCAGAGCCGCCGCCGAACAGCACCCGCTGGCGGTTAATCATCCACTGCCATTGCCTGACCACCAGGCCCCCGTCGGTGGGGGACCCACCGTGGTCAGGTATGCACCATCAGGCCCCCTTCGGCCTCACGCTGTCGGACATTGTGGAGCGGTGTGGGGGACGTGATGCTGGAGGTTGTGGTTAAGGGGGTATAGAGGGGCGAGCGCAGGAAGTGGGCCCCATCGCGATCCCCCCCCCCCCCGGCAAGTGTGTGGGCGCGACGGCTCTGCGCCCGCGTGCAGCTGTGGAACTGACGCCCATGCGTAGGGGGGGGGGGAGGGTCAGTCATGAGGGCATCTCGCAGGTGTAGTGCCGCAGAGGGTAAGGGTCAAGGGTTTCAAAGGGATCTCCTGGGGCACACAGCGGAGGCAGTGCCCCAGGATTGCAATATAGGGACAGTGCCCCGAGGCCCGGCCGGAAGGGGGTGCTCGCTGCACCCCGCCCCCGCCCCCCCCCCAAAGGGGGGCATGGCCCCGGGGGCACAGGCGCAGGGTCCGGTCAGGTCTCCGGGGTGGCACCCTGGTACGAGAACCCCACGAACTGGAGGTTGAGGTTGGGGTCGGGGGGCTGGCACACGCTCAAGATGGGCTGCTCGGCTGTGAACTTCTCGTCGAAGTACTTTGTGTCGTCGTCAGCCACGTCCGGCATGAATGGGGCGGGCAGTTCCTAGGGCATGCAGCGCGGCAGGGGCTGGCGGGTGACGGCACCGTCCACCGGGCGTTCATATGGTGTGGTGTGGTATGGTGTGATGTGATGTGATGTGTTGAACGCACTGTTACCAAATGGCAATGGCCGGGATGGTCTTGCACACAGGAAAATGCAAGCCGGGAGGGCAGTGTGTCTAAGCGCGCACTGTGTGTAGTGTGTTGCGCACCTGGGGTGAGGGGGCAAATTCCATTGCCCTGGGCAAGGCACCTCAAAGAGAGGCTGACAGTCTGCCAATCAGTGCATCGTGGTCCTCAAACAGTGGCCGGCGGCCATCGCAAGGCCGCCCATGCGGGTTGCACACACGGGGCTGGCAGGGCCACTCCATCGCATAAGCAACCTCGTCATGGAGCAAGCAGCAACGGTAAGGGTCTGTTTGGCCCAACCCGAGTGTGGAAGGATGTGGAATACCACGCCAAAGGCACTAGCCATGCCGAGACTCGGCTCTGCCCATAACGCACAGCTATGCCACTTTGTTCCCTCCTCAACCCCTGTCTTGACGGCATGTTCGTGCCGGTTTGGCTCCATCACATCCGTGCCTTGCTCTCCCTGGGCCCCCCCTGCCTGAGGGGACTGCAGCCGGCAAGCCCCCTTCCGACCAGACAAAACCCACTTCGTTCCGCAGGAACCACCTGCAAAGTCTGTAGATGTCCACTTTGTTGCTCCACAATATAACACGCTTGGTGAGGCAGTGTCAGCAACGTGTGCGGGGGTGGCGGTCCGTGGCCCGTAGGTTGGCCCCATCTTTCATTGATCGGGAAACGGGCGGCAGAAAAAAGGGGCTTCACAAGCTGCCGCTGGTCGGCCAATTCTATTGAGTTGGCTGCACGTTGGGTTCCTACCCAAAATGGGAAGGGGGGACAACACCGTGTCCGTGGTAATAGACATGGGCACACGGGGGCTGGACATGCCACCTTCTGTAGTAGGAGTGGTGTGGCAGAGGCTGGTGGCCCCTCCCTCAGCCCTGAGCACCCCAGAATCTTGCTTCCTATCCCCAGGTCCTGTGCCAAGGACCCGGAGAGCCCCGGGTTTGCCCCAAGAAATCCGAGAAGCACGTCACATTTCTGATCTTAGGACATTCATGGGCCTGGAATACCATTTGTGGGGGCTGCTAGGCCCCGGGCAGTGCCATGGGACCTGCCCTGGCATCCCCACCACAAGGGACCGGCCATCCAGGGAACAGTGATCAACGGCGCGCGTGGAAGACCGGGGGCGGCGCCATCCCACGGGCCGTCGCTGACGTTCCGGGGTCCGCATCCCTTTCGCTGTGCACGCTCTGCTGCTGCGGGGGCGTCTTGCGGCGCTCGGCCAGGCCGCACCCATGGCCCACCTGCAGGGCTTTGGGCTCTCCCCTCCCTCTGATCCGGCGGCCTTCCCCCTCCGCCGTCCACTGGCCTATGGCCCCCCTCTGCCCCCCTGCACCCCCCCTCCCCCCGCACCCAGAGCGGCAGTCCCCAAGGGGCCGAGGGGAGGGGGTGTACCTTCCGCAGCAGCTTGTCCCAGTCGATGCCTCTGAAAAACGGGTGCGCCTTGACCTCCGCGGCGTCCACAAGGCGTTCGGCCTTGTCCCTGCGGGAGATGATGTGCCGGGGCCCGGGAGGACAGCGAGGGAACACGGGCGGGGGCGGTGGGGGAGGGCCCGGCCCGGACCCGATGGGGGCCAGCGGGCCTGGCAGGGCCGTGCGCAATGGGGGGGAGTCCCGTACAATGGTACCCCCCCCCATGAGGGGGGGGGGGAGCGCAGAGCGAAAAGGGGGTGTTGGTGACCGCTTGTGGCGTGCCTCCCCGTACCCCCCCCTCCTTGGGGGGGGGGGGGGGGCAGGGGACCCGATGGCACCGGGCCACTGGGAGGCCGCCCGATGGCATGAGTGGAACGGCCAAGCGGGGCTGCCGGACTGACTGCCTGTGGTCCCGCTTGTGACAGCGCACAACACCACCCGGACAGCGTTGGCAGGCCTCAAAGGGGGGGGGGGGGGCCTCGGGTAGGACGCCATGCCCCCCCCCCCCACAAATAAGTGGGGCAGGGGGTGCCGTCGCGGGACCGGTAGAGCCGCCCCGTGGGAGGCCTCTGGGCGGCAGTACACACGACGTGGGCATTGGGGGTCGGGGGGTGCGGCACAGCGCATCGGGGCCACACCTGCAAAGCAACCGGACCAGCAAATCCTTGGCATCGGGGGAGATGGTCTTGAAGAACATGAGGGGGGACTCCAGGATCTGATCGTACATGACCGACACGTTGTCGTTGTAGAAGGGCACGTCCCCTGAGGCGAAGGGGGTGTGGGGGGGGGGGGGGGGAGGGGGGGTCAAGACCTCTTCCGGACGCCCGGGCCTGCGCGACAATGACGGGGCCGGGGCGCTTTGCGGTGGTCCGGTCCCAAGGCCCGCCGGACTGCAGACCGCCCCCCGTCGCCCGGAGGGAGATGGCCGCCGCAGGGCCCTGTGGGGCCGCACAGCCCCCCCCCCCCCCCCGCCCGGCGGCCCCGGGGGTGCGCAACACGCGGTCTCAGAGCGCTACCCCCCCCAAGGGCCTTACGGGTCCCTCGCACTTTGCCATTGAATGGCCGGGACGTCTGGGGCTTGTGCCATCGGTGCACAAAGCGCCGCAAGTGTGTGAGGGCGCTCGGATGTGCACGGGCCCCTCCCGCCGTGCCCCCCAGTGGCACACCCCCCCTTCATAGCCCCCCCCCCCCCCCCCACACACACAGTGGGACGCCCGGGCAGGCCCGACCGCCAAAAGTACACTGCTGAGGCGGGCCGGGCCGGGCCCTGACGTGCCGAGTCACACACACACACCCCAGGACTGCGCGCCCCAGGCACACACCCTCCGAAGAGCCCAGGCCTCCGAGGGGCCCATGCACCACCGGGACCCCCCCATCGCACGGCACATGGGGGTCTGACGCGTGCATTCCCATGGGCCCACACATGGACCGTGCCCCTCCCCCTGCACCGCGGCACTGTGCCCCAATTCTGCAATGGCTTGGGGGGGGGGGGGGCTGCGCTCCCTCTTGGTGCCCCAGGGCCCCTTCCTGTGGACCCCCCCCCACTGCACTGCAACAGAGAAGCCCTTTCCCACACAGGGCGCAGCCTGGGGGCACTTCTCCTCAGCCTCTGCACCGGCGGTCGTCTGTTCTGAGGAACAGACCTGCCGCTCAGCGTTGCAGGTCCACCAAAGGCGCCCTCGTGCAATGGGAGGAATGCTCCGTGGTATTGAACTCCCAATCCTCCGGACGGGGGCATGCCCCCCTCAGTCGTCGCTCCCCACCCACTCATACCCCGGCATCCGTCGTTGTGGGGACCGTTCGGACGTGATGGCGGTGATAGCACACCCCCCCCCCCAAGATAGTACGGTAGCGCGGGGCACGCGCCGGGCGCACCGGGCAATGTATTCCCACGCTTTGGTGTGGCCCCTCAAGTTGGGGGTAAGGACTCCCACTCTTTGGTGTGGCCCCTTGAGTGGTCCGTCACGCACAAGAGGGGGATTCTTTGATTTTGAGGTGGGTGGCCATGATGGGGCCTACAAATGAGAGGGGCACCAGGGACTAGAGGGACAGGGAAAGAGGAGCGAGGACGGAGGGAGGCCCACGACAGACGGGGCACAGCCCCTCCTCGTTTCCCGCACAGCCTCGGAGCCTCGGGGGGGGAGGGACAGGGGACATTGGGAGTGGGAGGAGGGAGAATGGGGAGAGGGAGAGTGGGGGGGAGGGAGAGTGGGGGGAGGGAGAGTGGGAGGAGGGAGAGTGGGGGGAGGGACAGGGGACATTGGGAGTGGGAGGAGGGAGAATGGGGAGAGGGAGAGTGGGGGGGAGGGAGAATGGGGAGAGGGAGAGTGGGAGGAGGGACGGCGGGGGGGCAGTGGGGGGGAGGGGGGGAGGAGGGGGGGGCAGGGGGCACCTTGCAGCATTTCGAACAGCAAGATGCCCAGCGACCACCAATCGTTCTCGCAATGATAATGCTCGCCCCGGATCATCTCTGAGGACACATGGATGAGGGGTGGGCGGCTGCATCGGCACGTGGGAGGCGTGGCCTCGGCAGTCGGGCGGGGCCGTGAGCCGCACCCATGAGGGAAACAAACGCACCGCGCGCACCGCGCATAGCACCGCGCGCGCACCGCGCGCTCGTTTTTGGGTTGCTGTTTTATGCACTTCTGGCTGATTTTCAGTGTGGCAGAAACACGGTGGCTTCAGGGGTTCACATACAACAACGGAGGCCTCCACTCCATCCTCCTCACCATTGCAATGGTGGTTGTAGCTGCCCACACCCCCTGCCGGGGGGGGGCGTTGAGCTCAAAGAGACCTCCTCGGCACGGCCCACCACCGAGGAGGGTGCCCCGCATGGGTGCCCAAACCTGCGGAGCATTCGTTTCGACACGTTTCGCGTTTCGAACCACGGGGTGCTCATTCCTGTGAGGTGCCCCATAGGGTGCCCAATCCTATGAAGCATTCGTTTCACAATGTTGGGGCATTGCACAAGAATAGCAAAAAAAGAGATGTGAGCTGTAATGCAAAGAACCAAAGGAGTGAAGGTAGCCAATCTGAAAAGTAGGATTCAGCACCTTGGTTTCTGCGGTGCTGGGCTCACAACTCCACACCCATCATCGTCAGGGGCGACGGTCTCCGGGTGTGCCTGCCCTTGCCGAAGGAGGTGGATGATCACAAATTTTTGATCCCGCTGCCCTCCCACAAGCTGTACTTATGCTTGTGGGAGAGTGGTGTTTACAGCCCGCAGTGACTAAATGAAAAAATGGTGGGTTAATAAAACAACGCGCGCCAAACCGTGCACACCGCGCGCACACCGCGCATAGCACCGCGCGCACCGCGCGTTCGTTTCCCTCCATGACATGCCATCGCATCCCCTGCCCACGACCAGCGTCGGATGGGGGGGGCTGACGGCCGGTCCAGGGACAGGGGCCCATGGAATTCAAGGCCCACGTCGGAAGGGGCACCACCGTTTGTTTGGGGCTGGAGAGAGGACGGACATGGGCCTGGCCTAAGCCTCCGGATTGCCACCACCGGATCTGTCTGACCTCCGGCTGACGCTAAGGCAGGGCTTGGGGGGTGCCCCGGAGGGGCTGGGCCGGGCGGGCTGTGCGACGGCGGCTGTGCCCCGGGAGACAAGCCCATCCAGGAGCCAGCCCATCATTTAGGCACACAACTGAACGGCATTTGGAGGGCAACCGACGGCGGTTGGAGGGCAACCGACGGCGGTTGGAGGGCAACCGACGGCGGTTAGAGGGGACCCGACGGCGGTTGGAGGGCAACCGACGGCGGTTGCAGGGCAACCGACGGCGGTTGGAGGGGACCCGACGGCGGTTGGAGGGCAACCGACGGCGGTTGGAGGGGACCCGACGGCGGGTCGACGGTTTTGAACAAAAAAACGAAGGAGAAGGCGTCCACTAACAAAGACCCTTTGCGGACTTCCCCGGCTGTGGGGTATAGCCAGGGGCTGTGCCTTCCGCTGGCGCACACAGCCATGAACTAGCTAGGCTGAGGAGCACCCCACGAGGCACACCTGGAGACAGGTATGCGTCCGTGCCACAGAAGGAGTTTGTCCGGTCGTCAGCATTGTCCGTATCAAAGGAGCGTGCCATCCCGAAGTCCGTGAGGCAGGCGTACCCGTCTTTACCAAGCACGACGTTCTCTGCACATGCAAGGCGACGAGCCATGAGGGGGAGGCGCAGCGGCCACTGAACCACACAATACGTGTGCGGGAGTTGTGGAAATGGGGAGAGGGGAGGTCCCATCAAAGTGCGATGGGTGGTGTTGGTTCACTGCACACTGGACCCTATACCTCCCCCAAACCCCAACTGGACCCTATACCTCCCCCAAACCCGAACTCGACCCTATACCCTCCCCCAAACCCGAACTGGACCCGATACCCTCCCCCAAACCCAAACTCGACCCGATACCCTCCCCCAAACCCGAACTGGACCCTATACCCTCCCCCAAACCCGAACTCGACCCTATACCCTCCCCCAAACCCGAACTCGACCCTATACCCTCCCCCAAACCCGAACTCGACCCGATAACCTCCCCCAAACCCGAACTCGACCCGATACCCTCCCCCAAACCCGAACTCGACCCGATACCCTCCCCCAAACCCAAACTCGACCCTATACCCTCCCCCAAACCCGAACTCGACCCGATACCCTCCCCCAAACCCGAACTCGACCCGATACCCTCCCCCAAACCCGAACTGGACCCTATACCCTCCCCCAAACCCGAACTCGACCCTATACCCTCCCCCTAATCCGAACTCGACCTGATACCCTCCCCCAAACCCGAACTCGACCCTATACCCTCCCCCAAACCCGAACTCGACCCTATACCCTCCCCCAAATCCGAACTGGACCCGATACCCTCCCCCAAACCCGAACTCGACCCGATACCCTCCCCCAAACCCGAACTGGACACGATACCCTCCCCCAAACCCGAACTCGACCCTATACCCTCCCCCAAACCCAAACTCGACCCTATACCCTCCCCCAAACCCGAACTCGACCCTATACCCTCCCCCAAATCCGAACTCGACCCGATAACCTCCCCCAAACCCGAACTCGACCCGATACCCTCCCCCAAACCCGAACTCGACCCTATACCCTCCCCCAAACCCGAACTCGACCCTATACCCTCCCCCAAACCCCAACTGGACCCTATACCCTCCCCCAAACCCGAACTGGACCCTATACCCTCCCCCAAACCCAAACTCGACCCTATACCCTCCCCCAAACCCGAACTGGACCCGATACCCTCCCCCAAACCCGAACTGGACCCTATACCCTCCCCCAAACCCAAACTCGACCCTATACCCTCCCCCAAACCCGAACTGGACCCGATACCCTCCCCCAAACCCCAACTGGACCCTATACCCTCCCCCAAACCCGAACTGGACCCTATACCCTCCCCCAAACCCAAACTCGACCCTATACCCTCCCCCAAACCCGAACTGGACCCGATACCCTCCCCCAAACCCGAACTGGACCCGATACCCTCCCCCAAACCCGAACTGGACCCTATACCCTCCCCCAAACCCAAACTCGACCCTATACCCTCCCCCAAACCCGAACTGGACCCGATACCCTCCCCCAAACCCGAACTGGACCCGATACCCTCCCCCAAACCCAAACTCGACCCGATACCCTCCCCCAAACCCGAACTGGACCCTATACCCTCCCCCAAACCCGAACTCGACCCGATACCCTCCCCCAAACCCAAACTCGACCCGATACCCTCCCCCAAACCCAAACTCGACCCGATACCCTCCCCCAAACCGAACTGGACACGATACCCTCCCCCGAACTGGGGCTTGATACCCTCCGCCGAAATGGGGCTCGAAACCCTCCCCCAAGCTGGCCCCGAGCTGGAAGCAAACCCCCCCCTTCCGAACTTTACCCAAACCTCCCCCCCACCCACCCACCCGAACCGGACATGATACCCTCTCGCGAACTGGACCGGATTCCCTTGTGGGGGCCATGCATACCGGGCTTCAAGTCACGGAAGATGATGTTCCGGGAGTGCAGATACTCAAAGGCAAGAGCTACCTGTAAAGAATGCCGGACAGAAGGATATCGGGGGAGGGGGGGGGGGGTTGTCAGCAGTGGCCTCCAGAATGCGCACTGCATATGGCTTACGGATGCAGATGCAATGAACGAGTCACCCTGCACTAGCGGGAACAGGACGGGACTCGTCTTGGGTTGTGGGTTTGATGGTGGTCAAATCAGGTTGAATGTCAGGTCAGGCGTTTTGAACCAGGCTGCAAACTGAAACAATGCGGGTCCATTGTTTGCAATGCATCGCACGGCATTGCATCGCATTGCACTGCATCGCTTTGCTTCATATCCACATCACCACCCACCACATCACATCACATTACACTACATCACATCACTGCATCGCTTTGCTTCATATCCACATCACTGCCCGCCATGTCACGTCACGTCACATCACATCACATCACATCACATCACATCACATCACATCACATCACATCACATCACATCACATCACATCACATCACTGAATCGCTTCGCTTCATGTCCACATCACATCACATCATATCGCATCACATAACATCACGTCACGTCACGTCACATCACATCACATCACATCACCGAGTCACCACAACAACCCCCCCTTATCATCCGGCCACAGAGAACCGCCAGGAGGCGCACCCCAAGCCGAGGGGTGGACACAAACGAAAACACACAGCACGCATTTAGACACATAGCCCTCCCGTGTTGCATTTTGTGCAGTACGACGACCCGGCCATTGCCGATTGGTAACAGCGCCTTCCGCACACCAAACCACACCACACCACACCCCCGTGCACGGGAGGCTAAAAGCTGGTTGCGCTGAGGGGGCCCTCTCCCCACCACCCAACCCCAGGCGGGTGACCAACGGGCCAAGTGCACAACCCTACCCCAACCCCTTATCCCTGCATCCCCTGCACCACACGTTCCTGAAAAGGTCATACACCGCCCCCATTCTTCCCCCCCTTCTTGGGTCCCACCCAAACAGGTGGATGTGTGGGGTGGGGACAGGTACATGGTCAGACATGTAAAGGTGGGCACCACTTCACCACTTGACACCAAAACTGCATCCCGGGAACACGCAGTGCCTAGTAAAGGCCCTCACCGGGTGTGGGGAAAGCCTAGCGACGCCTAGTGACAGCGCCAAGTACCGGCCTCCCACGGCCGGGGGAACGGCATGCCATCCCAAACTCCGCTGCCCCGTGCCCCATGCAGTGTGGCTGTGTGCAGCAGGAGTTCCACTGCCCCATGCACTGTGGCAGAGAGCCGCAAGAGTTTCACTGCCCCCTGCACTGTGGTAGTGGCAGCAAGGCCCAAGTGATGCGCACGAGCCCCCCTCCCCAAGTGGACTCGGCGGACAACTCCAAGCAGACAGCCGACGCCGAGACGAGAGGGTCTGCTGGGGACCCCCAGCTGCCTGCCCATGGCAGAGTGGCAGGCCCCCAGTAGACAGGCTCATGGTTCGTTTTAGGGTTAAGGTTCAGGGCCCACCCATTTTGCATTTTCCCCGGTGCATGAAATCCTGGCATTTGGCCATTGGCAACGCCTTCGGCACAGCACACCACACCATGCCACACCACACCACGCCACGCCACACCGCACCGCACCGCACCGCACCGCACCGCACCACACCACATGACATGACATGACATGACATGACATGACATGACATGACATGACATGACATGACATGACATGACATGACATGACATGACATCACATCACAGCGCATCACATCACATGACCTACCACTGCCCCTGCACAGTGGCGGTGTGGTGAAGGAGCCTCGCTGCCCACTGCCCGATGCAGTGCGGCAGTGCCCTGTGCAGTGCAGCAGTGTACAAGGGGAATCCCACCACCGACTATCCACTGCACTACAGTATTGAAGGACCCCCATTGTCCATGAAGGCTCCCCACTGTCCAGTGTGCACTACGGTGTGGCAGTGCACTGAAGGATACCCATTGCCCACTACCCCCTGCAGTGTAGCAGTGTACAGAGGGATCCCCATTGCTGACAGACCCCTGCAGTGCAGCGGTGTACTGAAGGATCCCCATTGCCTACTTGCCCTTGCAGCGCGGTATTGTACCGTCGGGTGGCCCACTGCCCACTGACCCGTGCAGTGCGGCAATGCGCTGAATGATCCCCATTGCCCACCGCATTGCCCACCGCCCCTCGTGGCAATGTAAAGAGGGATGCCCACTGGCCACTGACGCTCGCTAACACTCGCAGTGCATGGAGGATCCCCAGTGCCCAATGCCCCGTGCAGTGCAGCAGTGCACTGAAGGATCCCCAATGCCCACTGCCCCTTGTGGCAGTGTATAGAAGCAACCCACTGCCCACTACCGCCCCACTGCAATGCGGCGGTGCACCAAAGAATACCCCACCCACTACACACTACCCCACGTAGTGCGGCAGTGCGGAATTGAAGGATCCCCACTGCCAACTGCCCTCTTGAAGGATGCCCACTGCAACACTATGGGGTGCAGTGGGCAGTGGGGATCCTTGAGTGCACTGCCGCACTGCATGGGTAGTGGGTATTCTTTAGTACACCACCGCAGTGCACTGGTCATAGGCAATGGGGATCCCTGTGTACACTACTACAATACAAGGGTTAAAGGGCACCGGGCAACAGGTATCTTTCAGTACACCACCGCACTGCAAGGGTCAGTGGGCAGTGGGGATCCCTCTGCACATTGCTGCACTGCAGGTGGCCACGGGGAAGTGGGCAGTGGGAATCCTTGAGTGCACCACCGCATTGCATGGGTCAGTGGGCACTGGGGATCCCTCTGTACACTTGTACACTGCTGCATTGCAAGGGCCAAGGGGCAGTGGGTAGTGGGTATCCTTCAATGCATTGCCACACTAAAGGGTACTGAAGAATACCCACTGCCCCCTGCCCCCTGTGGCAGTGTACAGAAGAATCCCCACTGCCCACTGCCCCCTGCAGTGCGGCGGTGTACTCAAGGATCCCCATTGCCCACGGGCTGGTGGCCCTTGCAGTATGGCAATGTACAAAGGGGATCCCATTGACACTCGCGGCGGTGGTGTACAGGAGGATCCCCACTACCCAATGCCCCCTGTAGTGTGGCAAGGCACTGAAGGATCCCACTGCCCACTGCCCCCTGGACCCTGGACCCTGGACCCTGCAGTGAAGCAGTGCACAAAGGGATCCCCACTGCCCACGGATGCATGCAGTGCGGTGGTGGCAATGCACTGAAGGATCCCCATTGCCCACTGACCAATGCACTGTGGCAGCATAGCATTGTATAGAGGGATCCCCGCCCACTGACCAATGCAGTGTGGCGGTGTACTCAGGATCCCTACTGCCCAATGCCCCCTGTAGCATTGCAATGCAGTGAAGCATACCCACTGCCCATTGCCCCTTGGCCCCTGCAGTGATGCATCACTGTACAAGGGATCTCCATGGCCCACTGACATGTGGAGTGCTGTGGAGTGCTAAAGAATACCCACTACCCACTACCCCATGTAGTGCGGCAGTGAACTGAAGGATCCCCACTGCCAACTACACAGTGCGGCGGTGTACTGGAGGATCCCCAATGCCCAATGCCCCCTGTAGTGTGGCAATGCACTGAAAGATCCCTAGTGCCCACTGCCCCGTGGACCCTGCAGTGCAGCACTGTACAGAGGGATTCCCAGTGCCCACCAGTGCCCACTGACCCATGCAGTGCGGCAGTGAACTGAAGGATCCCCACTACCCACTGCCCCTGCAGTGTGGCAACACATTGAAGGATTCCCACTGCCCACTGACCCCTGCACTGCGGCACTATATTGATGGATTCCCACTACCAACTGCCCTATGTAGTGCAGCCGTGTATTGAAGGATTCCCACTGCTTGCAGAGCAGTAGTGTACAACAGGGTCTCCACTACCCGCTGCCCATTGCAATGTGGCAGTGTATAGAAAGATACCCACTGCCCACTGCACTTGTGGGCCACTTCTGATTTTGTCGCCTGCTCTTGATTCCGTCCCCCGCTCTGTAACGTTGGGGACCTGCCCCCGACAACAGGGGTTATGCAGCCAATCTGCCTACTTGTGGGCCACAGCTGATTTCGTCCCACGCCCTGCCCAAGACCAAAGGGGTTATGTAGGCAATCTGCCCATGTGTGAGCAACTACTGATCTTGTGCCTTGCCTGTGCTTGCCCGTTTGTGAGTAGCGAAGCCGTGGAACCCAGGCCCCCCACGATAACGCGTCAAAAACGTTCTACCGCCATTGATGAGACCAATGCACCACTCTGGGGCGACAGCAACGAGATCCCCGAGAATTCCATCAAGAACGAGTCGTTCAACGCCAAGTTCTCCACCAGCTTCCTCACCCACAACCACCGCCCCCATGGTCCCGTCCTCAACGCTTGCGGCCGGGCCCTCAGCGCCATTGGTCCCCAATCCGGTGGCCATACAAGGCCTAGTGGCCGGCCTTGAGGATGGCCGCGACTACCGCCACTCCAAATTAGTGGATGGCGTGAAGGGCCCCAAATGGGTGGAAGTCCGGGAGGACGTCAAGTACCGCCATTGAGGCCCAGCTAAAGGCCATGGGATACACCTACTCCCATGGCCATAAGCGCTAGAGGGTCTGACGGGACATGAGGTGGGGCTCCCCATTGGACCAGGCGCCCGATCTCCACCGGGAAGATTGTGAGGAAACCCCCGCCCTTGGGCCCAGTGGTCTTGGCCAGTCAAGCCCAGTCACCCTGGGCGACTTCATCGCGGTCGTCAAGAAGTCCCAAGCGAAGACCTGTTGACACAGAACAAGACACCCCATCTTGTGCCCCGCTGTGAAGCATTGGAACCCCCAAGACGGCACAGGTTATGTGGCCAATCTCGCCTCTTGTGGGCCAATGCTGAATTTTTTTTTCACTCTGAGGCATTGGGGACCCCCCAAAAGATAGAGGTTATGTAGCCAATCTGCCCACTTGTGGGCCACTTCTGATTCTGTCCCCCGCTCCGAAGCAATGGGGACCCCCATTGACGGCAGGGTTATGGAGCTGATGTGCCCCCTTGTGGGCCACTACTAATTTTGTGCCCCACTCTGAAGCGCAGGGCACCCCTCAAGTCGCAGGGGTTACGTAGCGAATCCGCCCCCTTGTGGGCCACTTCTGATTTTGTCCCCCACTCTAAAGCAAAGGGGACCCTCCCCCCCCACACACAGTAGGGGCTGTGTAGCCAATCTGCCCACTTGTGGGCCACTTCTGATTTAGTCCCCCGCAAGTGGGCAGATTGGCCGCATAACCCATATGTCCGGGTGGCCCCGGCGCTTCAAAGCAGGGGACAAAATCAGCTATGGCCCACAAAGGGGCAGATTGGCTGCACAACTGCTGCCGTTTGGGGGGTCCCCAACACGAGTGGGGCAGCAGATCAGCAGTGGCCCACAAGTAGGCAGATTGCCTACATAACCTTTGCCGTCTAGGGGGTCCCCAACACTTCACAGCATGGGACAGAATCAGAAAGGGCCCACAAGAGGGCAGATTGGCTACATAACCCCTGCAGTCCTGCAGTCCAGGGGTCCCCAACGCTTCAGCTTCAGACTTGGGGAAGGAAATCAGCAGCGGCCCACAAGTGGGCAGACTGGCTACATCACCCCTTCTGTCTTGGGGTTCCCTGCACTTCAGAGCGGGGGGGCAAAATCCGCAGTGGCCCACAAGTGGGTCCAGTGGCTACATAACCCCAGCCTTCTAGGGGGTCCCCAATGCTTCAGAGTGGGGGAGCAGATCAGCAGTGGCCCACAAGTAGGCAGATTGCCTACATAACCTTTGCCGTCTAGGGGGTCCCCAACACTTCACAGCATGGGACAGAATCAGAAAGGGCCCACAAGAGGGCAGATTGGCTACATAACCCCTGCAGTCCTGCAGTCCAGGGGTCCCCAACGCTTCAGCTTCAGACTTGGGGAAGGAAATCAGCAGCGGCCCACAAGTGGGCAGACTGGCTACATCACCCCTTCTGTCTTGGGGTTCCCTGCACTTCAGAGCGGGGGGGCAAAATCCGCAGTGGCCCACAAGTGGGTCCAGTGGCTACATAACCCCAGCCTTCTAGGGGGTCCCCAATGCTTCAGAGTGGGGGAGCAGATCAGCAGTGGCCCACAAGAGGGCAGATTGGCTACATAACCCCTACAATCTGGGGTCCCGTATGCTTGAGAGCAGGGGAGAACATCAGAAGGGGCCCAAAAATCTGCAGATTGGCTGCATAACCCCTGCCGTCTGGGGGGTCCCCTAGCTTCAGAGCAGGGGACAAAATCAGCAGTAGCCCACAAGTGGGCAGATTGGCTACATAACCCCTTCTGCCTTGGTGTTCCCTATGCTTCAGCGCGGGGGATGAAATCAGCAGTGGCCCAAAAGAGGGTATATTGGCTACATAACCCCTGCCGTCTGGGGTCCCCAAACGCTTGAGAGCAGGGGAGAAAATCAGAAGGGGCCCACAAATCTGGAGATTGGCTACATAACCCCTGCTGTCTAGGGGGTCATCAGCAGTGGCCCACAAGAGGGCAGATTGGCTACATAACCCCTGTCGTCTGAGCTCCCCAACACTTTAGAGCGGGGGACAAAATCAGCAGTGCCCCGCAAGTGGGCATATTGGCTACATAACCCAAGCGTGTAACTTTTTTGGGGATTAAATCACGCAATTTCTTTTGTTTGCGGTAAAATTGTGCAATTTTTTTGTGCGATAAAGCGAGTGCAAAACACAATCGGCAATTCGTGTAGTTGGTTTTTTTTTGGGATAAATGCAAGGACAAAAAAATGTCACGTCGTGTAATTTTTGTTGCTTTGTGGCAAAAGTGGGTACGGTTTACTCGCAGTTACCGTAAAAAAAAATGCACGAATTACAACATACACCATCATGTGACATGGCATCAACATCAACATGCACCTGTGCAGAGTAAAACTTGGCTCGATTTTCTCGGAATCTCCCCTTCCGCCGCAGGTGGACGTATAACTCACCCCCTTGCAAGAAATCCATGACGAGGTACACCTGCAACACCCACAAAACGCAACTTGGCACGGAGAACATTGATTCGGGAGGTGCGAAGGGGAAACCATCACAAAAGGGCGTCAACAATGCAGGGCAACCCCCCCCCCCCCAACACACACGCACACAGGCCTGATCCAATGGGCACCGCCGAAAGGCACCCCGTCTGCAGTGCAGCCATTCGAATTACGTCACAGGGCCCATGACCCAACATCAGTTGTGTGACGGATCTGCCCTATAATGGCAGCCGGTCAGGGCCTGCCCCACAAGGGGCCTACCAAGATCTGCTGCGCACAGCCAGAGAGGTCCCGTTGCCAGCCCCCCTGCACTGACACATGTAGTGCAACAAACAGGGACTTCCAAAGCGGCTGCGTAGCTCAGATGTCGTCAGGCCACCAAACAGTCAGAGAACAGGTGACGATAAGACAGCCAGGGGCCTTTTTGCAGCAAGAAGTAACCCACACACACACACACACACACACACACACACACTTTGTGAAGGGGATCAGAGAGCCAAACCGCGAAAGCGCACCGTCAGTGTGGACACACACACACACACATGCACACGGTGGGCACGACAAACAGGGCACTGATCAATGCGGCCTGAGTGTACTAGATCTCGTCAGATGCAGTGTCAAAACAAAGGCATGTTCAAACACGGCGATAGGCGCCTTCTGCGGTGAAGCGGCAGGACGACGGCAGTTGTGTACTTCAGCCTCTCCATCTGGCCCCTGGCAGCACCAAAGCCAGAGGCCTGCAACAGAACGCACAGGTCACCCAAGCCTAGGATTGACAGACACACACATACTGCGTGACAGCAATGAGGAGACACACACATACACACGCGCGCGGCTGTGATGCCCTGGATTCCATGCGCAAGCGAACAAGGACAAAGCAAAGCATGTGCAATCTGAGTGGCTGGTGCTCTCGTCAGCACCGATGGACTTCCCAAACAAAGTCGACAGCTCATGGGCATACGCGACTTTCTGTGCGACAGGAGCAAGGGGACAGGGCCAGAGACTTTCCGGCATCATCACCTCCTGCCCTGACCTCCTACTGCTTTGCTGGGATTTGCCTACAAACACGTGAGGCGTGCATCATCTTTGCTGACCTGTCACTGGAAAGGCGGTGACGGGCACTTAGGTTGGACAGCAAGCAGCAGATGGGGAAACAACGAGGGGGGGAGGTCAACACAGACCCCATGGCCAGTTGGGGTACAGGGGAGGGTGCGTGCGGGTGGTTCAGGGCGGTCCTTAACGGAAAGGAAAAAAAACTGTTCCGGAACATGGTTTTTTCAAAAACGACCGCGTGTAGCTCATATGTTCAACCCTGGTTGGTGGCGATTGGCGGTTGGCGGCTGGTGGAGATTGCCGGTTGGCGGTTGGCGATTAGTGGTTGGCGGTGGTTGGCGGCGGTTGGCGGCAGTTGGCAGTTGGTGATGGGTGGTTGGTGGCGGTTGGCAGCGGTTGACGGTTGGCGGTTGGTGGCGGTTGGCAGTTAGCGGTTGGTGGTCCCTTGGGGCGGTCCTTAAGGGCGGTCCTTAACAAAAAAAAAATCTGGTCTCTTAAGGACCGCCCTGGGGTGGTTAAGGGTTGAAGGCTGTGAAGGCTGAGGGGCATTGGTGGGTGTCGGGGGTGTTGAGGGCTGGAACGCCCCGAGTGTACCTTGGCTTTTGTCTGGAATGCCCAGGTCAAGGACACGAGGAATGGATGGTCGATGTTGGCCATGATGACCTTTTCCTTCCGCGTGTAGTCCACCATATTGGACCTGCGGGAACGGGGGGGGTCCAGTCGAAAGGGCCGCAGGGAAGGGGCGTTGAAGGGCGGTTGTGACGGTGGAGTGCGGGGCAAGTGTGCCCGGAGGAGAGGCACAGCGGAGTGCGTGAGCGTGGGAATGGAAAAGAGGGGGCGAGGGCTGTGGAAAAAAGGATAGAAAGAGGCGTAGGAGTGTGGGGCTGTGGTGGAGCGGGGGGTGTGGTGTGGGGCTGTGGTGGAGCGGGGGGTGTGGTGTGGGGCTGTGGTACGGGGGATGTGGTGTGGGGCTGTGGTGGAGCGGGGGGTGTGGTGTGGGGCTGTGGTACGGGGGATGTGGTGTGGGGCTGTGGTGGAGCGGGGGGTGTGGTGTGGGGCTGTGGTACGGGGGATGTGGTGTGGGGCTGTGGTGGAGCGGGGGGTGTGGTGTGGGGCTGTGGCACGGGGGATGTGGTGTGGGGCTGTGGTGGAGCGGGGGGTGTGGTGTGGGGCTGTGGTGGAGCGGGGGGTGTGGTGTGGGGCTGTGCCATACCTCATGCTAGCGTCCGTTTTTCCGGACGGTTGCGGACGCCCCCCAAAATCTGAAACGGACGCAAACGGACGCACCCAAAAACTAAAACGGACGCGAACGGACGCTCCCGAATCATACCATGGCTGTGCCCTCACATCTTCTGCACCTTTCATGCAGGGAGGCCTTGGGAACCTCCAGCCCACCCATGAGGTGTTTTGGACTCTAGGGAGATTTCATCATTTTTCTGGGTGACCCCAGCCAGACTCGAGCCCGGGTTTCAAAAATATCGTTGAACCAATTAACGCCGCTTGGATATTCAGAAAGTGCACAGTTTTCCCGTGCACATGAAAAAAAAAGCGCCGCAAACTGAAGCGGTGGGACCAAGTTACCCCCCCCCCAACACTTTCAAAAACCTGTCTTTGACTCTGGGTCCAGGTCAGAAAATTGCCCTCAACAGGGTTTGAACCTAGGTACCCAAACTTGATGTATTTTACAGCATACTACTATAACCAGTCAACCACTCATTTCCGCTCTGCCATTGTCATTTTTCGTCCTATACAAGCAGCACGATGCAAAAAAATTTTCAGCTTACAAGGGTTTCCACATGTCTCTGACAACACAGCAACCAAAGGGACAGTGTGTTTGGGGGGCCAGGGCCATAATCCTGGTGACTGGGAAGCATTTCGCCGAAAAATAGGCCCTCCGAATTGTCCTGCCGAATTGTTGGGATTTCTTCGCCGAATTGGGGGGGTGGTTGGCAGCCCACGACACTCTTTGTTGCCGGCAATTTCTGATTTCGCCCCCCAAAATCTGAAACGGACGCAAACGGACGCACTGCAAAACTGAAACAGACGCAAAGGGACGCTCCCCAAAATCAAAACGGACGCACACGGACGGGTACCCATATCAAAACGGACGCTAGCATCAGGTATGGGCTGTGGTGGAGCGGGGGGTGTGGTGTGGGGCTGTGGTACGGGGGATGTGGTGTGGGGCTGTGGTGGAGCGGGGGGTGTGGTGTGGGGCTGTGGTACGGGGGATGTGGTGTGGGGCTGTGGTGGAGCGGGGGGTGTGGTGTGGGGCTGTGGTACGGGGGATGTGGTGTGGGGCTGTGGTGGAGCGGGGGGTGTGGTGTGGGGCTGTGGCACGGGGGATGTGGTGTGGGGCTGTGGTGGAGCGGGGGGTGTGGTGTGGGGCTGTGGTACGGGGGATGTGGTGTGGGGCTGTGGTGGAGCGGGGGATGTGGTGTGGGGCTGTGGTGGAGCGGGGGGTGTGGTGTGGGGCTGTGGTGGAGCGGGGGGTGTGGTGTGGGGCTGTGGTACGGGGGATGTGGTGTGGGGCTGTGGTGGAGCGGGGGGTGTGGTGTGGGGCTGTGGTACGGGGGATGTGGTGTGGGGCTGTGGTGGAGCGGGGGGTGTGGTGTGGGGCTGTGGCACGGGGGATGTGGTGTGGGGCTGTGGTGGAGCGGGGGGTGTGGTGTGGGGCTGTGGCACGGGGGATGTGGTGTGGGGCTGTGGTGGAGCGGGGGGTGTGGTGTGGGGCTGTGGTACGGGGGATGTGGTGTGGGGCTGTGGTGGAGCGGGGGATGTGGTGTGGGGCTGTGGTGGAGCGGGGGGTGTGGTGTGGGGCTGTGGTGGAGCGGGGGGTGTGGTGTGGGGCTGTGGTGGAGCGGGGGGTGTGGTGTGGGGCTGTGGTGGAGCGGGGGGTGTGGTGTGGGGCTGTGGTGGAGCGGGGGGTGTGGTGTGGGGCTGTGGTACGGGGGATGTGGTGTGGGGCTGTGGTGGAGCGGGGGGTGTGGTGTGGGGCTGTGGTGGAGCGGGGGGTGTGGTGTGGGGCTGTGGCACGGGGGATGTGGTGTGGGGCTGTGGTGGAGCGGGGGGTGTGGTGTGGGGCTGTGGTGGAGCGGGGGGTGTGGTGTGGGGCTGTGGTGGAGCGGGGGGTGTGGTGTGGGGCTGTGGTACGGGGGATGTGGTGTGGGGCTGTGGTGGAGCGGGGGGTGTGGTGTGGGGCTGTGGTGGAGCGGGGGGTGTGGTGTGGGGCTGTGGCACGGGGGATGTGGTCTGGGGCTGGAAGACGGGATTTGCGGTGCAGCGGTGCAGAAGGTGGAGGGCCCATCCTTGAAGCGACACATGGTGCCGTGGAACCCACGCCCCAATCAGCACCAACAGCGACCGCTGCACGCCGCCACAGCAGTGCTGACCTCGGTACTTGGGGGTGGGGCCTGTCGCCTCAAGACGACAACACACCCCACAATCCCTGGGGGTCCCGGAACCAGAAAGTGCTGCAACCTGCGCAGCCATGCGGATGGCCCCCTCGCCCAGGCCCCTCCTTCGGTGCAGCAGCCCTGGCAATCATCAACAGAGCAGTCGGGGTGCTCTGATCAGTACCGAGTGTTCACTGGATGAAGGGCAGCCCGTCACGGGGCCACGCACGGACGCACACACGGACTCCAAGACAAAGGGCACACCGAATCAGGAGGTCTTTGGACATGACCTTCATGGCGTGGATGGTGCCGGTGTCTTTCCTGAAACACGCGCACATCGGACATGCGTCTGTGCCCCCTGTGCCCAACCCCCCTGTCTGCGTGCCTATCTGCCCCCTGTGCCGGGGTGGTGCCCATGCATGGCCACACAATGCCCCCAGGCATACAACCGCCTGTACACTGCCCCCCCCCAAAAAGCACCCACCTACGCCCGGTACACCGTCGGGTGGTGGCACGTGATCCGTTTGCAATATCCCCAACGCGTACCCCCCAAGACCCACGTCCCTCTGCGATGCCTGTGCCTCCTTCGCTCACGTCGCTCCGCATTTCGGACGGGACATACCTCCGGACCTTCAGCACTTTGCCATACGATCCTCGTCCGATCACCGACAGCAACTCAAAATCCCCCAGGGCGACTTGCTTCCTGCGGCGCAAGGCACGTGCACGGCCAGCGCCACTCCCTCGCCGCGGGATGCAGCCTTTGATGCACCACAACTCCTCATGGGCTCTGGATGCGCACTGGCAATACTCGAGGTGTCTGAAATGCTGCTGCTGAGCACCCTCACATATCACACCCCTGCCCCATCCTCAAACGGACACCTTTCCAGGCGTACGCATGCCATGCACACCCAAACCCCATGACATTACCGTGTGCACCGCTGAGGGGTGACACACATGGGGTCATCACGTGTTGACTTAACAACATCAATTTCGAACATTTCCGAAAAATTTCTGAAGATTTCGGAGTCCAAAACTGCTTTTGAATTCCGAATCAGTGACAAAGCTTGCCCGTGAGGGTCAGCACATTCACAGGGAAACTGGCTTTTGGTTTTGTCGTCAGGGAGAATGCATTTTGTCTACCGCAGGGTAACTGGTTGCTTGGTGGTATTTACAGGAAATGATGTCAACACAGAAAAAGATGCGCAGGTTGGTTCGTTGACACCATCACTCTCAACGAAGGATACGGCAACCCCGGGTCCTTCTTCCAACACAAGGCAATCCTCATGGCACATGCAGATCAGGGTCTCTCACGTCAGACCTGCACCGCATGCGGCGCATGGCACGGCCGATGTGTGCGGCTTGCATGGCGTCTGGATTTCGGTTTCATGCGGCAGGCCCCCACGGCGGTATCACCTCGATTCCCTTTCCCTCGGGCCCTACCAAGAATCATCCCTGCGATTCCTGCAGGTCACCACCCAGGGCCTCAATATGGTCAGGTTGCAATGTCCGCATTAGGCTCCGGCCGCGCCTGCCCCGCGACTGTCATCGCCTTCTGTCCATCTTGCCAACTCGTGGCGCATCCGTTGAGTGTCCGGCGAACTGGTGTTCATCCCTCGACCCTACCTCTGCTGTCCACTTTAGCTGTAGCTTGGCTCTACTGGGTTAGGCGTACATGCCGGTCAGGGGTCACTCCCTCCCGGTGCTGCTATCGTAGCTGGCCCCATCTGGCCACACGTGGTCGGGCATTGTGGGGGCCTAAGGTCACCACCCCAGGGGGGGGGGGGGGGTGGATGCCACGGTGGCAGTGTGCTGCAGTCGGGGACTGACATGCCACGCTAACCCACACAACTCTGTCCTGCCCCAGCCCCCCCCTCTACCGCTCTCGAGAAACGCAAACGGCCTCAACCAACAAAAGGTCGCACAAAACGCAGAGTACCGCACACCGGAGGGGGGGGGGGGTCGCTCAGACACGACCCAAACAGCCATACAAAGTGCGTGGGAAACCCCTGCGCACGCACCAAGCGCCCCCTGCGGTGGTGACCACCACCTTCCGGAATGTGGCATTCCACTCGGAGGTTGGCCTGTGGGGAGGTGGGGGGGCGATGAGGGGATGGCCTCGGTGCAGCATGTGGACTTCTGGATGAGGACCCACATCCCAATGCACATGATCCTCCGCATCCGACTCCGGACGGATCCCAGTCCAACAGCGGGACGCCCCTCCTGGTCCCCCGCACTAAAGTGGGGGTTGGGCTCAGCACTCCGGAGGGGTCCAGGAACACCGCCATGTGTCCCGGTGCGTCATGTGGTGTGGAGCCCTTCCGTATCCCCACAAACATGCTTCGGAGACCTTGGCACCAGACTTCAGAGGGACCGATGGATGGCTCTGGCCGTTATGCCCCTGTCTCTCCCCCCCCGCCTGCCCCGACCACACCACACCACCCCATCCCCCCCCCCCCTGCCCAGGGATGCTTTGAAGCGGAGGAGGGGGGGGTCTGGAGGCGGGGGGAGGGGGGTCTGATGGGGGGGGGTTGGTCCCTCCTCCTTGACAACTGCTCCTTGAAAGGTTTCGGCACCGGAAATTTTTTTTGGCATATATTGCTTGTGGCCTGTGGATGGATGCAGTTGATTTCTGGTGCTCTCTGGATGGGTGATATTATTCACCCTCAAACTGCACCTGAAACTGTCAAACTGTCAACCTAAATCAATTTTCCAGGACCCCGACTCAGGCTTCCACCTGCACTGGAAGAGGGGGAGGGGGGTCTGAGGGGGAGGGGGGTTTGGACCCGGGGGGGGGGGGGCTCAGGGGGGGAGGAGGGGGGTCTGAGGGGGAGGGGGGTTTGGACATGGGGGGGGGGGGGTCATCCTTCCATTTGTTTTGTTCTAATGCGTGCCTGCCCCCGCCGCCCTTACGTCGCAGGTCCTCCTGTGGGGCCCTGACCAGTCCCCCGGCGCTGCCGTGGCCGTACACATACTTCTTCACAACCGGCGGAATGGTGTCCCTCTGCTGCGGCAGCGCCCCGTTGATGGCGCAGCCTGACTGGGCCACTATGCCCTGGGGGCTGTCCTGCGAGTCCATGGCGATCAGCTCAGGTGCAGACTGCAACAGACAGTTGTGTGTCATCGCAGGGGCCGGGGGGCTCTGGGGAGAGAGGGTGCGGCTCAGGAAGGGGGGGGGCCGGATGGTTTGGGGGGGGGGGGGGGGGGTGACCTAATTAAAAAACAGACAAATGCAAACCAGAGGTAATGCACTCCACAGTCAGGCATAAGTGCATCTTTATTCTCGATGCCAAACCCGGTTAAACCTCAAGACACACGCCGTGTCTGAAACAGAAAACAGAACATCATGTCTGACTACACTAATGGTTTTTTTTTTGGGGGGGGGGGTGAGTGGAGGTTTGTGAGGTGCTCGTGCGGCGCTCCAGAGGCGAGGGGCACATCGACCAGCAACGGATCTGACGAGCCCTTGGCCACACATCGGCATGACAGACACCTCCGCCCCCCTCCCCAGCTGCGGGATGCAGACGTTGGATGCCAACCTTTACCCAAGCAACAAATTCAGAACAAGAAGCTCCTCAGGGACATTGCCATAGGCGCCTTCCGCTGTGACAACAAATGTACCCAGAGTGTCCTGAGGCCATCGGAGTGTGGGTTCAAAATGATGTCTTAAGTGAAACTAACCTCCAGAATGTCGGACTCACCTGCCGGATAACTCGTTCATTGATCACGCCCCCTCCCTCCCTACCCTACCCTACCCTCCCGGGGCCACCCAAAGACCAGCCAGGGACCCACGCGTCCACAACGGTACGTGCAGCCGCCAACACCCCAAGACATCCCCGGGCAGGCAAGTCATTGATCACGTACCCCCCCTCCCCCGGTGGACCCCCCCCCAACGGCGGCGGTCGTCCAGACTGCAGTGCACCGTGTTTGCCACGGATTCAAACGTTCTGCGGGCACAGTTCTGACGATGATGATGCGTGCTCTTACAGCTTGCTGTTGTGCCGTAGTGATGCTCATTTGGTGACTACCCCCCCCCCTCCCCCACTATGAGGGGGTGTTGAATGCCGTGCGAACCCTAAAGATTCGCGGAATCCCAACTTTTGCGCTGGAGGTTTTGAATTAATAAGAAGCAAAGTTTTTGCAACGGCATCCAAAATGGGCAAAAATTATTTTATTTTTGCGATTTTTTCTGCGGATCCCATTTTCGCGTAGGGCGTTACACCAAAAAAAAAATTGCGTTTTTTTTGCGGTTTGGGGATTGGGGTTGAATCATTTTGTTGCTACTGCAAGAGACTGTGCGCACCTTGGACTCTGGGATTGCAGTCCATTCCTACACAGGCATACAAATGTGGATCAGTTGGACTCTGGGATTGCAGTCCATAGCACAGATAAGCACCAACAAGCATGATTCAGGTCTACCAGTTGTTCAACAAACCAGTTCCAAACTCGTCCATAATAGTTCCCATGGCACGTGAAATGCTGCCTTGCCATTTCGTCCCGCGATTCTGACATTCTTGCAAAAATGGGGGGTAGGGGCAAAAAACAATTTATTTTTGCGACTTTTTTTGCGGAACCCATTTTTGTGTAGGGCATGATGCCAAAAAATTTCTGCGTTTTTTTTCTTTTGCGGACAACAACACCTTGTGCCGGGAATTACATACTTTCGGAAATCTTTAGGATTTGTACGGTACTCGGGATCCATTGAGGCAACCCATCAGGGGGGGGAACTCTGGGCAATGCCTACGACAGTGCCAATCTGGTCCAAAATGAACAACGCCCCCTTCAGTTTTGCCCCGGTGCCATCCTCCCTCCCAGTCATCTTGTCCACCAACAAGGCCCCCACCATCACATCTGAGCAACCCATGTGCCGGCAGGACTGCGGAGCCAAGCCCGCGACCCTCCGACCGCAACACCGCAAAGTGTGTGAGGGGGACACCCATACACTCACGGGGGAAGATGTGTTGAATCACAGCAGTCGTCCTGGTGGCTCTCCTGCAGTGCAACGCAATGAACTCCCCCCCCCCCCCCAAACAAGAACTCTTGCAGCAGATCATATGTGCAAGGGCTGTTGTGCTGTTGAGGGCTGGTGGTGTTGCTGCTTTGCCTTGGCGTCGCAAGGCACATGGGGCCCGTGGTCGGTGCCAATTTGGGTCTGTTTGATCTGGTGGTCGCGGCAACACGCTGGTCCCCGGACCACGCTCCAATACTTCCACCGCCCCCCAACAGCCGCTCCACAAATGCCACCTCCACAACCCCCCACCCCTTGCCTGGTACGCCTCCGGCAATCGAAGGGAGACGGATCACAATGATAGGCCGATCGATGGCCTGTGAAGGGGGGCGATGGTTGTTGGATGGCGTGGTATGGCAGCAGATTGGGAACGGCGGTGCGGTCACGTGGGCTGGGGACGGCTGCATGAATGCGTGATGCCGGGGGGGGGGGGGGGGGGCGTATGGCAGGGGCTGTACCAGCGGCAGGGCACAGGGGGGAATGGCACGACACACTTGTTTCGTCTCCTGCTTGTCAAACAGGACTTCGACGGTGGCAAAATCATCGCCGTCCGTCCCTGAGACGCAACGTACATTGTGAGTGGAGGGGGGGGGTCAACTGGCCCATGCACGTCACCCCCATGAGCTACACATTGGCAAATTCGAGCGCAGGGGGGGGGGGGCAATCGGTGCCGGCCATATCCCCGGCCGACCGATCAGCCCCCCCCCCCCCCCCCCCACCCCCCGAATTGGGACAGTGGCTCGTGTTGGCGCACCGCCGTCACCATCGATGGCGGCTGCCTCCCAACAAACCGAGTCCCCATTGGATCGGCCGCCAAGCGTCCTCATTGCAATATCCAGAGCCCCCCCCCCCCCCCAGGCCTACCACAGCCCCCCCCCCCCCCCAACCGAGTGGAAGGCTGTCTGATGTTCGTCAGTGGCCAGCCAAAGGCCATGGGGGGCCTTCCTGCCACAAAACAGCGGCGGACGAGGGTCTGGGACCAGGTCCCCCATGAACCCGCGTGGGCGTGGCAGCGGTGTACCCTCGGGCGCAGGCCGCACTGCAGTGGACCCCAATGGCGGGCACCCAAGGGGCGGTGGTACGCCTTTGGGGGGGGGGGGGGGGCACATGTTGCAGCACCGGCAGCGCGCATGGGACTGTCCTGCGGTGGGCCTGCCCCAGCGGTGTACACGACCCCCTCACAAACACCACATCCTCAGTGCACTGTGCCTGCCCGGGACTATTGGGGGTCGCAGCGGTGCCATTCCCATTGGGGGGGGGGGGGGGGGAAGAACGGGGGACTGTTCAGGGCCCCGTAAAGAAACAACAACCGGCCGGACTGTCACACACGGGGGGGGGGGGGGGAGGCGCCGATGGGACGTGGTGTTTGGGCACCGACAGCAATGTCCAGTCCCGCACCGCCTCATGCCCACGGGAGGGGGCCCCACGCAGCGCGTTCGGGGCCCACAGGGGCAGGGGCAGGGGGGGTCCCAGCATTTTCCTGTTGTCTCTACCGCATCCTCAAGCCAGAACGGGCACCCAACCCAGCGGACAGCACCGGGCCCCCACCGATGGCCCTGAGGGCACTCCACCGGCACCGCCACGGGGCAAGCGCGCCACTTCCGGGCACCGAATGCAAAGCCGGCAGCCCCTGCCGCATCCGATGCGGAGGAGGGCCCCCTCCGTGGGCCTTGGAGGCACATGGAGGGGGGGGGGGGGGCTCCAGACGGTCCCGTGCACGTGACCATGGCCCTGCCATGGGACGCCGCGTGACAAGGCGTGGCACCGCTTCACAGTGGCCGGGAGACGTGGTGCACGGCTTGTGGACCCCGCCCCCGACGGCCGGGCAGGGGGGTTTGTAATTCAAAAAAAAAACTGGTGTGTCTGGTGGTCAGCAAAATCCGCACCGCTCCAACCGATGGCACTTAAGGGTAACGGACGGCGGTTGGAGTGCAACCGACGGCGGTTGGAGGGTAACCGACGGCGATTGGAGTGCAACCGACGGCGATTGGAGTGCAACCGACGGCGGTTGGAGTGCAACCGACGACGGCTGGAGGAAACGACGGCGGTTGGAGTGCAACCGACGACGGTTGGAGGGTAAACGACGACGGTGGGAGGGTAAACGACGGCGGTTGGAGGGTAACCGACGGCGGTTGGAGTGCAACCGACGGCGGTTGGAGTGCAACCGACGACGGTTGGAGGGTAACCGACGGCGGCTGAAGGGTAACCGACGACGGTTGGAGGGTAACCGACGGCGGTTGGAGACAAAGTGCCACTAGGCCAAGACCAGGACTCTTAACTGAAAAAAAACTTGTCCCCTAAAACACCCCCTGGGGCGGGGTCACACACCAGCGCCGTCCCGTCGCCGTCCCAAGAGGCAGCGGTCGAGAGAGAGAGAGGGGGGGGGGGGAGAGGGGGAGATAATGGGGGACCGCGGGCGCGAGGTCTGTGGTTTGTGGACCCGCACCGCCCGTGTGTCGAGGGACAGGGGACGCGCTCGTGACGGGCCGGGGCATCGGAAAGGGGGTGCAGGGGCCATGCGGCGGCAGCACCTCCGGGGCCCACCCATGGGCTCATGGGCCACGCCGTGTCCATGGCCGCCGCCAACTTCTTGTGCCAGGCCTGCGGGGGAGAGAGGGAGGGGCTGGGCTTTGGAAGGGGGCGCCGCGTGACGGACGGGCGAGAGGCGCGGGAGGCGGGAGGCGGTGGTGCCCCGATGGACCGGGGAGGCTGCGCCGGCGCGCCCCGGCACTACGGAACGGCTGTCATCCAAAGGGGAGGGGGGGGGGGGGGGGCAGGGATGCATCAGAAGGGGAAGGATCTCAAAGGCGGCGGAAGAGGCGGGTAGGCAGGCGGTTGGAGGAAGTTGCCAAAGCGGTTGGGGGCGGTTACTGTCGGTTACAAATGCCACTGAGGCTGGCACTTGGCGTCAGGGGGACAGTGGCTGGGCGTAGGCAGGGCGGCCTGGAGGGGGGGGGGGGGGGGTACCTCCCCCCCTTCCAATGCATCCCTCGGGGTGGGGGGGGGGGGTGCAACTGCAAAAGCAAGCCAAAGCAACGCCGACATGGCACACCGCCGTGCGTGCAGCACATGGGCCTGCAACGCTGGGGGTGGGGGGGTGTCCATGGGGGTTTCCAGGGCCCATGAGGGGGGGGGGGGGGACTCGGGCGGGCAATACGGACGTGTGCATGCGACGGACGCCGGGGCCGCGCTGGGCCGGGGTTGTCAGGCAATCGGGTGGGCGACGTGCTGACCGCCCATCGCTGGAGAGGGGGGGGGGGGGAGGCACGGAGGTGGTCAGTGTGGGAGGACCCTCCGGAGGGCCGACGCGCGGTCCGCCAGGCCCGCCGCTGCGGAGGCCTTCCCCTGGGCTCGACACACTCTTGTCGGTCCATCCAGTGTTGGGGCCAGGGATGCATTGGAAGGGGGTGAGCCCCCCCCCCCCCCCGCCCTTGCAAGCTGCCCAGCCTACGCCCGGCCACTGTCCCCCTGACGCCAAGTGCCAGCTTGAATGGCATTTGTAATCGACAGTAACCGCCCCCAACCGCTTTGGCAACCTCCTCCAACCGCCTGCCTAACCGCCTCTGAGGCCCCCTTTGAGGTCCCTTCCCTTCTAATGCATCGCTGGTTGGGGCCCACCGCTGCTGGACACGGTGTTCTCCGGAGGCCCCCCCCCCCAATCCGACCCAAGCGAGGGCGGGGCGGTCACGGGAGGCGCCGTGAGGAGGGGGCACGGGGGGGGGGGGAATGGGACGGGGAGGGGGCACACCTCCTTTTCTTCGGTGGTCTCCGCCTTGAAGAAGTAGGGCGTGGGGGGGTTGCCCCCGTGCAGGACGATGAACCCGTTTTGACACTCGGGGTCCTCCCGAATCGTCGACAGCGCGAGATCGATCACCCCCTGAGAGGGGAACAGGGCTTCGTCCGGCGCTGTGCTGCAGCAGCCCCCCCCCCCCCCCCGTGTGACATGCCGTCGGGTTGTCGTTTCTTTACGGGGGCCCGGACAGTCACCCGTTCTCCCCTTCGCATGTTGCGTCGGGTCGCTGCGTTCTGTCGGCCGCTGCGGCCGGTGCTCTTGCTGGTGTTGTTTCCGCGGAGCCTCGTCGTTGGTGTGCCGGGGCTGTGCCGGATGCGCCCCCCCCCCCCCCCCCGATCTGGTCCAGGGCACCATCCGTGGCTTGGCATCCGTGTGGCCCCGACATGTGCGCCGCGGAGCCCATGCGGCTTCGGTCATGTGGGACGCACCACAACCCCCCAAACAAACCGGACCATCGGCCCTTCGCAGAGCCACCGGGGCTGAGCGCGGGTTGTACCCGGCCCCCGGCCCCGCGCACCCGCTGCACAACGCCCCCCGGGAAATGGGGGTGGTCCACCGCATCAGCGGCGCCTCTTCGATGCCGCACAACACCGGGGGGCGGGGGGTGGGCGCCGTGGGGCCCAGAGAGCGGTCATCCCCCCCCCCCCCCGGGCCCCCCGAGCCTTCGTTGTTTAGGGGGCGGGGGGGGGGGGCATGCCCAAGGGATTGGGTGCACGGCATCGCGCCCGTGTCCTCCGCATGGGACCGAGGGGCCGCCCTGCCATCCTCCGCGGGCCATCCAGAGCTCACACAACATCGTCATCCTCCGCACCCCCGGAGAGGACTGTGACGGAGGCTGGGGCCCAAGGCACGTACCATCGGGAGTGGCAGGCCTGGGGGCTGGCAAGTGGCACTCCCTCGCCCCCCCCCCCCCTCCCCCCAATGGGTCCGGACTGGTACGTTGGGGGGGGGGGGTGCTGTACTCTGGCCACAGTCCCCACAACGTGACCCCTCTCTGGGGTACGTAAGACATGGGCAGTGGGGGGCCGTACGCATGGTACACTGCGGCGCCCGGGGGGCCCCCAACGCCCGCGGGACTGCGGTGGCACGCCCCCCGGGGGCTGTTGGGGGGGTGCCCTGGCGCAGTGCCCCCCAAATGGAATGGCCCGTGGCAGTGCCCCACTTCTATGGTCCGCTGGGGCGCGTGGCGTGCGGAGTCCACGGCGTTCCTTTGGTCTTTGGTCTTGTGCTTCTGAAACCAGGAATCCCCCCCCCCCCAATGAGTGCGATACCCCCCCCCCCCCCGTGTGACGTGTCGGCGGGTTGCGGTTTCTTTACCGGGGCCCTGGACAGTCCCCCGGTCGTCCCTTCGCGCGCTGCGTCGGGGCAGTGCGTTCTGACGGCCGCCGCGGCCCGTGGCCCTTGCGGTGCCGTGTTTGCGGTAGCGGGGCCCAGTCGTTGGCGTCCTGGGGGTTGTGTTGGGGTCGTTCTACGGGTGTTGCTGCCCCACTCCCCCTGCTGCGCCCTGGTCATGCAGTTCCTTTACGCCCTCCCCTCCCCCCCCCTCTGCGGATCGCACTGTAACCCCCTGACCTGGTCCGAGTTTGGGGCCGGGCCTGGGCACCGCCGATGGCAGTGCAAATAGCCCATTCGGCCCCATGATGACCCACGGCGCACAGCCACCGGGAACCCACCCCCTAACCGCCCGGCTCTTCCGCGTGCAAAAGGCCCCCCTGTTCGAGTCGCGCGCGCGCGCGCGCACGTGTACATGTGTTTGTGAATGACGACCCGACAACGCCCGGGCCCAGGCGTGTCACGTTCCCTCAGGCAATCAAGCGGAGGGGAGCGCGGGAGGCCAGGGGGCGGAGCACCAAGACCATGGCAGTGAGGGATATGCCCCCGGGGTCTGGGGTGCGGGGGGACGGAGCCGCCCACAAGTCTGGGCATGGCCTCCCGCTGCGCCCAACCACCCCCCCAAGGCCTGCCTCCCCAAACAGGACGATGGGCGGGGGTTGGCAACGCGGCCGCGCCATCCCCCTCGTCTCCCGTCGCTGTTATCTCTTGGGGACTCCGGACTCTTTGGGGTTCGGTTTGCCGCCGAATGGGTCCAGCACCTGAGAGAACCCCCCCCCCCCCGTGTGACATTCCGTCGGGTGGCTGTTTCTTTACGGGGCCCTGGACAGTCACCCGTTCTTCCCTTCGCATGTTGCGTCGGGTCGCTGCGTTCTGTCGGCCGCTGCGGCCGGTGCTCCCGCTGGTGTCGTTTGGAGCCCCGTCGTTGGTGTGCCGGGGCTGTGCTGGTCGCGGCGGGTGCCGTGTGCGCGTCAGCGGCGCCCAGTAGTTGGCGTCCCGGGGGTTGTGCTGGTTGTTGCGGGGGTCGTTTGACGGTTTTCGCTGCCCCCCCCCCCTCGGCCTCTGAATGCTGCTATGCCCGGGGGGGGGGGGGGGTGGCCCGGCCCACCACTGCCACCGCCTTGACCAAAGGACCAATGCCCCGGGTCTGGGGGGGGGGGGGCGGGGGCTCGGATCCCGAGGGCCCCGTGACGGCGGCAGAGCACAGGACCTTGGGCTTGCCATTCACATCCGAGAACCAACTGAGGAACCCGCCGCGCAGCTCGAACCAGCGCTTCTTGAAGGCCGTGTTGCCCTGGTTGCTCTGCTTCTCAAGGTACCCCTGACGAGGGCAGGAAGAGGGTCTCCCTGGCCCGGGGGAGGCCAACCCACGGCCCTCGGAAGGGGCCCGCACCGCCCGCCGGGAGGCACCCACAGGCACCTGCAGGGGGGGGGGGGCGACGACGTGTTGCATGCCACCCCCCCACCCCCTCCTCTGCGTGATCCGGAATGGCCTTGTGGTACAGTCCCCATGTGCGCGGCGTGGGAGGGACGCCAAGGGGCAGAAGTAGCACTGGTGCACGGCGGTGACTGGGGGCCGTCCTCCTGTGTTCCGGTGGATGCCGCACCCCCTGTACATCCAAATGCGGCTGCGCCCTCTGTTCGATTCGGGAGACAAACACAACGCCACGGACAACGGCCTGCAGGCCTTCCCCTCCTCTGCCCAGCCCGGCGTGTCGGCCCGGATTGCTTCGGATTCCCCGTGAGCCCATCACCCCCGTTGAGCCCTCAACACCACGTGAGTTGGAGTGGACATCCATGTGGAAGGGGTCCCCTCCAAGAACTCCAAACGCCCCCCTTTTTCACTGCCCCCCCCCCCACCCCTTCATCCTCCCAATCAAGCCACGCCCCCCTCGCTCTCCACAAAGGCCCTTCTTCTCTTACGCTTCCCCTGCGAGTCGGATCGCCCCTTGGGCCAGTCCTGTAAAAAGTGCAGGCCCTGGGCCAGCCCAAAACCATGTCTCCATTATCTTTGTTGACGGAGCACAACTGGGCCCCAAACTGACCATGGGCCCTCCACCCGCTTTCCCTTCGGACGGGGGTTCAGGGGAAGGGGCGGGGGGGAGGGGGGTTGTAAAGCCACTCTCAACGCACACCACCACCCACAGCGTTCGGTGTCTCATACCGGGGCATTGGGTCTTGGCCCAGCCCTCTCCACCTCCCGCCATCGGCTTCCCAGGGAAAATCGTCGTCGAGGCCAAGAAGCGAGGCACCACGCCATCACTTGGAATCTAAACGAAAATCTATAACAGCCGAACTATAGCGAGCAAGCAAGTCCTTAGTGACCGGTCGTAGGCTGTGACTGACATGTGACTCCGCATTTGCATCGCACGTAGTTCTTGCGCCAACCCCGTGTTATGGGTGCTTTCACCTGCCGTTTAGTATCATCTTAGCCCACGGAATGAATCCCAACCCTCTTAAAAAGCACATCACTCATATTCTGTACCAAAGTATGGCACCATAACATACCGAATCCCCTCCCCATCGCTACACATGTGCCCCTCACCTTTCAATACTTGCATGTGCTTGACCATACACGTTGAAAAATTCCCATGAACACGTGTCAATCCACCGCTCTAACACCGTACTACACGTCACAAAGCGTCAAAATTGTGCCGCGTAACTTGCACACCTTGGCTGCAGCAGGCAACGCAGAATCGCACAAAAGACATGGAACCAACGCCACGTTGTTCAAGGGTGCCAAACAAGAGTATCGGCCTTCAAAATTCAAACATGTGGGGGGGGGGGATAGTCAAGGACATTGTGACGTAGCGTCGAAAGAGGATGCTTGACCTGGAAGGTGGGCGCTTGTTTCAAAGCCTCCAAAGCCTTTGGCTTCGCCACCTTCGATGATGTCTCCTTTGCATCTCTCCCTTCGCTCTTCGCCGCTTCTTTTTCCTTTTCTTTGGCCATCGCCTTCATCTCCTTGCGGATGTGCTGCTTCCCATGAAGGTGCTGTTGGAAGAGAGGTGGAGAGCACAAAACCACAAGCCTCGTTCGGACATACTTGCGAAAAGGATGGCGATTCGGGGTTTTGCGAAGACGGACAGCATTTTTACACCGCACATGCCCTCAAACGACCATTGAGACGGGTGCATGCGGTGTACACAACCGGTGCAATTGAAACCGCATGCGCACTTCCGGTCGTGCAACCGCAAAAAGTGTCGGCCCAAAGCCCACCTTTTTCTGAAGTGATGTCCCCGCCCCTTCGTTGTGGAATCCCACTCCTATTTTGTCCGTTCCACTCCGCCCCAAAGAGTGGCTTGACGGCTTGGGAATAGAGGACGGCGGTGGCACCAAGACTCCATAACTCTATGCTGCAGCCCACGCCCATCGGTCATGTACCCCGGGCGGGTTTATGATTGCGGAGGACAACAACCCAATTGCCAAAACAAAACCTAGGTGGTAACTTTGACTTTTGTTAGGCAAATTTTATGTATGCAGCTAATGAGCCTTTTGCTCGCCTACATTGTGTCGACCTTTGCGGCACACATGCACTAGTATGTGGGCCATGCCATGAGACGTGTCGTTCCCATAAACCACATGCCACATTCTATGTTGCACATAGCCCGCCTTTCGCTTCTTTGCTCGACTCACGTGGCTCATGTCAAATTGGGGCATAATGCACATGCCCCAAATACTCGTACCAAACACGTCAAACCTTGGCCCTATCTTGCAAGAAAGACGCGTATTCGTCACTTGATCGAAGCTCGCTAGCTTCTTGTGGAAAATCATCAATGTGTTCACTTGTACCAATGTTTGAGGGTTTGCGTGTCACCCGGAGTGTGCACTTCGCTCCTTTGACCTAGCGGCTCAAAACCTCATCCATGGAACACTTCGAGTGCATTTGTGCACAATCGGGTAAGTGCCGAATTCTAGAGTGACAACACATTCGAGGTCCTTTATCCGTGTTCCGACACAAATGACCGAATCAGAAAGCATTGTCACTCTTCCACTATTCCTTGTTGCGAATGTTTTCCTCTAGATCGCTCTCCCGTTCGACAAATCGTGGTCGCGAATTTGGCGTATTTTGGCGCTCCGAGAAATCTTCGTCATGTTGTTCATTAGTACCAAGTTTTGAATACTCGAAGGTTTGCTCGCACCGGCGAAGTGTGGACGACGAACTAGGCCATGGCAATCAAGAGGTATCAAATGGCGGCAATCATAAATTGTGCAAAAAAAAAAAATCACTTATGAAGCAAGGGCCATGAGGCATGCTTTGCCGAGTGGCCCTTGGTCTTCCAAGACTATCCCATACCGCCTAGATACTCTCGAGTTTTCGTTGCATCCATTATGGTAGGCACGTGCACGTATGGCGATGTATAGTGGGTGGCAAATCACTTAGCGTTCGGCCTCGGCACGGAAGGCATTTCTCCTAGGCTTTGGAAAGAAAGTTTGAATACAAGCAAGTTACTCGTAAAGGGTAAGTAAACGTGGCACGCACTCGTCAATGAGGCAAGCTTGGATGGTTGAGCACGAACCATGACGCAAGCGCAAGCGAAGGCACGTGGACGCTTCACAATGATAAACATCCCAAGCACACAAGGGGTGGGTTAACATATGGGAGCATTCGGAGTTCGTACGTCCGGATAGCACCCCGCGTATGTGTGGAGGTTCGTGTAGCGAGAGCTGGTTCCTCATGGCTGCCTTAGTGTCGTGAGTCACAATCGTGGTATCGACAAACGAATTGACAAAATTTCGACATAGGCAATAAATTTTCGAAAAGTAGACAACGCTTGTTGACTTCCGAGAAGGGTGCGCGTGTCCCTCGCACGTGTTCCTTCTTGCTTGTAAGCTGAGGGAGCAAAGCAGCCGCATGGAACGATTAAGAAGTTGATGAGTTGGCGGATTGGAAAATTTTGAGTTCCCATTTTTCGACTTGTAATTTGGTGTCCTCTTAGTTAGAAACCATTTAGGAAACACTGGTCGGCGGCTATGGAAGCGTAGCGCATTCGCACATACTAGATTGATTCGGTATCCAAAAGCAACTGAAATGCGTCTTCCAATTCCATGATTCCCATGATCGCGCACCGACGTGCTAGTTTGTGGACGATTTTTTTGGCGAAAGCGGGTTTCAAGCATGATGGGGAATTTCACGATTCAATTTTGGGGGATGAAGGGCGTGTTGAGTCCGCGTGGGTGGGGACGTGGGGCCCGTGCATATTTGTCCATTGCCCCGTGCCCCAAGCAAGGGTTCCTCGAAGACAAATCGTGGTCGCGAATTTGGCGTATTTTGGCGCTCCGAGAAATCTTCGTCATGTTGTTCATTAGTACCAAGTTTTGAATACTCGAAGGTTTGCTCGCACCGGCGAAGTGTGGACGACGAACTAAGCCATGGCAATCAAGAGGTATCAAATGGCGGCAATCATAAATTGTGCAAAAAAAAAAATCACTTATGAAGCAAGGGCCATGAGGCATGCTTTGCCGAGTGGCCCTTGGTCTTCCAAGACTATCCCATACCGCCTAGATACTCTCGAGTTTTCGTTGCATCCATTATGGTAGGCACGTGCACGTATGGCGATGTATAGTGGGTGGCAAATCACTTAGCGTTCGGCCTCGGCACGGAAGGCATTTCTCCTAGGCTTTAGAAAGAAAGTTTGAATACAAGCAAGTTACTCGTAAAGGGTAAGTAAACGTGGCACGCACTCGTCAATGAGGCAAGCTTGGATGGTTGAGCACGAACCATGACGCAAGCGCAAGCGAAGGCACGTGGACGCTTCACAATGATAAACATCCCAAGCACACAAGGGGTGGGTTAACATATGGGAGCATGCGGAGTTCGTACGTCCGGATAGCACCCCGCGTTTGTGTGGAGGTTCGTGTAGCGAGAGCTGGTTCCTCATGGCTGCCTTAGTGTCGTGAGTCACAATCGTGGTATCGACAAACGAATTGACAAAATTTCGACATAGGCAATAAATTTTCGAAAAGTAGACAACGCTTGTTGACTTCCGAGAAGGGTGCGCGTGTCCCTCGCACGTGTTCCTTCTTGCTTGTAAGCTGAGGGAGCAAAGCAGCCGCATGGAACGATTAAGAAGTTGATGAGTTGGCGGATTGGAAAATTTTGAGTTCCCATTTTTCGACTTGTAATTTGGTGTCCTCTTAGTTAGAAACCATTTAGGAAACACTGGTCGGCGGCTATGGAAGCGTAGCGCATTCGCACATACTAGATTGATTCGGTATCCAAAAGCAACTGAAATGCGTCTTCCAATTCCATGATTCCCATGATCGCGCACCGACGTGCTAGTTTGTGGACGATTTTTTTGGCGAAAGCGGGTTTCAAGCATGATGGGGAATTTCACGATTCAATTTTGGGGGATGAAGGGCGTGTTGAGTCCGCGTGGGTGGGGACGTGGGGCCCGTGCATATTTGTCCATTGCCCCGTGCCCCAAGCAAGGGTTCCTCGAAGTTTCTATGCCGAAGCCCCGGTGTCATTGAGTGCAACACGTAGTGACGGCACGCAGGGCACGCGTTCTCAAATAGCCGCGAGTGCATGATGCAAATTGTCCGGTATGTGAAGGTTCTTTCTCAACCAGCGTTCCAATAGGTGGTGGAGACACATGGTTTCGTGTCAAAACATGACTTCCTCAAATAGCCGCGAGTGCATGATGCAAATTGTCCGGTATGTGAAGGTTCTTTCTCAACCAGCGTTCCAATAGGTGGTGGAGACACAAGGTTTCGTGTCAAAACATGACTTCCTTGGAGCACATGATTCACCGATGTACATCAACACATGCTGCTTACCTCTTCCCAGTTGCCATCCGTGCAAGATATGTTGCAAATCGTGCACCACTTCATCCCCTTTTGCAACACGGGGTCTTGCTCTTCGGAGTCCTTTTTGTCATGCTTTTCCTTGTCCTTGTGCTTCTTTCGGCGTTTCTCGCTTGTACTCGAAGTTTTGGCTTGCTCCGGTTTTTGGTGTTGTTGATATTCTTGGAGCGCAGCCTCCATCTTCACGACCTGCAAGACTTGGGCCGATCTAAAGGAAAACGAGTTGAGTTCCACATGCGGGCGATGGACATAGGCCCAAGCCCAATTGCAAGCTACACATTTGCTACATTTACCCTATCATTTGTACCACGAGAAGGCACCACCTATGGGTTGAGGGCTATCTTTGGCTTTGGAACGTCGTCTTCACAGAGCGATAACCACTTTGCTAGAACACTACCACTGCTTCTCGCAATTCAAATGAAATAGAAGGTGAAGGCTACAAAGCACCGCGGATTCGAACAGGATCGGTTCAATCTCATTAAAAACCCAATACCCAGAGCACGTGAATTGGCAAAAAAAATGCGTGGACGGTTTGGATGATGGATATGGTTCGCAATTTACTCCGGGGATGAGAAAATGCCACTAACTGAACATGCACGGGCAAGGATGAGGAATTGGACATAGTGACGCTGTGTGTAGTGCTGCAGGCTTTGTGCATTTGGTAACATTGAAATTTGCAACGCAAGCTTCGTGATGCAATCCCTACTTGTGCTTGTCCCATTCCTCCATCAAACATCCCATGGTGGCACACGTTTAGAACGAATGCAACGATGATTATGCAATCAAACAACACACACAATCACACGCACTGCACAGAATTTGGTGTGGAAAATTAAAGGAATGTGCCGCTTTATCAGCAGATTCGTTGAAGTGGAATTGTGTTCTTCACGGTTTTGAATTGGCTTGACTACTCGATACCACACTGACCACGAGCCCTGCCTGTACGTGCACGCGACATCAGCTGCTCTCTTTCACAACCGAATCACACAAACTCCACAGTTTTCAGTTTTCACATCTTTGTGTACTCTACTTTCTTTCAACCTCTACTTTCCTTTTTCACAAATCATTATGAACACCTACCAATACCAACGGTACCTTACAAACACATACCCGTATGTACCCAGCACTGCCCCCCATGCAACCAGCACTGCCCCCAAGCCCGTAACCTTTACCGCCCCTCTCCACAGCTACACTCCCCGCCCCAACGTGTCTGCTGCTCCCCCCTACAAACCCCAGCCACCTTCCCCAACCCAACCCCAAAATAAAGTTTTTTATTTTGACTACCTCCTGGCCAGCACTTTCCCCAGCTTGGCCACACATTCTCCTACGCGACCTGCACCTAACGTAACCTAACCTAACCTAACCCTAACCCCCTGCAGAATCCTCTGACCTTGGAGGCATGTTTGGCAGTCGCATTGTAGGCTGCTGAGTGCCTCTTTTTGCATTTGTGCTTTTGTTGTCCGACTTGGGGCTGGGATTTGTCGACACTGTTTTATATTTGTTGACACTTCACTGGGTGTTTGGGCAACTGGGGGCTGGGATTTGTCGACACTTTTTTTTTTATTTGTTGACACTTCACTGGGCCCTGGTTGGCGTTAGTGGGATTTTTAGGCCCTTTCCCTTCGCCACGTTCGGGGGTAGGGGTACCACCTCGACCCAGGTGTTTCTTGAGAAATTTCTCCATGTGGCAGTCATTCTCCCTCTCAAGGGCTAGCTCGATCAGCAGGTCCACCAGGTCGTCGTACGTGTGGGTCCGACTCTTCCTCTCAGAGGTAGTGCGGCAATCGTGCCACGTACGTGAAGGGATCTTACTCATGAGCCACAGGTGGGGCTCTGTGGCTCCATAGGAACCCACGTTCATCCGTGAAAACAGATACTCTAGGTCGCACACGTATTCAGAGACTCGCGCAGCGGAAGGAAACTCTGGGAGCATAGGTAGCTCCTCTATCTGTGTGCGCACATTGAGGTGAGTCTCATATACCGGGAAAGTTTTCTCCAATCTTTGGAGCACCTCGACCCATGTTGAACAGGTTTTCACAATCTGCTTCACCTGTTTTTGCAAAAATTTCTTTTTGCATGAGCGTTTCAACAGTGAACATTTAGTGGCCACATCCACATGGGCTTGGTCAGTCAGCAAAAGAAACTCAGCAATTTCTTCTGCCCATTTGGGCAGGTTTTTTGGGTCGAACTCCGGCAATTCCAGCTGGATGTTCGCTTGGGCAATGGGTCTGCCACTCTTCCCACCCCCTGAGGTTAGGCCTGAAGGGGGGGGAGGTACGCCGGCGAGGGGTGCTAGGGCTGACAGCCCTCTTCTCTCAGTCTCTGTCACAGGCACGTCCTGTAGTTCAGCAATAGGGACTGTCCTAGCGCGAGGATGAAAAGGGCTGGGGCAAGTGACCTTGGGTAGCAACCTGGACACCCTTGATCTTTTGAGATCTTCAGCCAACGTGCTCGTTCCGGGTGAGGGTGAGGCCAGTGCTCGCTGGGGTAAGGGTTCAGTGATACCCAATTTAGCTTTGACAGCCTCAGAAAGGGCTGTCGCATCAGGGTCTTCGGACCCAGACAGTAGTTTTGCCAGTAGTTCGGCCGTACGATCCAGGGCCCCATGAGTTGGCTCTGGTAGATGGGGATCTCTGACATATGCGGGGCACACTTCAGGCTCCTGCTAGTGATTGGCAGCTCCGGACGCAATACTGGCCCTCTCGGTCGCCTGGGTAGCGACACTGTGTCGGCCAGGTCCGTAAGTGGGCCGGAGTAAGGGTAGGAACCCATGTCCGTGTACGGTGGGGATCCCAAGGCGTCTAGTGGTTCCCCTCCATCTTCGCCTGTGACGGACTTGTAGTACTCCTCGTGGAGAATATATTCGTTGATTCTCCTTTTGAATTCGCCTTCTTCCTCACGTCCTCCAGCTGGGGTAGCCGTTGAAGAAGAAGCGGGGCATACGGATCGGGAGATTGACGCAGCAACTCTTCGGCGGAGATGCTGCAGGGTGTCACCACGGGCCGCTAAGGCCTCTGTGGTTAATTTGGGCGCTTCTTGTTCCGCCCTTCTGCGTACTGGATCTTCTTGAGACCCAGATGCGGCTCTGAGCTTGGGCTCACTCATTGAGGTGGGCCCACTGTTGCCAAGTTGAACTTGTACAGTCCGAATTGGCCAGGTCCTGGCAAACATCTATACTGATGGTGTGGACATTTTATTTCTGGTTTTGGCTTGTGTACTTCTCAGAGTCGGTTCGAAAGGTTCTCAAGTGTTGCCTCTGCTACCGGAAAGATGTCCTTGATGAGTGCTCTAATGATTTTGATGAAATCCTGCAGGTTTTGATGTTGAAAACGCAAACCAAAGCAGCAAGTAGAGCAAGAACAGGCAATGGCTCGAATCAATGAATGGTTTTGAAATCCAGTGTAACACAGAAGGGCTGTAGATAGACAAAGCAGGCTTAAATACAAAGATTCAATCACAAATGAATAAAACAAATGATTTTAAGTGAAAACTGGCCTGACTCTAGCCTCCAAGTTAGCATCAAGCACTTCATGTGCACTCTTTTGGATGAAATGGAGCTGGTTAGGAATATGGGGCAAAGGAGTTAGGCCAGACACAGAATATGACTTGGCCAGGCAACTGAATTCAGAAACAATTCAAAAGCAGAACCACAATAAGTGGTAGAAACAGTTGAGTATAGGGGTCTTGGGGTGGGGGACCACTAGGCTTAACCTCCAAGGCCTTAGGCATGAAATGCCTATTTAATTTCGGTATAACCTCCATGAAGGAAGATACCTCCGCTCAGTTGAGTGGTAGGGGTGAACTTCATGGGGGGCTAGGCTTATAACCCTAGTTACTTTGAGAAAGTGTACTTTAGGCTTCAAAAGAGAGATAAAAATACTTAAGTAAGTCTTAGCATCAACAAAAGGGTTTTAAGGGGGGCTTGGCCTGGATCAAGCCCTCCAAGAAAGACATGGCAGTGACTTTTTCTTACTCCTTATGCGACACGCGGGGACCAGACTCTGCGCGCAACAGCTCGCGATTTCGCCTACCCCTTATTGCGGGATCCGCGGGATCCCGTTGATGAATTTGCGGTTTTTGGCGGTGGTTCGATTCCCACCGATCGGAGCTACTTCAGCAGCCGTGCGGCCGGCTCCGAGATTGCCTGCGTAGGTTCGTTTCCCTATAGGAGGAAACCTGTGCTGACCCAATATTTGCTGCTGTTTGTGCCTGCTACGTTCCTCTTGGGCATGTACTTCCTGCCCGTGGCAGTCGTTTTAAGTGGGGGGGTGAAGCAGGTCACAACCCTACCCTAGCATATTACCCTTAAGGGATCATTATATGACCCTATATATGGGATATATATGGGATAGTGTATATTATATTCCATTTCCTTGTTAGGAACATAGGATGTGGGATAGATAAGGCAATCTTGGATGTTTGGTAGTTATATCAATTAGTGGATGATAGGGTGGATTTCTCATATGTGCATATCAGGTATTTCATTGGCTATGTGTATCATATCTGTTTGCACGATACTATTCAGTCAACACAATCGTTATGTCTTCTGTGCCAAGCAATGTTGCTGCCCATGCCACTGCGACCTCTGCTCCTGACCACCCGGTCTGGTTTCAACACCATTTGTTAGCAGTTGGCGGTTGACGACTTGATGGCGGTTGGCGGTTGGCCCTTGGGGCGGTCCTTAATAACAATAAAAAAATCTTGGTCCCAAAGGACCACCCTGGTGAGGCCAGTGCACTATTAGCAGTTCCATCTTCCCATGAACTTCAAGCTGCAATTTTGCTCTTATCTTCCAGGGACAGCATCCCGCCTTTCCCCTGAGGTCGCCAAAAATCACTTGAACACAGTTGCCAGATTCTCCATCTGCAGCAGTCAGGGTTGCACCCAACCATCATCATAACCTGCAACAGTTGTGGTCCCAGCCACTGACAGTGTACCCAGCAGTGGAGATGCCGGATTACCCAAAATGGGGGGGGGGTTGTTTTTTTTTTCACTCAAAATCGATGTCCCCGAAGTGGCCGTGGAGCATGCCCATAGTACTTCATTTGCTGCTGACACGCCTCAATGTGGGTTTCAGGTAAGGGATCGCAAAAAGGCTCTGTGTTCTGGAAAAAACCCTGAAGAAACATGAATACCAAACAAATGGGTGGGGTGTCATGGGGGCTGATGGGTAGGGACTGATGGAGGGGGGGGATTGGTTGGGGATAGTGATGGGGAACGCAAAAAGAGGGTCCAGTGTCATGTCTCCCAAGGCTATGTATTCTGGGAGCCCCCCCTTCAAGAGACACGAACACCAAACAAATGGGTTGGGGTGTCATGGGGGCTGATGGGTAGGGACTGAGGGGGGGGGGGGAGAATTGGTTGGGGGATGGTGATGGTGAATGCAGAAAGAGGGTCCAGTGTCATGTCTCCCAAGGCTATGTATTCTGGGAGTCCCCCCTTTAGGAGACATGAATACCAAACAAATGGGTTGGGGTGTCATGGGGGCTGATGGGTAGGGACTGTGGGGGTGAGTACTATGGCCTGAAAGAGAATGTGCACTTGCGGGTATTGCCCTCCCTTTGAGCCAGGCTGCTGCCCAGTGTTGTCACAATGACTTGAGAAGGACTTGATGAGCACTGATGGTCAATGACAACAGCATGTTCAGATGCAAAATAGAAGACGGCGAGGCATCCCACCTCACACTTCTGTGGCCAACCGCAACATGTGAAGCTGCTAGAAAGCCGCTGGCATGACATCGTCCATCAGCAGAGATGACCCCGGGCTCAATAGCACTGTCCAACTCGGGACGGGCGATCTGCAGTGCAACCTGCACAGGGTGCAAACCCAAGGAAGACCCCTTCCACTCCTCAGTTGTCTGGGAAACAAGAGGCAGGGCCACCATGTAAGGGCGGTTCAGGCCAAAGTCTCAACGGCCTTGGCGGGGCCTCCAACCAAGGTGAAACCAGTCAATGAAATAACACCATCCACGAGGCACTGTCCTGTGGAGAAGAAGTACTCGCTGAAGCACGACGTTTGGACACCAGTGCCATCAAAAGCGGCGTGCCGGGTCATGAAGCAAATGGTGATGTTTGTCAAACAGAAGGATTTGCACAGGCACGTTTGTTGTTGTCACCTTGATGATCTGAGCAACTGTGGTAACCCATGCCAGACACGGTGGGCCATGGCAGGGGTCATCAGTAAACCCGATCGGCAGTGCTTGACGTGCAGGCTCGATGGGGTGTGCGGCTGTCAGTCTCTGCATCGAGGGTGTTCCTATTCCGACACATGCTAATCACTTTGTGATATCCCATTTGCTACCAGTGTCCTTGGTGCTACAGAAGGGGCAACTGCGATGTTCAAGCTCGATGGGGCAGCACATCCATGCAGCCCCCCGCACGGTGTGTACAAGCCGGCAGAGCCACTGCGACGTGCGTCGACAAGGCTGCGTCCAGCTGCCACACCGTTTTTCGTGCAGGTTTGCCAGCCAGGGCCGACCGAGACCCTTGACATGTTCACAGTCACCCCGAGGTCTATTTTGAGAGTGTGTCTCGGGGGATGCCGGGACAGCTGACACAAACTGATGTGTACCAGGGCTTTGACAATGACGGCCGCCAACACATCCACCTCACTTGTAACCCTGAGCCTGCCGTCCGTCCAGAGGTCCTCTATGGGAGGCTGTGCGAGTGTCTCCTTTGAAGGGGGGGTCCCAGAGGATGCTGCAGCGGGGGCATAAGCGATTCCATTGCTGGTGACGGCGACTAGCGCGCAGATGCACTCAGCAGCAGCAGGTCTGGATTCTCCTCAGTGCGCTTTTCTCGCGACAACCAGCACATATACAATTGGAATCCCATCGTACAGGTAGGCGCATGGCTCTACGTGACTCTCGACGAGCTCCAGGCCAATGCTTTCCAACAGTCGCCCCACACTTTCTTCCGTGTGCAAATTCTTCCGTTTGCCAAACATCTCCACATCGCTGTTTTTTGTCCATAACTCAAAACTCGCCAGGAAGTGCCCGCCGGGCTTCAACACCTGAAGAATCCAAAAACATGGTTGAGGCTGCAGCCTGTTAGGGCACAGAGGACATGATCGGAGGGATGGGGAACCGTAAAGGCGTCAATGCCTTGGAATGAAAAAAAAAAATACAAGGAGCCCAAAGGTGTCCAATACCCCCGTCGGGGGCTGGAAAATCTGCTCCCTGTGCTTTCCGAAAGCGTGTTATTTGTGGCAGGCGCTCCATTGTCTGCGTTGTTTGGTTGCTGGGAGGCACCACAAATAGTGTAGGAGCCAGCTCAGCAGGCGCCAAGGTGGCCCCGCATCCCGGATGCAGACTCTAAACGCCGCCCCTGAGAGGAAATGGTTTGGAGTCAGATACAATGGGACCCCACCTCCCGCTATCTCACAGTTGGCCATTGTTTGCCTCACCGGGGTCTGGATATACTACCCAAACTACTCTTCCATACCTTATGGACTTGCTGCAGTAATTCTCTGTGGTTTGGAATGAACTCTAAGCACCCGAAAGCATTCACGGTGTCAAACGCCTGGTCTTGGAGATAAACGGGGAACCCGGACGCCAGATCTGCCTCATAAGCTGCAACGTAGTTTTTGTTCTCGGCATAAGTGGAAACCATTTCCTTTGACACGTCGACTCCCGTGAAAAGTACTTTCCCCTCTGAGAGAGCGCCGCTGATGATATCCCCAGCCGTGCCATCCGCACAACCCACGTCTAGCACGTGGCTCCCATTCGCTAACAAATGCACACGTTTGCGCAGCCAATCAGGAACCTTGTACTCGACCTCGTCCAACAGCTCTCGGTACTGTGTGCTGTACTCGTCATAGAACCGAATGAGTTCTGTTCCTGCCATCTTCGCCCCAGAAGGCGCAAACCATCAACAAAAGACGGAGAACCTTGCAACCACGCCTCTCGAACTCCTGGACAATACACACGTACTGAGCGTCGTCCTTGGACACCAAAGGGATCGCTGCAACACCAAACCGAGGGCGAGTTGTTCCACTTGTTGTAAGCGCGTCAGTGAACAGGTTTGGCGCCAGAGGGTGCCAGATGCCAGGGCAGGGTACTCGACGGGATTGGCAAACGCGGTGTTCAGTGGCTCAATAGTTCTGAAGAGCCCCACCAGCAGTGCCAGCCCCACTGCGACAGGTTAGTATTTCGGTGCAACTCCAACTGCCAACACAAACACAAAAGACACAGGGAATGAAAGCAAGGAAAGCGAGTAAATTCGTGAATTCGTGAAGTGGTCGGCACAAAAAAGTCAACTTAAAGCCGCCGTAAAGTTAACCCGCCCAGTTGCCCAAACGCCCAGTGAAGTGTCAACAAAGAAAAAAAAGTGTTGACAAATCCCAGCCCCCAGTTGCCCAAACGCCCTGACCCCACGCGCACCACCACTCCCCGGCTGCAAGTGCTGGAACCCCCTTCTAGGGGACCTGCGTGTACCCCTGCCCCCCCCCCCCCCTCCGCGATGGAGTTTCAATATGAATTGGTGCATGTTGAGGGGGGCTGACGAGGAGTGTTCACGAGCGGTAGCAAAAGCGGTTGCCGGCGGTTGGACAAGCGGTTGGGAGGCGATTACCGGTGGGCACAAACCGGTTGGAGGGCCGGTGGAGGCGGACGGAAGCGGTTTCCCAGGCTGACCATCGCCTGGGGAATGTAGAGGGTTGGGCATGCGCATTGTAATTGCGGGGATTGGATATGCCTTGGTGATGCCTTGGCGGGTCGGACCTGCTGTGGAATGGGCGATTGAGATGGGGTACCAGGGATTGCTGTTCCCACACGTTCATGTGCAAAGGTGGCAGGGATGGGGGGGTTCGAATCAAGGGAGGCCCAGCGGGCAGACTGTGGCAGAGGGCAGCACACCTGATGGCGGTAGAAGAGCTCCGTGAGCAGATCCATATCCGACAGGGCCTGGGCGGGGACTGTGACCACATGCCCCCCGAAAGAGATGAAACAGTAGACGTCCCGCAGGTGCAGGTCGAAGCTGCAGTCCGCCACCTGGAGCACCACGTCATCCTTGCGGCACAGGCCGGACCCAAGCAGCGTCATGTGCGTGTGCCAGTCCACACTACCTGGACAGGGGGAACAAAGAAAAACCAAGCAAACCAAGCAGCAAGACTGAGTGCAACAACAAGCGGGTGTGGCTGCAGGACGCAGGAAGAAAGAGCAGACGAGAGGTGGACGTGGTATACCAAAAGCAGGAAGTGGGTGTGGAAGAGAGTAAAACAGGAAAGTAAACCAGGAGGTCAGGCTGCGCTTCAAGGCCGTCACAAAATGTGAGTGTAGTACAAAGCAAGCGGGAAACGTGAGAGCAAATACAAGGAAGCAGGAAGGGGGGGGGGCGTGTGTCCAGTATGCTGGACATACACTTCCTGCGTGCTGTTTTACCGCTGCCACGCACACCACACCCGCACTTCCTGTTTACAATATGAGGTACAGACGCGTCCTATCCCCCGCGCACACTAAGTATAAAGTCAGCAGGAATGGGGGTGTACAGGGGGGGTGAGCCAAATTAAGGTGAGCTAAGGGAAGGTGCAAGTGGAACCTTTGGTAACTTGGTTAACGCCGCCACCTCCCAGGAGCTACTGGATTGCACCCACTCAAAGGCACGTAACTTCAAAAAAGGAGTATGAGTGGGGGTGTACAGGGGGTGGGGGATTTCGTGCGTGGACACTTCCGCAGGGGTAAATTTCGCAGCGGGAATTTTCGTGGTTACTGAAAAAGCCGTGGGAAGTGTAGTGCTGTGCATGGCGTGGTGGACCCAAGACTGCAGGGTCAATGTTGCCAAAGGGCAAAAAGAGTCGAGCCTCCGGTGCCTTCAAGTGCCCAACCAAATGCTGCACTTGACTCTGCAGAGCAGTGTTTCGGTTCAAGATGTGTTCCGTAGAACAGGGGCGAAACATGAAGCACATGGCAATGAGCATGTGCATGTCAATGTGCAAAAATGCACGGCATGATAGAGCCCTGACCCACAGAGGCGCCGAAGAAGAGTTGGTGGCACCCACAACAAGCGTGGGAAATTTCGCGGAGGCACCCAGAATTTGTGTGGGAAATTTGAGACACGAAACTTTCCCATGCGACGTCACCCATGAAACCCAGCCCCTCCCTTGTACTTGTTTTTCCTTTGTTTTCACAAAAAGAGTGTAGCCAAGTTACGGCCAGTCAGGGGAGTCGTGATGGGGAGCCCAAGTAGTTGGGTCCCTGGTTGATTTTTGTGTTTATGTTGAGTTTCTTTTTCGTCTGGGACGCACGAAGATTTGCTGAGTGGCGGTGAAGTCTGAAATCAGCATCGGTGTGTGGTACAGAGCAGGAGGTATGGGTGCAGAATGTGGTCAGCAGGAGGTGTCGGTGCGGTGTAGAGCAAATAGACGTGTGGGTGTGACATATGGCAGGCAGCAAGCGTAGATGGGGTTTGCAGTCAGGAAGAAGTGTGGCTGTGGCGTGCAGTGAGCAGGCAAGTGTGGTGCCGTACTGGAAGCAGGGAGCATGTGGCAAGCGACCAAGGGGCACCCTACCAAGCCCCGACCAGACTTGGTCCTAGCGTGCTGCAAACCACACACCGCCAGACGCGAGCCTTCCATTTTGCCAGACCCCGCCGGACGCGAGCCCACTTTGTATCAAGAGTGAGTGTGAAAGTTTCTCAGACTAGGAATTGAGCCAGTGACCATTGCCACTGCAGTGTAGTACTTCAACGGGTGAGATACCCACTCAGTTCTATGCGATACGGGTAACAGATCCCCTATAGCCAGCATGCCAGGTCGAGAAAAAAATCCCACATGTCTGCCGCACGCCGCCACACGCGAGCCCACCCCTCTGGCAGACGCCGCCACACGCGGAGAAAATTTTTGCCAGACGCTATGACCAAGACTGGCCCCGACCACATCCTCTACCAAGCCCCTGGGTGCAGTTCAAAGCAGGCAGGAAATGCTGCTGCAATACCAACCAACCAGCGTGGGTGTGGGACGAACCGAGTACGAAGAGGAGGTAGTACAAGGACCGCAGGAGAGTGGGTGTGGTCTCAACCAAACAGAGAGAAATGCGGGTGCAGCATGAGTGCAAACCGTATGTGTGGACACCCCCTGGCGCGCATGCCCCTGGCGGGGCAGTGAGGGGGGTGGCATGGCCGGGGGCAGAAGTAGGTGCAGGGACAGAGGCAGGGACAGCGATGAGGCAGGGGCGTGGTCAATGACACAGGCAGGGGCAGGGGCAGGGGCAGGGGCAGGGGCAGTGAGGGCAGGTGCATGGCAGGGGATACAGGCAGGGGCAGGGCAGGGGGTTCACAGTGTCGAAAGGAAGGACCCGGGACCGCATCCCAGTCCAACAAACTGCACTAGGGCTGTGCGGGGGGGGGGGGGGGGGGCGTGCCACGAAACAACGACCACCGCCAACTCGCCACATCAGCCCAAGCAGGTCGGCAGGTTCCACGTCATACACATCCACACGATGGGCCGTCCTGTGTGGGCCTGCGCAATGCTGCCCCCGTCCGCAGGGTTGCATTAGAAGGGAAGGAACCTCGGAGGCGGTCCCAGAAGCGGTTAGACAGGCTGGATAGATAGGTTGGAGGCTGTTGCCAAAGCAGTTGGAGGCGGTTACTGTCGGTTACAAATGCCAGTGAAGCTGGCGCTTGCCGTCAGGGAGACAGTGGCTGGGCATAGGCTGGGCGCCCTGCAGGAGGGGGGGGGGGGTTGCGTCACCCCCTTCCAATGCATCCCTGCCCGTCAGGCGCCATCCACACGCCCCCACACAGACCTTGCGTGTGCGTCACGCACTTGGGCTGTCCCGTGGACCCGCTCGTGTGGATGAAGTAGGCGTAGTCGGACGGTTGGGCAGGGGACAGCAGAGCCTCCAGGGTCTCGTGGATGGCGTGCACTTGGCCGGGCAGCGCCGAGCAGTCGATGCCGGAAAGCGGTTGGTCGTGTGCGTCGAGGGGGACGATGAGCACCCCGTCGGGAATGGCCTCTGCCGGCCACTGGGTGGTGGAGTGCAGGGGTCAGGGGTCTGGGGTGGGCTTGTGTAGGGGTGGGGGGGGCAGAAGGTCACAACGCACGTACCCCTCGTACCCCACGTACCCCTCGTTATCCATGGGGACATCCATGGGGACATCCATGGGGACATCCATGGGGACATCCATGGACACATCAATGGGGACACCCATGGGGACATCCATGGGGACATCCATGGGGACATCCATGGGGACATCAATGGGGACATCAATGGGGACATCCATGGGGGCATCCATGGGGACATCCATGGGGACATCAATGGGGACATCAATGGGGACATCCATGGGGCCATCCATGGGGACATGCATGGGGACATCCATGGGGACATCAATGGGGACATCCATGGGGACATCCATGGGGACATCAATGAAGACATCCATGGGGACATCCATGGGGACATCCATGGGGACATCCATGGGGACATCAATGGGGACATCAATGGGGACATCCATGGGGACATCCATGGGGGCATCCATGGGGACATCCATGGGGACATCCATGGGGACATCCATGGGGACATCCATGGGGACATCCATGGGGACATCCATGGGGACATGCATGGGGACATCAATGGGGACATCCATGGGGACATCCATGGGGACATCCATGGGGACATGCATGGGGACATCAATGGGGACATCAATGGGGACATCCATGGGGACATCCATGGGGACAGGCATGGGGACATCAATGGGGACATCAATGGGGACATCAATGGGGACATCAATGGGGACATCAATGGGGACATCCATGGGAACATCAATGGGGACATCAATGGGGACATCCATGGGGACATCAATGGGGACATCAATGGGGACATCCATGGGGACATCCATGGGGACATCAATGGGGACATCCATGGGAACATCCATGGGGACATCAATGGGGACATCAATGGGGACATCAATGGGGACATCCATGGGGACATCCATGGGGACATCAATGGGGACATCCATGGGGACATCAATGGGGACACCCATGGGGACATCAATGGGGACATCCATGGGGACATCCATGGGGACATCCATGGGGACATCAATGGGGACATCCATGGGGACATCCATGGGGGCATCCATGGGGACATCCATGGGGACATCCATGGGGACATCCATGGGGACATCCATGGGGACATCCATGGGGACATCAATGGGGACATCCATGGCGACATCAATGGGGACATCAATGGGGACATCCATGGGGACATCCATGGGGACATCCATGGGGACATCCATGGGGACATCAATGGGGACATCCATGGGGACATCAATGGGGACATCCATGGGGACATCCATGGGGACATCCATGGGGACATCCATGCGGACATCCATGGGGACATCCATGGGGACATGCATGGGGACATCAATGGGGACATCCATGGGGATATCCATGGGGACATCCATGGGGACATGCATGGGGACATCAATGGGGACATCAATGGGGACATCCATGGGGACATCCATGGGGACATCAATGGGGACATCAATGGGGACATCCATGGGGACATCCATGGGGACATCCATGGGGACATCAATGGGGACATCAATGGGGACATCAATGGGGACATCAATGGGGACATCCATGGGAACATCAATGGGGACATCAATGGGGACATCCATGGGAACATCCATGGGGACATCAATGGGGACATCCATGGGGACATCAATGGGGACATCCATGGGGACATCCATGGGGACATCAATGGGGACACCCATGGGGACATCAATGGGGACATCAATGGGGACATCAATGGGGACATCCATGGGAACATCCATGGGGACATCAATGGGGACATCCATGGGAACATCCATGGGGACATCCATGGGGACATCCATGGGAACATCCATGGGGACATCAATGGGGACATCCATGGGGACATCCATGGGGACATCAATGGGGACACCCATGGGGACATCAATGGGGACATCAATGGGGACATCCATGGGGACATCAATGGAGACATCAATGGGGACATCCATGGGAACATCCATGGGGACATCCATGGGGACATCCATGGGGACATCAATGGGGACATCAATGGGGACATCCATGGGGACATCCATGGGGACATCCATGGGGACATCAATGGGGACATCCATGGGGACATCAATGGGGACATCCATGGGGACATCACTGGGGACATCCATGGGGACATCCATGGGGACATCCATGGGGACATCCATGGGGACATCCATGGGGACATCCATGGGGACATCCATGGTGACATCCATGGGGACATCAATGGGGACATCCATGGGGACATCAATGGAGACATCCATGGGGACATCCATGGGGACATCCATGGGGACATCAATGGGGACATCAATGGGGACATCAATGGGGACATCAATGGGGACATCCATGGGGACATCAATGGCGACATCAATGGGGACATCAATGGGGACATCCATGGGGACATCCATGGGGACATCCATGGGGACATCAACGGGGACATCAATGGGGACATCAATGGGGACATCAATGGGGACATCCATGGGGACATCCATGGGGACATCAATGGGGACATCAATGGGGACATCAATGGGGACATCCATGGGGACATCCATGGGGACATCGATGGGGACATCAATGGGGACATCAATGGGGACATCCATGGGGACATCCATGGGGACATCCATGGGGACATCAATGGGGACATCAATGGGGACATCAATGGGGACATCCATGGGGACATCCATGGGGACATCAATGGGGACATCCATGGGGACATCAATGGGGACATCCATGGGGACATCCATGGGGACATCAATGGGGACATCAATGGGGACATCAATGGGGACATCCATGGGGACATCCATGGGGACATCCATGGGGACATCCATGGGGACATCCATGGGGCATCCATGGGGACATCCATGGGGACATCCATGGGGACATCCATGGGGACATCAATGGGGACATCAATGGGGACATCCATGGGGACATCCATGGGGACATCCATGGGGACATCAATGGGGACATCAATGGGGACATCCATGGGGACATCCATGGGGACATCAATGGGGACATCCATGGGGACATCCATGGGGGCATCCATGGGGACATCCATGGGGACATCCATGGGGACATCCATGGGGACATCAATGGGGACACCAATGAGGACATCAATGGGGACATCCATGGGGACATCAATGGGGACATCCATGGGAACATCCATGGGGACATCAATGGGGACATCCATGGGGACATCAATGGGGACATCAATGGGGACATCCATGGGGACATCCATGGGGACATCCATGGGGACATCCATGGGGACATCAATGGGGACATCAATGGGGACATCCATGGGGACATCCATGGGGACATCCATGGGGACATCCATGGGGACATCAATGGGGACATCCATGGGAACATCCATGGGGACATCCATGGGGACATCCATGGGGACATCCATGGGGACATCCATGGGGACATCAATGGGGACATCAATGGGGACATCCATGGGGACATCCATGGGGACATCCATGGGGACATCCGTGGGGACATCAATGGGGACATCCATGGGGACATCAATGGGGACATCCATGGGGACATCCATGGGGACATCCATGGGGACATGCATGGGGACATCAATGGGGACATCCATGGGGACATCCATGGGGACATCCATGGGAACATCCATGGGGACATCCATGGGGACATGCATGGGGACATCCATGGGGACATCCATGGGGACATCCATGGGGACATCCATGGGGACATCAATGGGGACATCCATGGGGCATCCATGGGGACATCAATGGGGACATCCATGGGGACATCCATGGGGACATCCATGGGGACATCCGTGGGGACATCCATGGGGACATCCATGGGGACATCCATGGGGACATCCATGGGGACATCAATGGGGACATCCATGGGGACATCCATGGGGACATCAATGGGGACATCCATGGGGACATCCACGGGGACATCCATGGGGACATCAATGGAGACAAAAATGGGGACATCAATGGGGACATCCATGGGGTCACCAATGGGGACATCCATGGGGACATCAATGGGGACATCCATGGGGACATCCATGGGGACATCCATGGGGACATCCATGGGGACATCGATGGGGACATCCATGGGGACATCGATGGGGACATCCATGGGGACATCAATGGGGACATCCATGGGGACATCCATGGGGACATCCATGGGGAAATCAATGGGGACATCCATGCGGACATCCATGGGGACATCCATGGGGACATCCATGGGGACATCCATGGGGACATCCATGGGGACATCCATGGGGACATCAATGGGGACATCCATGGGGACATCCATGGGGACATCAATGGGGACATCCATGGGGACATCCATGGGGACATCCATGGGGACATCAATGGGGACATCCATGGGGACATCAATGGGGACATCAATGGGGACATCCATGGGGACATCCATGGGGACATCCATGGGGACATCCATGGGGACATCCATGGGGACATCAATGGGGACATCAATGGGGACATCAATGGGGACATCAATGGGGACATCCATGGGGACATCAACGGGGACATCCATGGGGACATCCATGGGGACATCCATGGGGACATCCATGGGGACATCCATGGGGACATCAATGGGGACATCAATGGGCACATCCATGGGGACATCCATGGGGACATCAATGGGGACATCAATGGGGACATCCATGGGGACATCCATGGGGACATCCATGGGGACATCAATGGGGACATCCATGGGGACATCCATGGGGACATCCATGGGGACATCCATGGGGACATCCATGGGGACATCCATGGGGACATCAATGGGGACATCAATGGGGACATCCATGGGGACATCCATGGGGACATCCATGGGGACATCCATGGGGACATCAATGGGGACATCCATGGGGACATCCATGGGGACATCCATGGGGACATCCATGGGGACATCCATGGGGACATCCATGGGGACATCCATGGGGACATCAATGGGGACATCCATGGGGACATCCATGGGGACATCAATGGGGACATCCATGGGGACATCAATGGGGACATCAATGGGGACATCCATGGGGGCATCCATGGGGACATCCATGGGGACATCCATGGGGACATCCATGGGGACATCCATGGGGACATCCATGGGGACATCCATGGGGACATCAATGGGGACATCCATGGGGACATCAATGGGGACATCAATGGGGACATCCATGGGGACATCCATGGGGACATCCATGGGGACATCCATGGGGACATCCATGGGGACATCCATGGGGACATCCATGGGGACATCCACGGGGACATCCATGGGGACATCCATGGGGACATCCATGGGGACATCCATGGGGACATCAATGGGGACATCCATGGGGACATCAATGGGGACATCCATGGGGACATCAATGGGGACATCCATGGGGACATCAATGGGGACATCCATGGGAACATCCATGGGGACATCAATGGGGACATCCATGGGGACATCAATGGGGACATCCATGGGGACATCCATGGGGACATCCATGGGGACATCCATGGGGACATCCATGGGGACATCAATGGGGACATCCATGGGGACATCAATGGGGACATCCATGGGGACATCAATGGGGACATCCATGGGAACATCCATGGGGACATCCATGGGGACATCAATGGGGACATCCATGGGGACATCAATGGGGACATCCATGGGGACATCCATGGGGACATCAATGGGGACATCAATGAGGACATCAATGGGGACATCCATGGGGACATCCATGGGGACATTCATGGGGACATCAATGAGGACATCAATGGGGACATCCATGGGGGCATCCATGGGGACATTCATGGGGACATCCGTGGGGACATCCATGGGGACATCCATGGGGACATCCATGGGGACATCAATGGGGACATCCATGGGAACATCCATGGGGACATCCATGGGGACATCCATGGGGACATCCATGGGGACATCCATGGGGACATCCATGGGGACATCAATGGGGACATCAATGGGGACATCCATGGGGACATCCATGGGGACATCCATGGGGACATCCATGGGGACATCCATGGGGACATCCATGGGGACATCCATGGGGACATCGATGGGGACATCCATGGGGACATCCATGGGGACATCCATGGGGACATCCATGGGGACATCCATGGGGACATCCATGGGGACATCCATGGGGACATCCATGGGGACATCCATGGGGACATCAATGGGGATATCCATGGTGACATCCATGGGCACATCCATGGGGACATCGATGGGGACATCGATGGGGACATCCATGGGGACATCCATGGGGACATCGATGGGGACATCGATGGGGACATCAATGGGGACATCCATGGGGACATCCATGGGGACATCCATGGGGACATCCATGGGGACATCCATGGGGAAGTCAATGGGAACATCCATGGGGACATCGATGGGGACATCCATGGGGACATCAATGGGGACATCCATGGGGACATCCATGGGGACATCCATGGGGACATCAATGGGGACATCCATGGGGACATCCATGGGGACATCCATGGGGACATCAATGGGGACATCCATGGGGACATCAATGGGGACATCAATGGGGACATCCATGGGGACATCCATGGGGACATCCATGGGGCCATCCATGGGGACATCAATGGGGACATCAATAGGGACATCCATGGGGACATCAACGGGGACATCCATGGGGACATCCATGGGGACATCAATGGGGACATCAATGGGGACATCCATGGGGACATCAATGGGGACATCAATGGGGACATCCATGGGGACATCCATGGGGACATCAATGGGGACATCCATGGGGACATCAATGGGGACATCAATGGGGACATCCATGGGGACATCAATGGGGACATCAATGGGGACATCAATGGGGACATCAATGGGGACATCCATGGGGACATCGATGGGGACATCCATGGGGACATCCATGGGGACATCAATGGGGACATCCATGGGGACATCAATGGGGACATCAATGGGGACATCAATGGGGACATCCATGGGGACATCCATGGGGACATCCATGGGGACATCAATGGGGACATCCATGGGGACATCCATGGGGACATCCATGGGGACATCCATGCGGACATCCATGGGGACATCAATGGGGACATCAAAGGGGACATCCATGGGGACATCCATGGGGACATCAATGGGGACATCAATGGGGACATCCTTGGGGACATCAATGGGGACATCCATGGGGACATCCATGGGGACATCAATGGGGACATCCATGGGGACATCCATGGGGACATCAATGGGGACATCAATGGGGCCATCCATGGGGACATCCATGGGGACATCAATGGGGACATCAATGGGGACATCAATGGGGACATCAATGGGGACATCCATGGGGACATCCATGCGGACATCCATGGGGACATCAATGGGGACATCAAAGGGGACATCCATGGGGACATCCATGGGGACATCAATGGGGACATCAATGGGGACATCAATGGGGACATCCATGGGGACATCCATGGGGACATCCATGGGGACATCCATGGGGACATCAATGGGGACATCCATGGGGACATCAATGGGGACATCAATGGGGACATCAATGGGGACATCAATGGGGACATCCATGGGGACATCAATGGGGACATCCATGGGGACATCCATGGGGACATCAATGGGGACATCCATGGGGACATCAATGGGGACATCAATGGGGACATCCATGGGGACATCAATGGGGACATCCATGGGGACATCCATGGGGACATCAATGGGGACATCCATGGGGACATCAATGGGGACATCAATGGGGACATCCATGGGGACATCCATGGGGCCATCCATGGGGACATCAATGGGGACATCAATGGGGACATCCATGGGGACATCCATGGGGACATCCATGGGGACATCCATGGGGACATCCATGGGGACATCCATGGGGACATCCATGGGGACATCAATGGGGACATCCATGGGGACATCAATGGGGACATCAATGGGGACATCCATGGGGACATCCATGGGGACATCCATGGGGACATCAATGGGGACATCCATGGGGACATCCATGGGGACATCCATGGGGACATCCATGGGGACATCCATGGGGACATCAATGGGGACATCAATGGGGACATCCATGGGGACATCCATGGGGACATCAATGGGGACATCCATGGGGCCATCCATGGGGACATCCATGGGGCCATCCATGGGGACATCAATGGGGACATCAATGGGGACATCAATGGGGACATCCATGGGGACATCAATGGCGACATCCATGGGGACATCCATGGGGACATCAATGGGGACATCCATGGGGACATCCATGGGGACATCCATGGGGACATCCATGGGGACACCCATGGGGACATCCATGGGGACATCAATGGGGACATCCATGGGGACATCCATGGGGACATCCATGGGGACATCCATGGGGACATCCATGGGGACATCAATGGGGACATCCATGGGGACATCGATGGGGACATCAATGGGGACATCCATGGGGACATCGATGGGGACATCAATGGGGACATCCATGGGGACATCAATGGGGACATCCATGGGGACATCCATGGGGACATCCATGGGGACATCCATGGGAACATCCATGGGGACATCCATGGGGACATCCATGGGGACATCCATGGACACATCAATGGGGACACCCATGGGGACATCCATGGGGACATCAATGGGGACATCCATGGGGACATCCATGGGGACATCCATGGGGACATCAATGGGGACATCCATGGGGACATCCATGGGGACATCAATGGGGACATCCATGGGGACATCCATGGGGACATCCATGGGGACATCCATGGGGACATCAATGGGGACATCAATGGGGACATCAATGGGGACATCCATGGGGACATCAATGGGGACATCCATGGGGACATCCATGGGGACATCCATGGAGACATCAATGGGGACATCCATGGGGACATCCATGCGGACATCAATGGGGACATCCATGGGGACATCAATGGGGACATCCATGGGAACATCCATGGGGACATCAATGGGGACATCCATGGGGACATCCATGGGGACATCCATGGGGACATCAATGGGGACATCCATGGGGACATCCATGGGGACATCCATGGGGACATCCATGGACACATCAATGGGGACATCCATGGGAACATCCATGGGGACATCCATGGGGACATCCATGGGGACATCAATGGGGACATCCGTGGGGACATCCATGGGGACATCCATGGGGACATCCATGGGAACATCAATGGGGACATCCATGGGGACATCAATGGGGACATCCATGGGGACATCAATGGGGACATCCATGGGGACATCAATGGGGACATCAATGGGGACATCAATGGGGACATCCATGGGGACATCCATGGGGACATCAATGGGGACATCAATGGGGACATCCATGGGGACATCAATGGGGACATCCATGGGGACATCAATGGGGACATCCATGGGGACATCAATGGGGACATCCATGGGGACATCAATGGGGACATCCATGGGGACATCAATGGGGACATCCATGGGGACATCAATGGGGACATCAATGGGGACATCCATGGGGACATCCATGGGGACATCAATGGGGACATCCATGGGGACATCCATGGGGACATCAATGGGGACATCAATGGGGACATCAATGGGGACATCCATGGGGACATCAATGGGGACATCAATGGGGACATCAATGGGGACATCCATGGGGACATCCATGGGGACATCCATGGGGACATCAATGGGGACATCAATGGGGACATCCATGGGGACATCCATGGGGACATCAATGGGGACATCCATGGGGACATCAATGGGGACATCAATGGGGACATCAATGGGGACATCCATGGGGACATCCATGGGGACATCCATGGGGACATCAATGGGGACATCCATGGGGACATCCATGGGGACATCCATGGGGACATCCATGGGGACATCAATGGGGACATCAATGGGGACATCAATGGGGACATCAATGGGGACATTCATGGGGACATCCATGGGGACATCCATGGGGACATCCATGGGGACATCCATGGGGACATCAATGGGGACATCAATGGGGACATCCATGGGGACATCCATGGGGACATCCATGGGGACATCCATGGGGACATCAATGGGGACATCAATGGGGACATCAATGGGGACATCAATGGGGACATCCATGGGGACATCCATGGGGACATCCATGGGGGCATCAATGGGGACATCCATGGGGACATCAATGGGGACATCCATGGGGACATCCATGGGGACATCCATGGGGACATCCATGGGGACATCCATGGGGACATCCATGGGGACATCAATGGGGACATCCATGGGGACATCAATGGGGACATCCATGGGGACATCCATGGGGACATCCATGGGGACATCCATGGGAACATCCATGGGGACATCAATGGGGACATCCATGGGGACATCCATGGGGACATCCATGGGAACATCCATGGGGACATCCGTGGGGACATCCATGGGGACATCAATGGGGACATCAATGGGGACATCCATGGGGACATCGATGGGGACATCCATGGGGACATCCATGGGGACATCCATGGGGACATCCATGGGGACATCCATGGGGACATCCATGGGGACATCAATGGGGACATCAATGGGGACATCCATGGGGACATCCATGGGGACATCCATGGGGACATCCATGGGGACATCCATGGGGACATCCATGGGGACATCCATGGGGACATCCATGGGGACATCCATGGGGACATCCATGGGGACATCCATGGGGACATCCATGGGGACATCAATGGGGACATCCATGGGGACATCAATGGGGACATCCATGGGGACATCAATGGGGACATCCATGGGAACATCCATGGGGACATCAATGGGGACATCCATGGGGACATCCATGGGGACATCAATGGGGACATCAATGGGGACATCCATGGGGACATCCATGGGGACATCCATGGGGACATCCATGGGGACATCCATGGGGACATCCATGGGGACATCAATGGGGACATCCATGGGGACATCAATGGGGACATCAATGGGGACATCCATGGTGACATCCATGGGGACATCCATGGGGACATCCATGGGGACATCCATGGGGACATCCATGGGGACATCAATGGGGACATCCATGGGGACATCCATGGGGACATCCATGGGGACATCAATGGGGACATCCATGGGGACATCCATGGGGACATCCATGGGGACATCAATGGGGACATCAATGGGGACATCCATGGGGACATCAATGGGGACATCAATGGGGACATCAATGGGGACATCAATGGGGACATCCATGGGGACATCAATGGGGACATCAATGGGGACATCCATGGGGACATCAATGGGGACATCCATGGGGACATCAATGGGGACATCAATGGGGACATCAATGGGGACATCCATGGGGACATCCATGGGGACATCCATGGGGACATCCATGGGGACATCCATGGGGACATCAATGGGGACATCAATGGGGACATCCATGGGGACATCCATGGGGACATCCATGGGGACATCAATGGGGACATCCATGGGGACATCAATGGGGACATCAATGGGGACATCAATGGGGACATCCATGGGGACATCAATGGGGACATCCATGGGGACATCCATGGGGACATCCATGGGGACATCAATGGGGACATCCATGGGGACATCAATGGGGACATCCATGGGGACATCAATGGGGACATCAATGGGGACATCCATGGGGACATCCATGGGGACATCAATGGGGACATCCATGGGAACATCCATAGGGACATCAATGGGGACATCCATGGGGACATCCATGGGGACATCAATGGGGACATCCATGGGGACATCCATGGGGACATCCATGGGGACATCAATGGGGACATCCATGGGGACATCCACCGGGACATCAATGGGGACATCCATGGGAACATCCATGGAGACATCCATGGGGACATCAATGGGGACATCAATGGGGACATCAATGGGGACATCCATGGGGACATCCATGGGGACATCCATGGGGACATCAATGGGGACATCAATGGGGACATCAATGGGGACATCAATGGGGACATCCATGGGGACATCCATGGGGACATCAATGGGGACATCCATGGGGACATCCATGGGGACATCAATGGGGACATCAATGGGGACATCCATGGGGACATCAATGGGGACATCAATGGGGACATCAATGGGGACATCCATGGGGACATCAATCGGGACATCAATGGGGACATCAATGGGGACATCCATGGGGACATCAATGGGGGCATCCATGGGGACATCGATGGGGACATCAATGGGGACATCAATGGGGACATCCATGGGGACATCCATGGGGACATCCATGGTGACATCCATGGGGACATCCATGGGGACATCCATGGGGACATCCATGGGGACATCCATGGGGACATCAATGGGGACATCCATGGGGACATCCATGGGGACATCCATGGGGACATCAATGGGGACATCCATGGGGACATCCATGGGGACATCCATGGGGACATCAATGGGGACATCAATGGGGACATCCATGGGGACATCAATGGGGACATCCATGGGGACATCAATGGGGACATCAATGGGGACATCCATGGGGACATCAATGGGGACATCAATGGGGACATCCATGGGGACATCAATGGGGACATCCATGGGGACATCAATGGGGACATCAATGGGGACATCAATGGGGACATCCATGGGGACATCCATGGGGACATCCATGGGGACATCCATGGGGACATCCATGGGGACATCAATGGGGACATCAATGGGGACATCCATGGGGACATCCATGGGGACATCCATGGGGACATCAATGGGGACATCCATGGGGACATCAATGGGGACATCAATGGGGACATCAATGGGGACATCAATGGGGACATCCATGGGGACATCAATGGGGACATCAATGGGGACATCAATGGGGACATCAATGGGGACATCCATGGGGACATCCATGGGGACATCCATGGGGACATCCATGGGGACATCCATGGGGACATCAATGGGGACATCAATGGGGACATCCATGGGGACATCCATGGGGACATCCATGGGGACATCAATGGGGACATCCATGGGGACATCCATGGGGACATCCATGGGGACATCAATGGGGACATCAATGGGGACATCCATGGGGACATCAATGGGGACATCAATGGGGACATCAATGGGGACATCAATGGGGACATCCATGGGGACATCAATGGGGACATCAATGGGGACATCCATGGGGACATCAATGGGGACATCCATGGGGACATCAATGGGGACATCAATGGGGACATCAATGGGGACATCCATGGGGACATCCATGGGGACATCCATGGGGACATCCATGGGGACATCCATGGGGACATCAATGGGGACATCAATGGGGACATCCATGGGGACATCCATGGGGACATCCATGGGGACATCAATGGGGACATCCATGGGGACATCAATGGGGACATCAATGGGGACATCAATGGGGACATCCATGGGGACATCAATGGGGACATCCATGGGGACATCCATGGGGACATCCATGGGGACATCAATGGGGACATCCATGGGGACATCAATGGGGACATCCATGGGGACATCAATGGGGACATCAATGGGGACATCCATGGGGACATCCATGGGGACATCAATGGGGACATCCATGGGAACATCCATAGGGACATCAATGGGGACATCCATGGGGACATCCATGGGGACATCAATGGGGACATCCATGGGGACATCCATGGGGACATCAATGGGGACATCCATGGGGACATCCACCGGGACATCAATGGGGACATCCATGGGAACATCCATGGAGACATCCATGGGGACATCAATGGGGACATCAATGGGGACATCAATGGGGACATCCATGGGGACATCCATGGGGACATCCATGGGGACATCAATGGGGACATCAATGGGGACATCAATGGGGACATCAATGGGGACATCCATGGGGACATCCATGGGGACATCAATGGGGACATCCATGGGGACATCCATGGGGACATCAATGGGGACATCAATGGGGACATCCATGGGGACATCAATGGGGACATCAATGGGGACATCAATGGGGACATCCATGGGGACATCAATCGGGACATCAATGGGGACATCAATGGGGACATCCATGGGGACATCAATGGGGGCATCCATGGGGACATCGATGGGGACATCCATGGGGACATCAATGGGGACATCCATGGGGACATCCATGGGGACATCCATGGTGACATCCATGGGGACATCCATGGGGACATCCATGGGGACATCCATGGGGACATCCATGGGGACATCAATGGGGACATCCATGGGGACATCCATGGGGACATCCATGGGGACATCAATGGGGACATCCATGGGGACATCCATGGGGACATCCATGGGGACATCAATGGGGACATCAATGGGGACATCCATGGGGACATCAATGGGGACATCCATGGGGACATCAATGGGGACATCAATGGGGACATCCATGGGGACATCAATGGGGACATCAATGGGGACATCCATGGGGACATCAATGGGGACATCCATGGGGACATCAATGGGGACATCAATGGGGACATCCATGGGGACATCCATGGGGACATCCATGGGGACATCCATGGGGACATCCATGGGGACATCAATGGGGACATCAATGGGGACATCCATGGGGACATCCATGGGGACATCCATGGGGACATCAATGGGGACATCCATGGGGACATCAATGGGGACATCAATGGGGACATCAATGGGGACATCCATGGGGACATCAATGGGGACATCCATGGGGACATCCATGGGGACATCCATGGGGACATCAATGGGGACATCCATGGGGACATCAATGGGGACATCCATGGGGACATCAATGGGGACATCAATGGGGACATCCATGGGGACATCCATGGGGACATCAATGGGGACATCCATGGGAACATCCATAGGGACATCAATGGGGACATCCATGGGGACATCCATGGGGACATCAATGGGGACATCCATGGGGACATCCATGGGGACATCCATGGGGACATCAATGGGGACATCCATGGGGACATCCACCGGGACATCAATGGGGACATCAATGGGAACATCCATGGGGACATCCATGGGGACATCAATGGGGACATCAATGGGGACATCAATGGGGACATCCATGGGGACATCCATGGGGACATCCATGGGGACATCAATGGGGACATCAATGGGGACATCAATGGGGACATCAATGGGGACATCCATGGGGACATCCATGGGGACATCAATGGGGACATCCATGGGGACATCCATGGGGACATCAATGGGGACATCAATGGGGACATCCATGGGGACATCAATGGGGACATCAATGGGGACATCAATGGGGACATCCATGGGGACATCCATGGGGACATCAATGGGGACATCAATGGGGACATCCATGGGGACATCAATGGGGACATCCATGGGGACATCAATGGGGACATCAATGGGGACATCAATGGGGACATCCATGGGGACATCCATGGGGACATCCATGGGGACATCCATGGGGACATCCATGGGGACATCAATGGGGACATCAATGGGGACATCCATGGGGACATCCATGGGGACATCCATGGGGACATCAATGGGGACATCCATGGGGACATCAATGGGGACATCAATGGGGACATCAATGGGGACATCCATGGGGACATCAATGGGGACATCCATGGGGACATCCATGGGGACATCCATGGGGACATCAATGGGGACATCCATGGGGACATCAATGGGGACATCCATGGGGACATCAATGGGGACATCAATGGGGACATCCATGGGGACATCCATGGGGACATCAATGGGGACATCCATGGGAACATCCATAGGGACATCAATGGGGACATCCATGGGGACATCCATGGGGACATCAATGGGGACATCCATGGGGACATCCATGGGGACATCCATGGGGACATCAATGGGGACATCCATGGGGACATCCACCGGGACATCAATGGGGACATCCATGGGAACATCCATGGAGACATCCATGGGGACATCAATGGGGACATCAATGGGGACATCAATGGGGACATCCATGGGGACATCCATGGGGACATCCATGGGGACATCAATGGGGACATCAATGGGGACATCAATGGGGACATCAATGGGGACATCCATGGGGACATCCATGGGGACATCAATGGGGACATCCATGGGGACATCCATGGGGACATCAATGGGGACATCAATGGGGACATCCATGGGGACATCAATGGGGACATCAATGGGGACATCAATGGGGACATCCATGGGGACATCAATCGGGACATCAATGGGGACATCAATGGGGACATCCATGGGGACATCAATGGGGGCATCCATGGGGACATCGATGGGGACATCAATGGGGACATCAATGGGGACATCCATGGGGACATCCATGGGGACATCCATGGTGACATCCATGGGGACATCCATGGGGACATCCATGGGGACATCCATGGGGACATCCATGGGGACATCAATGGGGACATCCATGGGGACATCCATGGGGACATCCATGGGGACATCAATGGGGACATCCATGGGGACATCCATGGGGACATCCATGGGGACATCAATGGGGACATCAATGGGGACATCCATGGGGACATCAATGGGGACATCCATGGGGACATCCATGGGGACATCCATGGGGACATCCATGGGGACATCAATGGGGACATCAATGGGGACATCCATGGGGACATCAATGGGGACATCCATGGGGACATCAATGGGGACATCAATGGGGACATCAATGGGGACATCCATGGGGACATCCATGGGGACATCCATGGGGACATCCATGGGGACATCCATGGGGACATCAATGGGGACATCAATGGGGACATCCATGGGGACATCCATGGGGACATCCATGGGGACATCAATGGGGACATCCATGGGGACATCAATGGGGACATCAATGGGGACATCAATGGGGACATCCATGGGGACATCAATGGGGACATCCATGGGGACATCCATGGGGACATCCATGGGGACATCAATGGGGACATCCATGGGGACATCAATGGGGACATCCATGGGGACATCAATGGGGACATCAATGGGGACATCCATGGGGACATCCATGGGGACATCAATGGGGACATCCATGGGAACATCCATAGGGACATCAATGGGGACATCCATGGGGACATCCATGGGGACATCAATGGGGACATCCATGGGGACATCCATGGGGACATCCATGGGGACATCAATGGGGACATCCATGGGGACATCCACCGGGACATCAATGGGGACATCCATGGGAACATCCATGGGGACATCCATGGGGACATCAATGGGGACATCAATGGGGACATCAATGGGGACATCCATGGGGACATCCATGGGGACATCCATGGGGACATCAATGGGGACATCAATGGGGACATCAATGGGGACATCAATGGGGACATCCATGGGGACATCCATGGGGACATCAATGGGGACATCCATGGGGACATCCATGGGGACATCAATGGGGACATCAATGGGGACATCCATGGGGACATCAATGGGGACATCAATGGGGACATCAATGGGGACATCCATGGGGACATCAATCGGGACATCAATGGGGACATCAATGGGGACATCCATGGGGACATCAATGGGGGCATCCATGGGGACATCGATGGGGACATCAATGGGGACATCAATGGGGACATCCATGGGGACATCCATGGGGACATCCATGGGGACATCAATGGGGACATCCATGGGGACATCAATGGGGACATCCATGGGGACATCAATGGGGACATCAATGGGGACATCCATGGGGACATCCATGGGGACATCAATGTGGACATCCATGGGGACATCCATATGGACATCAATGGGGACATCCATGGGGACATCCATGGGGACATCAATGGGGACATCCATGGGGACATCCATGGGGACATCCATGGGGACATCCATGGGGACATCAATGGGGACATCCATGGGGACATCCACCGGGACATCAATGGGGACATCCATGGGAACATCCATGGGGACATCCATGGGGACATCAATGGGGACATCAATGGGGACATCAATGGGGACATCCATGGGGACATCCATGGGGACATCCATGGGGACATCAATGGGGACATCAATGGGGACATCAATGGGGACATCAATGGGGACATCCATGGGGACATCCATGGGGACATCAATGGGGACATCCATGGGGACATCCATGGGGACATCAATGGGGACATCAATGGGGACATCCATGGGGACATCAATGGGGACATCAATGGGGACATCAATGGGGACATCCATGGGGACATCAATGGGGACATCAATGGGGACATCCATGGGGGCATCCATGGGGACATCAATGGGGGCATCCATGGGGACATCCATGGGGACATCAATGGGGACATCCATGGGAACATCCATGGGGACATCAATGGGGACATCCATGGGGACATCAATGGGGACATCCATGGGGACATCCATGGGGACATCAATGGGGACATCCATGGGGACATCCATGGGGACATCCATGGGGACATCCATGGGGACATCAATGGGGACATCCATGGGGACATCCATGGGGACATCAATGGGGACATCCATGGGGACATCCATGGGGACATCCATGGGGGCATCCATGGGGACATCCATGGGGACATCAATGGGGACATCCATGGGAACATCCATGGGGACATCAATGGGGACATCAATGGGGACATCAATGGGGACATCCATGGGGACATCAATGGGGACATCAATGGGGACATCAATGGGGACATCCATGGGGACATCCATGGGGACATCCATGGGGACATCCATGGGAACATCCATGGGGACATCAATGGGGACATCAATGGGGACATCAATGGGGACATCCATGGGGTCATCAATGGGGACATCCATGGGGACATCCATGGGGACATCCATGGGGACATCCATGGGGACATCCATGGGGACATCCATGAGGACGGACATCCATGGGGACATCAATGGGGACATCCATGGGGACATCAATGGGGACATCCATGGGGACATCCATGGGGGCATCCATGGGAACATCCATGGGGAAATCAATGGGGACATCAATGGGGACATCCATGGGGACATCCATGGGGGCATCCATGGGGACATCCATGGGGACATCAATGGGGACATACATGGGGACATCCATGGGGACATCCATGGGGACATCCATGGGGACATCAATGGGGACATCCATGGGGACATCCATGGGGGCATCCATGGGGACATCAATGGGGACATCCATGGGGACATCCATGGGGACATCCATGGGGGCATCAATGGGGACATCCATGGGGACATCCATGGGGACATCCATGGGGACATCCATGGGGACATCCATAGGGACATCAATGGGGACATCCATGGGGACATCCATGGGGACATCCATGGGGACATCCATGGGGACATCAATGGGGACATCCATGGGGACATCAATGGGGATATCCATGGGGACATCCATGGGGACATCCATGGGGACATCCATGGGGACATCCGTGGGGACATCCATGGGGACATCCATGGGGACATCCATGGGGACATCAATGGGGACATCCATGGGGACATCCATGGGGACATCGATGGGGACATCAATGGGGACATCAATGGGGACATCAATGGGGACATCCATGGGGACATCAATGGGGACATCCATGGGGACATCCATGGGGACATCCATGGGGACATCCATGGGGACATCAATGGGGACATCAATGGGGACATCCATGGGGACATCAATGGGGACATCCATGGGGACATCCATGGGGACATCCATGGGGACATCTATGGGGACATCCATGGGGACATCCATGGGGACATCCATGGGGACATCAATGGGGACATCCATGGGGACATCCATGGGGACATCCATGGGGACATCAATGGGGACATCAATGGGGACATCAATGGGGACATCAATGGGGACATCCATGGGGACATCAATGGGGACATCCATGGGGACATCCATGGGGACATCCATGGGGACATCCATGGGGACATCCATGGGGACATCCATGGGGCCATCCATGGGGACATCCATGGGGACATCCATGGGGACATCCATGGGGACATCCATGGGGACATCAATGGGGACATCCATGGGGACATCCATGGGGACATCCATGGGGACATCCATGGGGACATCAATGGGGACATCCATGGGGACATCCATGGGGACATCCATGGGGACATCCATGGGGACATTCATGGGGACATCCATGGGGACATCCATGGGGACATCAATGGGGACATCAATGGGGACATCCATGGGGACATCCATGGGGACATCAATGGGGACATCCATGGGGACATCCATGGGGACATCCATGGGGACATCCATGGGGACATCCATGGGGACATCCATGGGGAGACATCCATGGGGACATCCATGGGGACATCCATGGGGACATCCATGGGGACATCCATGGGGACATCCATGGGGACATCCATGGGGACATCCATGGGGACATCCATGGGGACATCCATGGGGACATCCATGGGGACATCAATGGGGACATCCATGGGGACATCCATGGGGACATCAATGGGGACATCCATGGGGACATCCATGGGGACATCCATGGGGACATCAATGGGGACATCAATGGGGACATCCATGGGGACATCCATGGGGACATCCATGGGGACATCCATGGGGACATCCACGGGGACATCAATGGGGACATCAATGGGGACATCCATGGGGACATTCATGGGGACATCCATGGGGACATCCATGGGGACATCCATGGGGACATCAATGGGGACATCCATGGGGACATCAATGGGGACATCAATGGGGACATCCATGGGGACATCCATGGGGACATCCATGGGGACATCCATGGGGACATCAATGGGGACATCAATGAAGACATCCATGGGGACATCCATGGGGACATCAATGGGGACATCCATGGGGACATCAATGGGGACATCAATGGGGACATCCATGGGGACATCAATGGGGACATCCATGGGGACATCAATGGGGACATCAATGGGGACATCAATGGGGACATCAATGGGGACATCCATGGGGACATCCATGGGAACATCCATGGGGACATCCATGGGGACATCCATGGGGACATCCATGGGGACATCCATGGGGACATCAATGGGGACATCAATGGGGACATCCATAGGGACATCAATGGGGACATCCATGGGGACATCCATGGGGACATCCATGGGGACATCCATGGGGACATCCATGGGGACATCAATGGGGACATCCATGGGGACATCCATGGGGACATCGATGGGGACATCAATGGGGACATCAATGGGGACATCAATGGGGACATCCATGGGGACATCAATGGGGACATCCATGGGGACATCCATGGGGACATCCATGGGGACATCCATGGGGACATCAATGGGGACATCAATGGGGACATCCATGGGGACATCAATGGGGACATCCATGGGGACATCCATGGGGACATCCATGGGGACATCCATGGGGACATCCATGGGGACATCAATGGGGACATCCATGGGGACATCCATGGGAACATCCATGGGGACATCCATGGGGACATCCATGGGGACATCCATGGGGACATCCGTGGGGACATCCATGGGGACATCCATGGGGACATCCATGGGGACATCAATGGGGACATCCATGGGGACATCCATGGGGACATCGATGGGGACATCAATGGGGACATCAATGGGGACATCAATGGGGACATCCATGGGGACATCAATGGGGACATCCATGGGGACATCCATGGGGACATCCATGGGGACATCCATGGGGACATCCATGGGGACATCAATGGGGACATCCATGGGGACATCAATGGGGACATCCATGGGGACATCCATGGGGACATCCATGGGGACATCCATGGGGACATCCATGGGGACATCCATGGGGACATCAATGGGGACATCCATGGGGACATCAATGGGGACATCAATGGGGACATCAATGGGGACATCAATGGGGACATCAATGGGGACATCAATGGGGACATCCATGGGGACATCAATGGGGACATCCATGGGGACATCCATGGGGACATCCATGGGGACATCCATGGGGACATCCATGGGGACATCCATGGGGCCATCCATGGGGACATCCATGGGGATATCCATGGGGACATCCATGGGGACATCAATGGGGACATCCATGGGGACATCCATGGGGACATCCATGGGGACATCCATGGGGACATCAATGGGGACATCCATGGGGACATCCATGGGGACATCCATGGGGACATCCATGGGGACATTCATGGGGACATCCATGGGGACATCCATGGGGACATCAATGGGGACATCAATGGGGACATCCATGGGGACATCCATGGGGACATCAATGGGGACATCCATGGGGACATCCATGGGGACATCCATGGGGACATCCATGGGGACATCCATGGGGACATCCATGGGGAGACATCCATGGGGACATCCATGGGGACATCCATGGGGACATCCATGGGGACATCAATGGGGACATCCATGGGGACATCCATGGGGACATCCATGGGGACATCCATGGGGACATCCATGGGGACATCCAATGGGACATCAATGGGGACATCCATGGGGACATCCATGGGGACATCAATGGGGACATCCATGGGGACATCCATGGGGACATCCATGGGGACATCAATGGGGACATCAATGGGGACATCCATGAAGACATCCATGGGGACATCCATGGGGACATCCATGGGGACATCCATGGGGACATCAATGGGGACATCAATGGGGACATCCATGGGGACATCCATGGGGACATCAATGGGGACATCCATGGGGACATCAATGGGGACATCAATGGGGACATCCATGGGGACATCAATGGGGACATCAATGGGGACATCCATGGGGACATCCATGGGGACATCAATGGGGACATCAATGGGGACATCCATGGGGACATCAATGGGGACATCAATGGGGACATCCATGGGGACATCCATGGGGACATCCATGGGGACATCAATGGGGACATCAATGGGGACATCAATGGGGACATCCATGGGGACATCCATGGGGACATCCATGGGGACATCCATGGGGACATCAATGGGGACATCAATGGGGACATCCATGGGGACATCCATGGGGACATCCATGGGGACATCCATGGGGACATCAATGGGGACATCAATGGGGACATCCATGGGGACATCCATGGGGACATCAATGGGGACATCAATGGGGACATCCATGGGGACATCCATGGGGACATCAATGGGGACATCCATGGGGACATCAATGGGGACATCAATGGGGACATCCATGGGGACATCAATGGGGACATCCATGGCGACATCAATGGGGACATCCATGGGGACATCAATGGGGACATCAATGGGGACATCCATGGGGACATCCATGGGAACATCCATGGGGACATCCATGGGGACATCCATGGGGACATCCATGGGGACATCCATGGGGACATCCATGGGGACATCAATGGGGACATCCATGGGGACATCCATGGGGACATCCATGGGGACATCAATGGGGACATCAATGGGGACATCCATGGGGACATCCATGGGGACATCCATGGGGACATCCATGGGGACATCCATGGGGACATCAATGGGGACATCAATGGGGACATCCATGGGGACATCCATGGGGACATCAATGGGGACATCCATGGGGACATCAATGGGGACATCAATGGGGACATCCATGGGGACATCAATGGGGACATCAATGGGGACATCCATGGGGACATCCATGGGGACATCAATGGGGACATCAATGGGGACATCCATGGGGACATCAATGGGGACATCAATGGGGACATCCATGGGGACATCCATGGGGACATCCATGGGGACATCCATGGGGACATCAATGGGGACATCAATGGGGACATCCATGGGGACATCCATGGGGACATCCATGGGGACATCCATGGGGACATCAATGGGGACATCAATGGGGACATCCATGGGGACATCCATGGGGACATCAATGGGGACATCCATGGGGACATCAATGGGGACATCAATGGGGACATCCATGGGGACATCCATGGGGACATCAATGGGGACATCAATGGGGACATCCATGGGGACATCCATGGGGACATCAATGGGGACATCCATGGGGACATCAATGGGGACATCAATGGGGACATCCATGGGGACATCAATGGGGACATCCATGGCGACATCAATGGGGACATCAATGGGGACATCAATGGGGACATCAATGGGGACATCCATGGGGACATCCATGGGAACATCCATGGGGACATCCATGGGGACATCCATGGGGACATCCATGGGGACATCCATGGGGACATCAATGGGGACATCAATGGGGACATCCATGGGGACATCCATGGGGACATCAATGGGGACATCCATGGGGACATCAATGGGGACATCCATGGGGACATCCATGGGGACATCCATGGGGACATCCATGGGGACATCAATGGGGACATCAATGGGGACATCAATGGGGACATCCATGGGGACATCCATGGCGACATCCATGGGGACATCAATGGGGACATCCATGGGGACATCCATGGGGGCATCCATGGGGACATCCATGGGGACATCCATGGGGACATCCATGGGGACATCCATGGGGACATCAATGGGGACATCAATGGGGGCATCCATGGGGACATCCATGGGGACATCCATGGGGACATCCATGGGGACATCCATGGGGACATCAATGGGGACATCAATGGGGACATCCATGGGGACATCAATGGGGACATCCATGGGGACATCCATGGGGACATCCATGGGGACATCCATGGGGACATCAATGGGGACATCAATGGCGACATCAATGGGGACATCCATGGGGACATCAATGGGAACATCCATGGGGACATCCATGGGGACATCCATGGGGACATCCATGGGGATGTCCATGGGGACATCCATGGGGACATCCATGGGGACATCCATGGGGACATCCATTAGGACATCCATGGGGACATCCATGGGGACATCCATGGGGACATCGATGGGGACATCAATGGGGACATCAATGGGGACATCAATGGGGACATCAATGGGGACATCAATGGGGACATCCATGGGGACATCAATGGGGACATCCATGGGGACATCAATGGGGACATCCATGGGGACATCCATGGGGACATCCATGGGGACATCCATGGGGACATCCATGGGGACATCCATGGGGACATCAATGGGGACATCCATGGGGACATCCATGGGGACATCAATGGGGACATCCATGGGGACATCAATGGGGACATCAATGGCGACATCAATGGGGACATCCATGGGGACATCAATGGGAACATCCATGGGGACATCCATGGGGACATCCATGGGGACATCCATGGGGACATCAATGGGGACATCAATGGGGACATCCATGGGGACATCCATGGGGACATCAATGGGGACATCCATGGGGACATCAATGGGGACATCAATGGGGACATCCATGGGGACATCAATGGGGACATCAATGGGGACATCCATGGGGACATCCATGGGGACATCAATGGGGACATCAATGGGGACATCCATGGGGACATCAATGGGGACATCAATGGGGACATCCATGGGGACATCCATGGGGACATCCATGGGGACATCAATGGGGACATCAATGGGGACATCAATGGGGACATCCATGGGGACATCCATGGGGACATCCATGGGGACATCCATGGGGACATCAATGGGGACATCAATGGGGACATCCATGGGGACATCCATGGGGACATCAATGGGGACATCCATGGGGACATCAATGGGGACATCAATGGGGACATCCATGGGGACATCCATGGGGACATCAATGGGGACATCAATGGGGACATCCATGGGGACATCCATGGGGACATCAATGGGGACATCAATGGGGACATCAATGGGGACATCCATGGGGACATCCATGGGGACATCCATGGCGACATCAATGGGGACATCAATGGGGACATCAATGGGGACATCAATGGGGACATCCATGGGGACATCCATGGGAACATCCATGGGGACATCCATGGGGACATCCATGGGGACATCCATGGGGACATCCATGGGGACATCAATGGGGACATCCATGGGGACATCCATGGGGACATCCATGGGGACATCCATGGGGACATCCATGGGGACATCCATGGGGACATCCATGGGGACATCCATGGGGACATCCATGGGGACATCCATGGGGACATCAATGGGGACATCAATGGGGACATCAATGGGGACATCCATGGGGACATCCATGGCGACATCCATGGGGACATCAATGGGGACATCCATGGGGACATCCATGGGGGCATCCATGGGGACATCCATGGGGACATCCATGGGGACATCCATGGGGACATCCATGGGGACATCAATGGGGACATCAATGGGGGCATCCATGGGGACATCCATGGGGACATCCATGGGGACATCCATGGGGACATCCATGGGGACATCAATGGGGACATCAATGGGGACATCCATGGGGACATCAATGGGGACATCCATGGGGACATCCATGGGGACATCCATGGGGACATCCATGGGGACATCAATGGGGACATCAATGGCGACATCAATGGGGACATCCATGGGGACATCAATGGGAACATCCATGGGGACATCCATGGGGACATCCATGGGGACATCCATGGGGATGTCCATGGGGACATCCATGGGGACATCCATGGGGACATCCATGGGGACATCCATGGGGACATCCATGGGGACATCCATGGAAACATCCATGGGGACATCGATGGGGACATCAATGGGGACATCAATGGGGACATCAATGGGGACATCAATGGGGACATCAATGGGGACATCCATGGGGACATCCATGGGGACATCCATGGGGACATCAATGGGGACATCCATGGGGACATCCATGGGGACATCCATGGGGACATCCATGGGGACATCCATGGGGACATCCATGGGGACATCAATGGGGACATCCATGGGGACATCCATGGGGACATCAATGGGGACATCCATGGGGACATCAATGGGGACATCAATGGCGACATCAATGGGGACATCCATGGGGACATCAATGGGAACATCCATGGGGACATCCATGGGGACATCCATGGGGACATCCATGGGGACATCCATGGGGACATCCATGTGGACATCCATGGGGACATCCATGGGGACATCCATGGGGACATCAATGGGGACATCAATGGGGACATCCATGGGGACATCCATGGGGACATCCATGGGGACATCCATGGGGACATCCATGGGGACATCCATGGGGACATCGATGGGGACATCAATGGGGACATCAATGGGGACATCAATGGGGACATCAATGGGGACATCCATGGGGACATCCATGGGGACATCCATGGAGACATCAATGGGGACATCCATGGGGACATCCATGGGGACATCCATGGGGACATCAATGGGGACATCAATGGGGCCATCCATGGGGACATCCATGGGGACATCAATGGGGACATCCATGGGGACATCCATGGGGACATCCATGGGGACATCCATGGGGACATCAATGGGGACATCCATGGGGACATCCATGGGGACATCCATGGGGACATCCATGGGGACATCCATGGGGACATCCATGGGGACATCCATGGGGACATCAATGGGGACATCAATGGGGACATCAATGGGGACATCCATGGGGACATCCATGGGGACATCCATGGGGACATCCATGGGGACATCCATGGGGACATCCATGGGGACATCCATGGGGACATCCATGGGGACATCCATTGGGACATCCATGGGGACATCAATGGGGACATCAATGGGGACATCCATGGGGACATCCATGGGGACATCCATGGGGACATCCATGGGGACATCCATGGGGACATCCATGGGGACATCCATGGGGACATCCATGGGGACATCCATGGGGACATCCATGGGGACATCCATGGGGACATCCATGGGGACATCCATGGGGACATCAATGGGGACATCAATGGGGACATCCATGGGGACATCCATGGGGACATCAATGGGGACATCAATGGGGACATCAATGGGGACATCAATGGGGACATCCATGGGGACATCCATGGGGACATCCATGGGGACATCAATGGGGACATCAATGGGGACATCCATGGGGACATCCATGGGGACATCCATGGGGACATCAATGGGGACATCCATGGGGACATCCATGGGGACATCCATGGGGACATCCATGGGGACATCCATGGGGACATCCATGGGGACATCCATGGGGACATCAATGGGGACATCAATGGGGACATCCATGGGGACATCCATGGGGACATCAATGGGGACATCAATGGGGACATCAATGGGGACATCCATGGGGACATCCATGGGGACATCCATGGGGACATCCATGGGGACATCAATGGGGACATCAATGGGGCCATCCATGGGGACATCCATGGGGACATCAATGGGGACATCCATGGGGACATCCATGGGGACATCCATGGGGACATCCATGGGGACATCAATGGGGACATCCATGGGGACATCCATGGGGACATCCATGGGGACATCCATGGGGACATCCATGGGGACATCAATGGGGACATCCATGGGGACATCAATGGGGACATCCATGGGGACATCCATGGGGACATCCATGGGGACATCCATGGGGACATCCATGGGGACATCCATGGGGACATCCATGGGGACATCCATGGGGACATCCATGGGGACATCCATGGGGACATCCATGGGGACATCCATGGGGACATCCATGGGGACATCCATGGGGACATCCATGGGGACATCCATGGGGACATCAATGGGGACATCCATGGGGACATCCATGGGGACATCGATGGGGACATCCATGGGGACATCCATGGGGACATCCATGGGGACATCCATGGGGACATCCATGGGGACATCCATGGGGACATCCATGGGGACATCCATGGGGACATCCATGGGGACATCCATGGGGACATCCATGGGGACATCCATGGGGACATCCATGGGGACATCAATGGGGACATCCATGGGGACATCCATGGGGACATCAATGGGGACATCCATGGGGACATCCATGGGGACATCCATGGGGACATCCATGGGGACATCCATGGGGACATCCATGGGGACATCCATGGGGACATCCATGGGGACATCAATGGGGACATCAATGGGGACATCCATGGGGACATCCATGGGGACATCCATGGGGACATCCATGGGGACATCAATGGGGACATCCATGGGGACATCCATGGGGACATCCATGGCGACATCAATGGGGACATCAATGGGGACATCAATGGGGACATCCATGGGGACATCAATGGGGACATCCATGGGGACATCCATGGGGACATCCATGGGGACATCCATGGGGACATCAATGGGGACATCAATGGGGACATCAATGGGGACATCCATGGGGACATCCATGGGGACATCCATGGGGACATCAATGGGGACATCAATGGGGACATCCATGGGGACATCCATGGGGACATCCATGGGGACATCCATGGGGACATCCATGGGGACATCAATGGGGACATCAATGGGGACATCCATGGGGACATCAATGGGGACATCCATGGCGACATCCATGGGGACATCAATGGGGACATCAATGGGGACATCCATGGGGACATCCATGGGGACATCCATGGGAACATCCATGGGGACATCCATGGGGACATCCATGGGGACATCCATGGGGACATCCATGGGGACATCCATGGGGACATCAATGGGGACATCCATGGGGACATCAATGGGGACATCCATGGGGACATCCATGGGGGCATCCATGGGGACATCCATGGGGACATCCATGGGGACATCCATGGGGACATCCATGGGGACATCCATGGGGACATCAATGGGGACATCAATGGGGACATCCATGGGGACATCCATGGGGACATCAATGGGGACATCCATGGGGACATCCATGGGGACATCAATGGGGACATCCATGGGGACATCCATGGGGACATCAATGGGGACATCAATGGGGACATCCATGGGGACATCCATGGGGACATCCATGGGAACATCCATGGGGACATCCATGGGGACATCCATGGGGACATCCATGGGGACATCCATGGGGACATCCATGGGGACATCCATGGGGACATCAATGGGGACATCAATGGGGACATCCATGGGAACATCCATGGGGACATCCATGGGGACATCCATGGGGACATCCATGGGGACATCCATGGGGACATCCATGGGGACATCCATGGGGACATCCATGGGGACATCCATGGGGACATCCATGGGGACATCCATGGGGACATCCATGGGGACATCCATGGGGACATCCATGGGGACATCCATGGGGACATCGATGGGGACATCAATGGGGACATCAATGGGGACATCAATGGGGACATCAATGGGGACATCCATGGGGACATCCATGGGGACATCCATGGGGACATCAATGGGGACATCCATGGGGACATCCATGGGGACATCCATGGGGACATCCATGGGGACATCCATGGGGACATCCATGGGGACATCCATGGGGACATCAATGGGGACATCCATGGGGACATCCATGGGGACATCAATGGGGACATCCATGGGGACATCAATGGCGACATCAATGGGGACATCCATGGGGACATCCATGGGAACATCCATGGGGACATCCATGGGGACATCCATGGGGACATCCATGGGGACATCCATGGGGACATCCATGGGGACATCCATGGGGACATCCATGGGGACATCCATGGGGACATCCATGGGGACATCCATGGGGACATCCATGGGGACATCGATGGGGACATCAATGGGGACATCAATGGGGACATCAATGGGGACATCAATGGGGACATCAATGGGGACATCAATGGGGACATCAATGGGGACATCCATGGGGACATCAATGGGGACATCCATGGGGACATCCATGGGGACATCCATGGGGACATCAATGGGGACATCAATGGGGCCATCCATGGGGACATCCATGGGGACATCAATGGGGACATCCATGGGGACATCCATGGGGACATCCATGGGGACATCCATGGGGACATCAATGGGGACATCCATGGGGACATCAATGGGGACATCCATGGGGACATCCATGGGGACATCCATGGGGACATCCATGGAAACATCCATGGGGACATCAATGGGGACATCAATGGGGACATCCATGGGGACATCCATGGGGACATCCATGGGGACATCCATGGGGACATCCATGGGGACATTAATGGGGACATCCATGGGGACATCCATGGGGACATCCATGGGGACATCCATGGGGACATCCATGAAAACATCCATGGGGACATCCATGGGGACATCCATGGGGACATCCATGGGGACATCAATGGGGACATCCATGGGGACATCCGTGGGGACATCCATGGGGACATCCATGGGGACATCCATGGGGACATTAATGGGGACATCCATGGGGACATCCATGGGGACATCCATGGGGACATCCATGGGGACATCCATGGGGACATCCATGGGGACATCCATGGGGACATCAATGGGGACATCAATGGGGACATCCATGGGGACATCCATGGGGACATCAATGGGGACATCAATGGGGACATCCATGGCGACATCAATGGGGACATCAATGGGGACATCAATGGGGACATCAATGGGGACATCCATGGGGACATCCATGGGAACTTCCATGGGGACATCCATGGGAACATCCATGGGGACATCAATGGGGACATCAATGGGGACATCCATGGGGACATCCATGGGGACATCAATGGGGACATCCATGGGGACATCAATGGGGACATCCATGGGGACATCCATGGGGACATCCATGGGGACATCCATGGGGACATCAATGGGGACATCAATGGGGACATCCATGGGGACATCAATGGGGACATCCATGGGAACATCCATGGGGACATCAATGGGGACATCCATGGGGACATCAATGGGGACATCAATGGGGACATCAATGGGGACATCCATGGGGACATCAATGGGGACATCAATGGGGACATCAATGGGGACATCAATGGGGACATCAATGGGGACATCCATGGGGACATCCATGGGAACATCCATGGGGACATCCATGGGGACATCCATGGGGACATCCATGGGGACATCCATGGGGACATCCATGGGGACATCAATGGGGACATCAATGGGGACATCCATGGGGACATCCATGGGGACATCCATGGGGACATCAATGGGGACATCCATGGGGACATCCATGGGGACATCCATGGGGACATCCATGGGGACATCCATGGGGACATCCATGGGGACATCCATGGGGACATCAATGGGGACATCCATGGGGACATCCATGGGGACATCCATGGGGACATCCATGGGGACATCAATGGCGACATCAATGGGGACATCCATGGGGACATCCATGGGAACATCCATGGGGACATCCATGGGGACATCCATGGGGACATCCATGGGGACATCCATGGGGACATCCATGGGGACATCCATGGGGACATCCATGGGGACATCCATGGGGACATCCATGGGGACATCCATGGGGACATCCATGGGGACATCCATGGGGACATCGATGGGGACATCAATGGGGACATCAATGGGGACATCAATGGGGACATCAATGGGGACATCAATGGGGACATCCATGGGGACATCCATGGGGACATCCATGGAGACATCAATGGGGACATCCATGGGGACATCCATGGGGACATCCATGGGGACATCAATGGGGACATCAATGGGGCCATCCATGGGGACATCCATGGGGACATCAATGGGGACATCCATGGGGACATCCATGGGGACATCCATGGGGACATCCATGGGGACATCAATGGGGACATCCATGGGGACATCCATGGGGACATCCATGGGGACATCCATGGGGACATCCATGGGGACATCCATGGGGACATCCATGGGGACATCAATGGGGACATCCATGGGGACATCCATGGGGACATCCATGGGGACATCCATGGGGACATCCATGGGGACATCCATGGGGACATCCATGGGGACATCCATGGGGACATCCATGGGGACATCCATGAAAACATCCATGGGGACATCCATGGGGACATCCATGGGGACATCCATGGGGACATCAATGGGGACATCCATGGGGACATCCGTGGGGACATCCATGGGGACATCCATGGGGACATCCATGGGGACATCAATGGGGACATCCATGGGGACATCCATGGGGACATCCATGGGGACATCCATGGGGACATCCATGGGGACATCCATGGGGACATCCATGGGGACATCAATGGGGACATCAATGGGGACATCCATGGGGACATCCATGGGGACATCAATGGGGACATCAATGGGGACATCCATGGCGACATCAATGGGGACATCAATGGGGACATCAATGGGGACATCAATGGGGACATCCATGGGGACATCCATGGGAACATCCATGGGGACATCCATGGGAACATCCATGGGGACATCAATGGGGACATCAATGGGGACATCCATGGGGACATCCATGGGGACATCCATGGGGACATCAATGGGGACATCAATGGGGACATCCATGGGGACATCAATGGGGACATCCATGGGAACATCCATGGGGACATCAATGGGGACATCCATGGGGACATCAATGGGGACATCAATGGGGACATCAATGGGGACATCCATGGGGACATCAATGGGGACATCCATGGCGACATCAATGGGGACATCAATGGGGACATCAATGGGGACATCAATGGGGACATCCATGGGGACATCCATGGGGACATCCATGGGAACATCCATGGGGACATCCATGGGGACATCCATGGGGACATCCATGGGGACATCCATGGGGACATCCATGGGGACATCAATGGGGACATCCATGGGGACATCAATGGGGACATCCATGGGGACATCCATGGGGGCATCCATGGGGACATCCATGGGGACATCCATGGGGACATCCATGGGGACATCCATGGGGACATCCATGGGGACATCAATGGGGACATCAATGGGGACATCCATGGGGACATCAATGGGGACATCCATGGGGACATCCATGGGGACATCCATGGGGACATCCATGGGGACATCCATGGGGACATCCATGGGGACATCCATGGGGACATCCATGGGGACATCCATGGGGACATCCATGGGGACATCCATGGGGACATCCATGGGGACATCCATGGGGACATCCATGGGGACATCCATGGGGACATCAATGGGGACATCAATGGGGACATCCATGGGGACATCAATGGGGACATCCATGGGGACATCAATGGGGACATCAATGGCGACATCAATGGGGACATCCATGGGGACATCAATGGGAACATCCATGGGGACATCCATGGGGACATCCATGGGGACATCCATGGGGACATCAATGGGGACATCCATGGGGACATCCATGGGGACATCAATGGGGACATCCATGGGGACATCCATGGGGACATCCATGGGGACATGCATGGGAACATCCATGGGGACATCCATGGGGACATCCATGGGGACATCCATGGGGACATCCATGGGGACATCCATGGGGACATCCATGGGGACATCCATGGGGACATCCATGGGGACATCCATGGGGACATCCATGGGCACATCCATGGGGACATCCATGGGGACATCCACGGGGACAACCAATCTGGACATCCATGGGGACATCCATGGGGACATCCATGGGGACATCCATGGGGACATCGATGGGGACATCAATGGGGACATCAATGGGGACATCAATGGGGACATCAATGGGGACATCAATGGGGACATCCATGGGGACATCCATGGGGACATCAATGGGGACATCCATGCGGACATCCATGGGGACATCCATGGGGACATCCATGGGGACATCCATGGGGACATCCATGGGGACATCGATGGGGACATCAATGGGGACATCAATGGGGACATCAATGGGGACATCCATGGGGACATCAATGGGGACATCAATGGGGACATCAATGGGGACATCCATGGGAACATCCATGGGGACATCAATGGGGACATCCATGGGGACATCCATGGGGACATCAATGGGGACATCCATGCGGACATCCATGGGGACATCCATGGGGACATCCATGGGGACATCCATGGGGACATCCATGGGGACAGCAATGGGGACATCCATGGGGACATCCATGGGGACATCCATGGGGACATCCATGGGGACATCGATGGGGACATCAATGGGGACATCCATGGGGACATCCATGGGGACATCCATGGGGACATCCATGGGGACATCCATGGGGACATCAATGGGGACATCCATGCGGACATCCATGGGGACATCCATGGGGACATCCATGGGGACATCCATGGGGACATCCATGGGGACATCCATGGGGACATCCATGGGGACATCCATGGGGACATCAATGGGGACATCAATGGGGACATCCATGGGGACATCCATGGGGACATCCATGGGGACATCCATGGGGACATCCATGGGGACATCCATGGGGACATCCACGGGGACATCCATGGGGACATCCATGGGGACATCAATGGGGACATCAATGGGGACATCCATGGGGACATCAATGGGGACATCCATGGGGACATCAATGGGGACATCCATGGGGACATCCATGGGGACATCCATGGGGACATCCATGGGGACATCCATGGGGACATCCATGGGGACATCAATGGGGACATCAATGGGGACATCCATGGGGACATCCATGGGGACATCAATGGGGACATCAATGGGGACATCCATGGGGACATCCATGCGGACATCCATGGGGACATCAATGGGGACATCCATGGGGACATCCATGGGGACATCCATGCGGACATCCATGGGGACATCCATGGGGACATCAATGGGGACATCAATGGGGACATCAATGGGGACATCCATGGGGACATCCATGGGGACATCAATGGGGACATCAATGGGGACATCCATGGGGACATCAATGGGGACATCAATGGGGACATCCATGGGGACATCCATGGGGACATCCATGGGGACATCAATGGGGACATCCATGGGGACATCGATGGGGACATCAATGGGAACATCCATGGGGACATCCATGGGGACATCAATGGGGACATCCATGGGGACATCCATGGGGACATCCATGGGGACATCAATGGGGACATCAATGGGGACATCAATGGGGACATCCGTGGGGTCATCAATGGGGACATCCATGGGTACATCCATGGGGACATCCATGGGGACATCCATGGGGACATCCATGGGGACATCCATGGGGACATCCATGGGGGCATCCATGGGGACATCAATGGGGACATCCATGGGGACATCCATGGGGACATCCATGGGGACATCAATGGGGACATCAATGGGGACATCCATGGGGACATCCATGGGGACATCAATGGGGACATCAATGGGGACATCCATGGGGACATCAATGGGGACATCAATGGGGACATCCATGGGGACATCTCAATGGGGACTTCAATGGGGACATCAATGGGGACATCAATGGGGACATCCGTGGGGACATCAATGGGGACATCCATGCAGACATCCATGGGGACATCCATGGGGACATCCATGGGGACATCCATGCGGACATCCATGGGGACATCCATGGGGGCATCCATGGGGACATCAATGGGGACATCAATGGGGACATCCATGGGGACATCCATGGGGACATCAATGGGGACATCAATGGGGACATCCATGGGGACATCCATGGGGACATCAATGGGGACATCAATGGGGACATCCATGGGGACATCAATGGGGACATCAATGGGGACATCCATGGGGACATCAATGGGGACATCCATGGGGACATCCATGGGGACATCCATGGGGACATCCATGGGGACATCAATGGGGACATCCATGGGGACATCAATGGGGACATCCATGGGGACATCGATGGGGACATCAATGGGAACATCCATGGGGACATCCATGGGGACATCAATGGGGACATCAATGGGGACATCAATGGGGACATCAATGGGGACATCAATGGGGACATCCATGGGGACATCAATGGGGACATCAATGGGGACATCAATGGGGACATCCATGGGGACATCAATGGGGACATCCATGGGGACATCCATGGGGACATCCATGGGGACATCCATGGGGACATCCATGGGGACATCAATGGGGACATCCATGGGGACATCCATGGGGACATCAATGGGGACATCAATGGGGACATCAATGGGGACATCCGTGGGGACATCAAAGGGGACATCCATGGGGACATCCATGGGGACATCCATGGGGACATCCATGGGGACATCAATGGGGACATCAATGGACATCAATGGGGACATCAATGGGGACATCCATGGGGACATCCATGGGGACATCCATGGGGACATCCATGGGGACATCCATGGGGACATCAATGGGGACATCAATGGGGACATCCATGGGGACATCAATGGGGACATCAATGGGGACATCAATGGGGACATCCATGGGGACATCCATGGGGACATCCATGGGGACATCAATGGGGACATCCATGGGGACATCCATGGGGACATCCATGGGGACATCCATGGGGACATCCATGGGGACATCCATGGGGACATCCATGGGGACATCCATGGGGACATCCATGGGGACATCCATGGGGACATCCATGGGGACATCCATGGGGACATCCATGGGGACATCAATGGGGACATCCATGGGGACATCAATGGGGACATCCATGGGGACATCAATGGGGACATCCATGGGGACATCCATGGGGACATCCATGGGGACATCCATGGGGACATCAATGGGGACATCCATGGGGACATGCATGGGGACATCCATGGGGACATCAATGGGGACATCCATGGGGACATCAATGGGGACATCCATGGGGACATCAATGGGGACATCCATGGGGACATCCATGGGGACATCCATGGGGACATCAATGGGGACATCCATGGGGACATCCATGGGGACATCCATGCGGACATCCATGGGGACATCCATGGGGGCATCCATTGGGACATCCATGGGGACATCAATGGGGACATCCATGGGGACATCCATGGGGACATCAATGGGGACATCAATGGGGACATCCATGGGGACATCCATGGGGACATCAATGGGGACATCAATGGGGACATCCATGGGGACATCAATGGGGACATCAATGGGGACATCCATGGGGACATCTCAATGGGGACATCAATGGGGACATCAATGGGGACATCAATGGGGACATCCGTGGGGACATCAATGGGGACATCCATGCAGACATCCGTGGGGACATCCATGGGGACATCCATGGGGACATCCATGCGGACATCCATGGGGACATCAATGGGGACATCAATGGGGACATCAATGGGGACATCAATGGGGGCATCCATGGGGACATCAATGGGGACATCAATGGGGACATCAATGGGGACATCAATGGGGGCATCCATGGGGACATCAATGGGGACATCAATGGGGACATCAATGGGGGCATCCATGGGGACATCAATGGGGACATCAATGGGGACATCCATGGGGACATCCATGGGGACATCAATGGGGACATCAATGGGGACATCCATGGGGACATCCATGGGGACATCAATGGGGACATCAATGGGGACATCCATGGGGACATCAATGGGGACATCAATGGGGACATCCATGGGGACATCCATGGGGACATCCATGGGGACATCCATGGGGACATCCATGGGGACATCAATGGGGACATCAATGGGGACATCCATGGGGACATCCATGGGGACATCCATGGGGACATCCATGGGGACATCAATGGGGACATCCATGGGGACATCAATGGGGACATCAATGGGGACATCCATGGGGACATCAATGGGGACATCAATGGGGACATCAATGGGGACATCCATGGGGACATCAATGGGGACATCGATGGGGACATCAATGGGAACATCCATGGGGACATCCATGGGGACATCAATGGGGACATCAATGGGGACATCAATGGGGACATCAATGGGGACATCCATGGGGACATCAATGGGGACATCAGTGGGGACATCAATGGGGACATCCATGGGGACATCCATGGGGACATCCATGGGGACATCCATGGGGACATCCATGGGGACATCCGTGGGGACATCCATGGGGACATCAATGGGGACATCCATGGGGACATCCATGGGGACATCAATGGGGACATCCATGGGGACATCAATGGGGACATCCGTGGGGACATCAATGGGGACATCCATGGGGACATCCATGGGGACATCCATGGGGACATCCATGGGGACATCAATGGGGACATCAATGGACATCAATGGGGACATCAATGGGGACATCCATGGGGACATCCATGGGGACATCCATGGGGACATCCATGGGGACATCCATGGGGACATCAATGGGGACATCAATGGGGACATCCATGGGGACATCAATGGGGACATCAATGGGGACATCAATGGGGACATCCATGGGGACATCCATGGGGACATCCATGGGGACATCAATGGGGACATCCATGGGGACATCAATGGGGACATCCATGGGGACATCCATGGGGACATCCATGGGGACATCCATGGGGACATCCATGGGGACATCAATGGGGACATCCATGGGGACATCCATGGGGACATCAATGGGGACATCCATGGGGACATCAATGGGGACATCCATGGGGACATCAATGGGGACATCCATGGGGACATCCATGGGGACATCCATGGGGACATCAATGGGGACATCCATGGGGACATCCATGGGGACATCCATGCGGACATCCATGAAGACATCCATGGGGGCATCCATGGGGACATCAATGGGGACATCAATGGGGACATCCATGGGGACATCCATGGGGACATCAATGGGGACATCAATGGGGACATCCATGGGGACATCCTTGGGGACATCAATGGGGACATCAATGGGGACATCAATGGGGACATCCGTGGGGACATCAATGGGGACATCCATGGGGACATCTCAATGGGGACATCAATGGGGACATCAATGGGGACATCAATGGGGACATCCGTGGGGACATCAATGGGGACATTCATGCAGACATCCATGGGGACATCCATGGGGACATCCATGGGGACATCCATGCGGACATCCATGGGGACATCCATGGGGGCATCCATGGGGACATCAATGGGGACATCAATGGGGACATCCATGGGGACATCAATGGGGACATCCATGGGGACATCCATGGGGACATCCATGGGGACATCCATGGGGACATCAATGGGGACATCCATGGGGACATCAATGGGGACATCCATGGGGACATCAATGGGAACATCCATGGGGACATCCATGGGGACATCAATGGGGACATCGATGGGGACATCAATGGGGACATCAATGGGGACATCCATGGGGACATCAATGGGGACATCCATGGGGACATCAATGGGGACATCCATGGGGACATCGATGGGGACATCCATGGGGACATCCATGGGGACATCCATGGGGACATCCATGGGGACATCAATGGGGACATCAATGGAGACATCCATGGGGACATCCATGGGGACATCAATGGGGACATCAATGGGGACATCAATGGGGACATCCGTGGGGACATCAATGGGGACATCCATGGGGACATCCATGGGGACATCCATGGGGACATCCATGGGGACATCAATGGGGACATCAATGGACATCAATGGGGACATCAATGGGGACATCCATGGGGACATCCATGGGGACATCCATGGGGACATCCATGGGGACATCCATGGGGACATCAATGGGGACATCCATGGGGACATCCATGGGGACATCAATGGGGACATCAATGGGGACATCAATGGGGACATCCATGGGGACATCCATGGGGACATCCATGGGGACATCAATGGGGACATCCATGGGGACATCAATGGGGACATCCATGGGGACATCCATGGGGACATCCATGGGGACATCCATGGGGACATCCATGGGGACATCAATGGGGACATCCATGGGGACATCCATGGGGACATCAATGGGGACATCCATGGGGACATCCATGGGGACATCAATGGGGACATCCATGGGGACATCCATGGGGACATCAATGGGGACATCAATGGGGACATCCATGGGGACATCCATGGGGACATCCATGGGGACATCAATGGGGACATCCATGGGGACATCCATGGGGACATCCATGGGGACATCAATGGGGACATCCATGGGGACATCAATGGGGACATCAATGGGGACATCAATGGGGACATCCATGGGGACATCAATGGGGACATCCATGGGGACATCAATGGGGATATCCATGGGGACATCCATGGGGACATCCATGGGGACATCCATGGGGACATCCATGGGGACATCAATGGGGACATCAATGGGGACATCAATGGGGACATCAATGGGGACATCCATGGGGACATCCATGGGGACATCCATGGGGACATCAATGGGGACATCCATGGGGACATCCATGGGGACATCAATGGGGACATCCATGGGGACATCCATGGGGACATCAATGGGGACATCAATGGGGACATCCATGGGGACATCCATGGGGACATGCATGGGAACATCCATGGGGACATCAATGGGGACATCAATGGGGACATCCATGGGGACATCCATGGGGGCATCCATAGAAACATCAATGGGGACATCCATGGGGACATCCATGGGGACATCGATGGGGACATCCATGGGGACATCCATGGGGACATCAATGGGGACATCAATGGGGACATCAATGGGGACATCCATGGGGACATCCATGGGGACATCCATGGGGACATCCATGGGGACATCCATGGGGGCATCCATGGGGACATCCATGGGGACATCAATGGGGGCATCAATGGGGACATCCGTGGGGACATCCATGCGGACATCCATTGGGACATCCATGGGGACATCAATGGGGACATCCATTGGGACATCCATGGGGACATCAATGGGGACATCCATGGGGACATCCATGGGGACATCCATGGGGACATGCATGGGGACATGCATGGGAACATCCATGGGGACATCAATGGGGACATCCATGGGGACATCAATGGGGACATCCATGGGGACATCCATGGGGACATCCATGGGGACATCAATGGGGACATCAATGGGGACATCAATGGGGACATCCATGGGGCCATCCATGGGGACATCCATGGGGACATCAATGGGGACATCAATGGGGACATCCATGGGGACATCAATGGGGACATCCATGGGGACATCCATGGGGACATCCATGGGGACATCAATGGGGACATCCATGGGGACATCCATGGGGACATCCATGGGGACATCAATGGAGACATCCATGGGGACATCCATGGGGACATGCATGGGGACATCAATGGGGACATCAATGGGGACATCAATGGGGACATCCGTGGGGACATCCATGCGGACATCCATTGGGACATCCATGGGGACATCCATGGGGACATCCATTGGGACATCCATGGGGACATCAATGGGGACATCCATGGGGACATCCATGGGGACATCCATGGAGACATCCATGGGGACATCCATGGGGACATCAATGGGGACATCAATGGGGACATCCATGGGGACATCCATGGGGACATCCATGGGGACATCCATGCGGACATCCATGGGGACATCCATGGGGACATCCATGGGGACATCCATGGGGACATCCATGGGGACATCAATGGGGACATCCATGGGGACATGGATGGGGGCATCAATGGGGACATCAATGGGGACATCCATGGGGACATCAATGGGGACATGAATGGGGACATCAATGGGGACATCAATGGGGACATCCATGAGGACATCGATGGGTACATCCATGGGTACATCCATGGGGACATCAATGGGGACATCAATGGGGACATCCATGGGGACATCCATGGGGACATCCATGGGGACATCCATGGGGACATCCATGGGGACATCAATGGGGACATCAATGGGGACATCCATGGGGACATCAATGGGGACATCAATGGGGACATCAATGGGGACATCCATGGGGACATCCATGGGGACATCCATGGAGACATCCGTGGGGACATCAATGGGGACATCAATGGGGACATCAATGGGGACATCCATGGGGACATCCATGGGGGCATCCATAGAAACATCAATGGGGACATCCATGGGGACATCCATGGGGACATCCATGGGGACATCCATGGGGACATCCATGGGGACATCCATGGGGACATCAATGGGGACATCCATGGGGACATCCATGGGGACATCCATGGGGACATCCATGGGGACATCCATGGGGACATCAATGGGGACATCCATGGGGACATCCATGGGGACATCCATGGGGACATCCATGGGGACATCCATGGGGACATCAATGGGGACATCCATGGGGACATCCATGGGGACATCAATGGGGACATCAATGGGGACATCAATGGGGACATCCATGGGGACATCCATGGGGACATCAATGGGGACATCCATGGGGACATCAATGGGGACATCCATGGGGACATCCATGGGGACATCCATGGGGACATCCATGGGGACATCAATGGGGACATCCATGGGGACATCCATGGGGACATCCATGGAGACATCCATGGGGACATCAATGGGGACATCAATGGGGACATCCATGGGGACATCCATGGGGACATCCATGGGGGCATCCATAGAAACATCAATAAGGACATCCATGGGCACATCCATGGGGACATCCATGGGGACATCCATGGGGACATCCATGGGGACATCAATGGGGACATCAATGGGGACATCCATGGGGACATCCATGGGGACATCCATGGGGACATCCATGGGGACATCCATGGGGACATCCATGGGGACATCCATGGGGACATCCATGGGGACATCAATGGGGACATCCATGGGGACATCAATGGGGGCATCAATGGGGACATCAATGGGGACATCCATGGGGACATCAATGGGGACATCCATGGGGACATCCATGGGGACATCCATGGGGACATCCATGGGGACATCCATGGGGACATCAATGGGGACATCCATGGGGACATCAATGGGGACATCAATGGGGACATCAATGGGGACATCAATGGGGACATCCATGGGGACATCCATGGGGACATCCATGGGGACATCCATGGGGACATCCATGGGGACATCCATGGGGACATCCATGGGGACATCAATGGGGACATCAATGGGGACATCAATGGGGACATCCATGGGGACATCCATGGGGACATCCATGGGGACATCCATGGGGACATCCATGGGGACATCAATGGGGACATCCATGGGGACATCCATGGGGACATCAATGGGGACATCCATGGGGACATCCATGGGGACATCAATGGGGACATCCATGGGGACATCCATGGGGACATCCATGGGGACATCCATGGGGACATCCATGGGGACATCCATGGGGACATCAATGGGGACATCCATGGGGACATCCATGGGGACATCCATGGGGACATCAATGCGGACATCCATGGGGACATCCATGGGGACATCCATGGGGACATCAATGGGGACATCCATGGGGACATCCATGGGGACATCAATGGGGACATCCATGGCGACATCAATGGGGGCATCAATGGGGACATCAATGGGGACATCCATGGGGACATCAATGGGGACATCCATGGGGACATCCATGGGGACATCCATGGGGACATCCATGGGGACATCAATGGGGACATCCATGGGGACATCAATGGGGACATCAATGGGGACATCCATGGGGACATCCATGGGGACATCCATGGGGACATCCATGGGGACATCCATGCGGACATCCATGGGGACATCCATGGGGACATCCATGGGGACATCCATGGGGACATCCATGGGGGCATCCATAGAAACATCCATGGGGACATCCATGGGGACATCCATGGGGACATCGATGGGGACATGCATGGGGAAATCCATGGGGACATCAATGGGGACATCAATGGGGACATCAATGGGGACATCCATGGGGACATCCATGGGGACATCCATGGGGACATCCATGGGGGCATCCATGGGGACATCCATGGGGACATCAATGGGAACATCCATGGGGACATCCATGGGGACATCAATGGGGACATCCATGGGGACATCCATGGGGACATCAATGGGGACATCCATGGGGACATCCATGGGGACATCCATGGGGACATCAATGGGGACATCAATGGGGACATCAATGGGGACATCAATGGGGACATCCATGGGGACATCCATGGGGGCATCCATGGGGACATCCATGGGGACATCAATGGGGACATCCATGGGGACATCCATGGGGACATCAATGGGGACATCCATGGGGACATCCATGGGGACATCAATGGGGACATCCATGGGGACATCAATGGGGACATCAATGGGGACATCAATGGGGACATCCATGGGGACATCCATGGGGACATCAATGGGGACATCAATGGGGACATCCATGGGGACATCCATGGGGCCATCCATGGGGACATCCATGGGGACATCCATGGGGACATCAATGGGGACATCAATGGGGACATGCATGGGGACATCAATGGGGACATCCATGGGGACATCCATGGGGACATCCATGGGGCCATCCATGGGGACATCCATGGGGACATCCATGGGGACATCAATGGGGACATCAATGGGGACATCAATGGGGACATCCATGGGGACATCCATGGGGACATCCATGGGGACATCCATGGGGACATCAATGGGGACATCCATGGGGACATCCATGGGGACATCCATGGGGACATCAATGGGGACATCAATGGGGACATCAATGGGGACATCAATGGGGACATCCATGGGGACATCCATGGGGACATCAATGGGGACATCCATGGGGACATCGATGGGGACATCCATGGGGACATCCATGGGGACATCCATGGGGACATCCATGGGGACATCAATGGGGACATCCATGGGGACATCCATGGGGACATCAATGGGGACATCCATGGGGACATCCATGGGGACATGCATGGGGACATCAATGGGGACATCCATGGGGACATCCATGGGGACATCCATGGGGACATCCATGGGGACATCCATGGGGACATCCATGGGGACATCCATGGGGACATCAATGGGGACATCCATGGGGACATCCATGGGGACATCCATGGGGACATCCATGGGGACATCAATGGGGACATCAATGGGGACATCAATGGGGACATCAATGGGGACATCCATGGGGACATCCATGGGGACATCCATGGGGACATCCATGGGGCCATCCATGGGGACATCCATGGGGACATCCATGGGGACATCAATGGGGACATCAATGGGGACACGCATGGGGACATGCATGGGGACATCAATGGGGACATCCATGGGGACATCCATGGGGACATCCATGGGGACATCCATGGGGCCATCCATTGGGACATCCATGGGGACATCCATGGGGACATCAATGGGGACATCAATGGGGACATCCATGGGGACATCCATGGGGACATCCATGGGGACATCCATGGGGACATCCATGGGGACATCCATGGGGACATCCATGGGGACATCCATGGGGACATCAATGGGGACATCAATGGGGACATCAATGGGCACATCAATGGGGACATCCATGGGGACATCAATGGGGACATCAATGGGGACATCAATGGGGACATCCATGGGGACATCAATGGGGACATCCATGGGGACATCGATGGGGACATCCATGGGGACATCCATGGGGACATGCATGGGGACATCAATGGGGACATCCATGGGGACATCCATGGGGACATCCATGGGGACATCCATGGGGACATCCATGGGGACATCCATGGGGACATCCATGGGGACATCCATGGGGACATCCATGGGGACATCCATGGGGACATCCATGGGGATATCCATGGGGACATCCATGGGGACATCCATGGGGACATCCATGGGGACATCCATGGGGACATCCATGGGGACATCAATGGGGACATCAATGGGGACATCCATGGGGACATCCATGGGGACATCCATGGGGACATCCATGGGGACATCCATGGGGACATCCATGGGGACATCCATGGGGACATCCATGGGGACATCCATGGGGACATCCATGGGGACATCCATGGGGACATCCATGGGGACATCCATGGGGACATCCATGGGGACATCAATGGGGACATCCATGGGGACATCCATGGGGACATCCATGGGGACATCCATGGGGACATCCATGGGGACATCCATGGGGACATCCATGGGGACATCCATGGGGACATCCATGGGGACATCCATGGGGACATCCATGGGGACATCCATGGGGACATCAATGGGGACATCCATGGGGACATCCATGGGGACATCCATGGGGACATCCATGGGGACATCAATGGGGACATCAATGGGGACATCCATGGGGACATCCATGGGGACATCCATGGGGACATCCATGGGGACATCCATGGGGACATCCATGGGGACATCCATGGGGACATCCATGGGGACATCCATGGGGACATCCATGGGGACATCCATGGGGACATCCATGGGGACATCCATGGGGACATCCATGGGGACATCAATGGGGACATCCATGGGGACATCAATGGGGACATCAATGGGGACATCAATGGGGACATCCATGGGGACATCAATGGGGACATCAATGGGGACATCCATGGGGACATCAATGGGGACATCAATGGGGACATCAATGGGGACATCCATGGGGACATCCATGGGGACATCCATGGGGACATCAATGGGGACATCCATGGGGACATCCATGGGGACATCCATGGGGACATCCATGGGGACATCAATGGGGACATCAATGGGGGCATCCATGGGGACATCCATGGGGACATCAATGGGGACATCCATGGGGACATCCATGGGGACATCCATGGGGACATCAATGGGGACATCAATGGGGACATCAATGGGGACATCAATGGGGACATCCATGGGGACATCAATGGGGACATCCATGGGGACATCCATGGGGACATCAATGGGGACATCAATGGGGACATCAATGGGGACATCAATGGGGACATCCATGGGGACATCAATGGGGACATCAATGGGGACATCCATGGGGACATCCATTGGGACATCCATGGGGACATCAATGGGGACATCCATGGGGACATCCATGGGGACATCCATGGGGACATCCATGGGGACATCCATGGGGACATCCATGGGGACATCCATGGGGACATCCATGGGGACATCCATGGGGACATCAATGGGGACATCAATGGGGACATCAATGGGGACATCAATGGGGACATCCATGGGGACATCAATGGGGACATCAATGGGGACATCCATGGGGACATCCATGGGGACATCCATGGGGACATCCATGGGGACATCGATGGGGACATCAATGGGGACATCCATGGGGACATCCATGGGGACATCCATGGGGACATCCATGGGGACATCCATGGGGACATCCATGGGGACATCCATGGGGACATCCATGGGGACATCAATGGGGACATCAATGGGGACATCAATGGGGACATCCATGGGGACATCCATGGGGACATCGATGGGGACATCCATGGGGACATCCATGGGGACATCCATGGGGACATCCATGGGGACATCCATGGGGACATCAATGGGGACATCCATGGGGACATCCATGGGGACATCCATGGGGACATCCATGGGGACATCCATGGGGACATCCATGGGGACATCAATGGGGACATCAATGGGGACATCAATGGGGACATCAATGGGGACATCAATGGGGACATCCATGGGGACATCCATGGGGACATCCATGGGGACATCCATGGGGACATCAATGGGGACATCAATGGGGACATCCATGGGGACTTCAATGGGGACATCCATGGGGACATCCATGGGGACATCAATGGGGACATCCATGGGGACATCCATGGGGACATCCATGGGGACATCCATGGGGACATCAATGGGGACATCCATGGGGACATCAATGGGGACATCCATGGGGACATCCATGGGGACATCCATGGGGACATCAATGGGGACATCCATGGGGACATCAATGGGGACATCCATGGGGACATCCGTGGGGACATCAATGGGGACATCCATGGGGACATCCATGGGGACATCAATGGGGACATCCATGGGGACATCCATGGGGACATCCATGGGGACATCAATGGGGACATCCATGGGGACATCAATGGGGACATCAATGGGGACATCAATGGGGACATCCATGGGGACATCCATGGGGACATCCATGGGGACATCCATGGGGACATCAATGGGGACATCCATGGGGACATCCATGGGGACATCAATGGGGACATCCATGGGGACATCAATGGGGACATCCATGGGGACATCAATGGGGACTTCAATGGGGACATCAATGGGGACATCAATGGGGACATCAATGGGGACATCCATGGGGACATCCATGGGGACATCCATGGGGACATCCATGGAGACATCCGTGGGGACATCCATGGGGACATCCATGGGGACATCCATGGGGACATCCATGGGGACATCAATGGGGACATCAATGGGGACATCAATGGGGACATCCATGGGGACATCCATGGGCACATCAATGGGGACATCCCTGGGGACATCCATGGGGACATCAATGGGGACATCCATGGGGACATCCATGGGGACATCAATGGGGACATCCATGGGGACATCCATGGGAACATCCATGGGGACATCCATGGGGACATCCATGGGGACATCCATGGGGACATCCATGGGGACATCCATGGGGACATCCATGGGGACATCAATGGGGACATCCATGGGGACATCGATGGGGACATCGATGGGGACATCCATGGGGACATCAATGGGGACATCAATGGGGACATCCATGGGGACATCAATGGGGACATCCATGGGGACATCCATGGGGACATCAATGGGGACATCCATGGGGACATCCATGGGGACATCAATGGGGACATCCATGGGGACATCCATGGGGACATCCATGGGGACATCAATGGGGGCATCCATGGGGACATCCATGGGGACATCCATGGGGACATCCATGGGGACATCAATGGGGACATCCATGGGGACATCCATGGGGACATCAATGGGGACATCCATGGGGACATCAATGGGGACATCCATGGGGACATCCATGGGGACATCCATGGGGACATCAATGGAGACATCCATGGGGACATCCATGGGGACTTCAATGGGGACATCAATGGGGACATCAATGGGGACATCCATGGGGACATCCATGGGGACATCCATGGGGACTTCCATGGGGACATCCACGGAGACATCCGTGGGGACATCCATGGGGACATCCATGGGGACATCAATGGGGACATCAATGGGGACATCCATGGGGACATCCATGGAAACATCCATGGGGACATCCATGGGGACATCCATGGGGACATCAATGGGGACATCCATGGGGACATCCATGGGAACATCCATGGGGACATCCATGGGGACATCCATGGGGACATCCATGGGGACATCCATGGGGACATCCATGGGGACATCCATGGGGACATCAATGGGGACATCCATGGGGACATCGATGGGGACATCGATGGGGACATCCATGGGGACATCCATGGGGACATCAATGGGGACATCCATGGGCACATCAATGGGGACATCCATGGGGACATCCATGGGGACATCAATGGGGACATCCATGGGGACATCAATGGGGACATCAATGGGGACATCCATGGGGACATCAATGGGGACATCCATGGGGGCATCCATGGGGACATCAATGGGGACATCAATGGGGACATCAATGGGGACATCAATGGGGACATCAATGGGGACATCAATGGGGACATCCATGAAAACATCCATGGGGACATCAATGGGGACATCCATGGGGACATCAATGGGGACATCAATGGGGACATCCATGGGAACATCCATGGGGACATCAATGGGGACATCCATGGGGACATCAATGGGGACATCCATGGGGACATCAATGGGGACATCCATGGGGACATCCATGGGGACATCAATGGGGACATCAATGGGGACATCAATGGGGACATCAATGGGGACATCCATGGGGACATCCATGGGCACATCAATGGGGACATCCATGGGGACATCCATGGGGACATCAATGGGGACATCCATGGGGACATCCATGGGGACATCAATGGGGACATCCATGGGGACATCCATGGGAACATCCATGGGGACATCCATGGGGACATCCATGGGGACATCCATGGGGACATCCATGGGGACATCCATGGGGACATCCATGGGGACATCAATGGGGACATCCATGGGGACATCGATGGGGACATCGATGGGGACATCCATGGGGACATCAATGGGGACATCAATGGGGACATCCATGGGGACATCAATGGGGACATCCATGGGGACATCCATGGGGACATCCATGGGGACATCAATGGGGACATCCATGGGGACATCCATGGGGACATCCATGGGGACATCAATGGGGGCATCCATGGGGACATCCATGGGGACATCCATGGGGACATCCATGGGGACATCAATGGGGACATCCATGGGGACATCCATGGGGACATCAATGGGGACATCCATGGGGACATCAATGGGGACATCCATGGGGACATCCATGGGGACATCCATGGGGACATCAATGGAGACATCCATGGGGACATCCATGGGGACTTCAATGGGGACATCAATGGGGACATCAATGGGGACATCCATGGGGACATCCATGGGGACATCCATGGGGACTTCCATGGGGACATCCATGGAGACATCCGTGGGGACATCCATGGGGACATCCATGGGGACATCAATGGGGACATCAATGGGGACATCCATGGGGACATCCATGGAAACATCCATGGGGACATCCATGGGGACATCCATGGGGACATCAATGGGGACATCCATGGGGACATCCATGGGAACATCCATGGGGACATCCATGGGGACATCCATGGGGACATCCATGGGGACATCCATGGGGACATCCATGGGGACATCCATGGGGACATCAATGGGGACATCCATGGGGACATCCATGGGGACATCCATGGAGACATCCGTGGGGACATCCATGGGGACATCAATGGGGACATCAATGGGGACATCCATGGGGACATCCATGGAGACATCCGTGGGGACATCCATGGGGACATCAATGGGGACATCAATGGGGACATCCATGGGGACATCCATGGGCACATCAATGGGGACATCCATGGGGACATCCATGGGGACATCAATGGGGACATCCATGGGGACATCCATGGGGACATCAATGGGGACATCCATGGGGACATCCATGGGAACATCCATGGGGACATCCATGGGGACATCCATGGGGACATCCATGGGGACATCCATGGGGACATCCATGGGGACATCCATGGGGACATCAATGGGGACATCCATGGGGACATCGATGGGGACATCGATGGGGACATCCATGGGGACATCAATGGGGACATCAATGGGGACATCCATGGGGACATCAATGGGGACATCCATGGGGACATCCATGGGGACATCCATGGGGACATCAATGGGGACATCCATGGGGACATCCATGGGGACATCCATGGGGACATCAATGGGGGCATCCATGGGGACATCCATGGGGACATCCATGGGGACATCCATGGGGACATCAATGGGGACATCCATGGGGACATCCATGGGGACATCAATGGGGACATCCATGGGGACATCAATGGGGACATCCATGGGGACATCCATGGGGACATCCATGGGGACATCAATGGAGACATCCATGGGGACATCCATGGGGACTTCAATGGGGACATCAATGGGGACATCAATGGGGACATCCATGGGGACATCCATGGGGACATCCATGGGGACTTCCATGGGGACATCCATGGAGACATCCGTGGGGACATCCATGGGGACATCCATGGGGACATCAATGGGGACATCAATGGGGACATCCATGGGGACATCCATGGAAACATCCATGGGGACATCCATGGGGACATCCATGGGGACATCAATGGGGACATCCATGGGGACATCCATGGGAACATCCATGGGGACATCCATGGGGACATCCATGGGGACATCCATGGGGACATCCATGGGGACATCCATGGGGACATCCATGGGGACATCAATGGGGACATCCATGGGGACATCGATGGGGACATCGATGGGGACATCCATGGGGACATCCATGGGGACATCAATGGGGACATCCATGGGCACATCAATGGGGACATCCATGGGGACATCCATGGGGACATCAATGGGGACATCCATGGGGACATCAATGGGGACATCAATGGGGACATCCATGGGGACATCAATGGGGACATCCACGGGGGCATCCATGGGGACATCAATGGGGACATCAATGGGGACATCAATGGGGACATCAATGGGGACATCAATGGGGACATCAATGGGGACATCCATGAAAACATCCATGGGGACATCAATGGGGACATCCATGGGGACATCAATGGGGACATCAATGGGGACATCCATGGGAACATCCATGGGGACATCAATGGGGACATCCATGGGGACATCAATGGGGACATCCATGGGGACATCAATGGGGACATCCATGGGGACATCCATGGGGACATCCATGGGGACATCCATGGGGACATCCATGGGGACATCCATGGGGACATCCATGGGAACATCCATGGGGACATCAATGGGGACATCCATGGGGACATCCATGGGGACTTCCATGGGGACTTCCATGGGGACATCATGGGGACATCCATGGGGACATCAATGGGGACATCCATGGGTACATCAATGGGGACATCAATGGGGGCTTCCATGGGGACATCAATGGGGACATCCATGGGAACATCCATGGGGACATCCATGGGGACATCAATGGGGACATCCATGGGGACATCCATGGGGACATCCATGGGGACATCCATGGGGACATCCATGGGGACATCCATGGGGACATCAATGGGGACATCAATGGGGACATCCATGGGGACATCCATGGGGACATCAATGGGGACATCAATGGGGACATCATGGGGACATCCGTGGGGACATCCATGGGGACATCATGGGGACATCCATGGGGACATCAATGGGGACATCCATGGGGACATCAATGGGGACATCAATGGGGACATCATGGGGACATCAATGGGGACATCAATGGGGACTTCCATGGGGACATCAATGGGGACATCATGGGGACATCCATGGGGACATCCATGGGGACATCCATGGGGACATCCATGGGGACATCAATGGGGACATCCATGGGGACATCCATGGGGACATCAATGGGGACATCCATGGGGACATCCATGGGGACATCAATGGGGACATCCATGGGGACATCCATGGGGACATCCATGGGGACTTCCATGGGGACATCAATGGGGACATCCGTGGGGACATCCATGGGGACATCAATGGGGACATCAATGGGGATATCCATGGGGACATCAATGGGGACATCCATGGGGACATCAATGGGGACATCCATGGGGATATCCATGGGAACATCAATGGGGACATCCATGGGAACATCCATGGGGACATCCATGGGGACATCAATGGGGGCATCCATGGGGACATCGATGGGGACATCAATGGGGACATCAATGGGGACATCCATGGGGACATCAATGGGGACATCCATGGGGATATCCATGGGAACATCAATGGGGACATCCATGGGGACATCCATGGAGACATCCGTGGGGACATCCATGGGGACATCCATGGGGACATCAATGGGGACATCAATGGGGACATCCATGGGGACATCCATGGGGACATCAATGGGGACATCCATGGGGACATCCATGGGGACATCCATGGGGACATCCATGGGGACATCAATGGGGACATCCATGGAGACATCCGTGGGGACATCCATGGGGACATCCATGGGGACATCAATGGGGACATCAATGGGGACATCCATGGGGACATCCATGGGGACATCAATGGCGACATCAATGGGGACATCCATGGGGACATCCATGGGGACATCCATGGGGACATCCATGGGGACATCCATGGGGACATCCATGGGGACATCGATGGGGACATCAATGGGGACATCGATGGGGACATCAATGGGGACATCCATGGGGACATCAATGGGGACATCAATGGGGACATCCATGGGGACATCCATGGGGACATCAATGGGGACATCCATGGGGACATCAATGGGGACATCCATGGGGACATCAATGGGGACATCCATGGGGGCATCCATGGGGACATCAATGGGGACATCAATGGGGACATCAATGGGGACATCAATGGGGACATCAATGGGGACATCAATGGGGACATCCATGAAAACATCCATGGGGACATCAATGGGGACATCCATGGGGACATCAATGGGGACATCAATGGGGACATCCATGGGAACATTCATGGGGACATCAATGGGGACATCCATGGGGACATCAATGGGGACATCCATGGGGACATCAATGGGGACATCCATGGGGACATCCATGGGGACATCCATGGGGACATCAATGGGGACATCCATGGGAACATCCATGGGGACATCAATGGGGACATCCATGGGGACATCCATGGGGACTTCCATGGGGACATCAATGGGGACATCATGGGGACATCCATGGGGACATCAATGGGGACATCCATGGGGACATCAATGGGGACATCAATGGGGACATCATGGGGACATCAATGGGGACATCAATGGGGGCTTCCATGGGGACATCAATGGGGACATCATGGGGACATCCATGGGGACATCCATGGGGACATCAATGGGGACATCCATGGGGACATCCATGGGGACATCCATGGGGACATCCATGGGGACATCAATGGGGACATCCATGGGGACATCCATGGGGACATCAATGGGGACATCCATGGGGACATCCATGGGGACATCCATGGGGACATCCATGGGGACATCAATGGGGACATCAATGGGGACATCATGGGGACATCAATGGGGACATCAATGGGGACTTCCATGGGGACATCAATGGGGACATCATGGGGACATCCATGGGGACATCCATGGGGACATCCATGGGGACATCCATGGGGACATCAATGGGGACATCCATGGGGACATCCATGGGGACATCAATGGGGACATCCATGGGGACATCCATGGGGACATCAATGGGGACATCCATGGGGACATCCATGGGGACATCCATGGGGACTTCCATGGGGACATCAATGGGGACATCCGTGGGGACATCCATGGGGACATCCATGGGGACATCCATGGGAACATCCATGGGGACATCAATGGGGACATCCATGGGGACATCAATGGGGATATCCATGGGGACATCAATGGGGACATCATTGGGGACATGCATGGGGACATCAATGGGGACATCCATGGGGATATCCATGGGGACATCAATGGGGACATCCATGGGAACATCCATGGGGACATCCGTGGGGACATCAATGGGGACATCAATGGGGACATCAATGGGGACATCAATGGGGACATCCATGGGGACATCCATGGGGACATCAATGGGGACATCAATGGGGACATCAATGGGGACATCAATGGGGACATCAATGGGGATATCCATGGGGATATCCATGGGGACATCCATGGGGACATCCATGGGGACATCAATGGGGACATCCATGGGGACATCCATGGGGACATCCATGGGGACATCCAAGGGGAAAACCATGGGGACATCAATGGGGACATCCATGGGGACATCAATGGGGACATCAATGGGGACATCCATGGGGACATCCATGGGGACATCAATGGGGACATCAATGGGGACATCCATGGGGACATCCATGGGGACATCAATGGGGACATCCATGGGGACATCCATGGGGACATCCATGGGGACATCAATGGGGACATCCATGGGGACATCAATGGGGACATCCATGGGGACATCAATGGGGGCATCCATGGGGACATCAATGGGGACATCAATGGGGACATCAATGGGGACATCCATGGGGACATCAATGGGGACATCAATGGGGACATCCATGGGGACATCCATGGGGACATCCATGGGGACATCAATGGGGACATCAATGGGGACATCAATGGGGACATCAATGGGGACATCAATGGGGACATCAATGGGGACATCCATGGGGACATCCATGGGGACATCAATGGGGACATCCATGGGGACATCCATGGGGACATCCATGGGGACATCCATGGGGACATGCATGGGGACATCAATGGGGACATCCATGGGGACATCAATGGGGACATCAATGGGGACATCCATGGGGACATCAATGGGGACATCAATGGGGACATCCATGGGGACATCCATGGGGACATCCATGGGGACATCAATGGGGACATCCATGGGGACATCCATGGGGACATCAATGGGGACATCAATGGGGACATCCATGGGGACATCAATGGGGACATCAATGGGGACATCAATGGGGGCATCCATGGGGACATCAATGGGGACATCAATGGGGACATCAATGGGGACATCAATGGGGGCATCAATGGGGACATCAATGGGGACATCAATGGGGACATCAATGGGGACATCCATGGGGACATCAATGGGGACATCCATGGGGACATCCATGGGGACATCCATGGGGACATCCATGGGGACATCAATGGGGACATCAATGGGGACATCAATGGGGACATCCATGGGGACATCAATGGGGACATCCATGGGGACATCAATGGGGACATCCATGGGGACATCCATGGGGACATCCATGGGGACATCAATGGGGACATCGATGGGGGCATCCATGGGGACATCCATGGGGACATCCATGGGGACATCCATGGGGACATCAATGGGGACATCAATGGGGACATCCATGGGGACATCCATGGGGACACCCATGGGGACATCAATGGGGACATCCATGGGGACATCCATGGGGACATCCATGGGGACATCCATGGGGACATCCATGGGGACATCAATGGGGACAACAATGGGGACATCAATGGGGACATCAATGGGGACACCCATGGGGACATCCATGGGGACATCAATGGGGACATCCATGGGGACATCCATGGGGCCATCCATGGGGACATCAATGGGGACATCCATGGGGACATCCATGGGGACATCAATGGGGACATCCATGGGGACATCCATGGGGACATCCATGGGGACATCAATGGGGACATCCATGGGGACATCAATGGGGGCATCAATGGGAACATCAATGGGGACATCCATGGGGACATCCGTGGGGACATCAATGGGGACATCCATGGGGACATCAATGGGGACATCCATGGGGACATCAATGGGGACATCAATGGGGACATCCATGGGGACATCAATGGGGACATCCATGGGGACATCCATGGGGACATCAATGGGGACATCCATGGGGACATCCATGGGGACATCAATGGGGACATCCATGGGGACATCAATGGGGACATCCATGGGGACATCAATGGGGACATCCATGGGGACATCCATGGGGACATCAATGGGGACATCCATGGGGACATCCATGGGGACATCCATGGGGACATCCATGGGGACATGCATGGGGACATCAATGGGGACATCCATGGGGACATCCATGGGGACATCAATGGGGACATCAATGGGGACATCCATGGGAACATCCATGGGGACATCAATGGGGACATCCATGCGGACATCCATGGGGGCATCCATGGGGACATCAATGGGGACATCCATGGAGACATCCATGGGGACATCCATGGGGACATCCATGGGAACATCCATGGGAACATCCATGGGAACATCCATGGCGACATCCATGGGGACATCAATGGGGACATCCATAGGGACATCAATGGGGACATCAATGGGGACATCAATGGGGACATCAATGGGGACATCAATGGGGACATCCATGGGGACATCAATGGGGACATCAATGGGGACATCCATGGGGACATCCATGGGGACATCCATGGGGACATCCATGGGGACATCCATGGGGACATCCATGGGGACATCAATGGGGACATCAATGGGGACATCCATGGGGACATCCATGGGGACATCCATGGGGACATCCATGGGGACATCCATGGACACATCAATGGGGACACCCATGGGGACATCCATGGGGACATCCATGGGGACACCCATGGGGACATCCATGGGGACATCAATGGGGACATCCATGGGAACATCCATGGGGACATCAATGGGGACATCCATGGGGACATCAATGGGGACATCCATGGGGACATCCATGGGGACATCCATGGGGACATCCATGGGGACATCAATGGGGACATCCATGGGGACAATTGGTACCCACGTAATCCCCTCGTACCCCTCACAACGCACGTACCCCTCCCTCGAACCCCCTTGAAGCAATCATGATTCACACTGCATCCGTTCGTGGGTTGGTATGCCATGTACAGCTCGGCGTAATGGAGAAATATCTGTTGTGCAGGCATATAGCCAATGGGGGATTACTTGCACCGCGCAACGTGGTGGAACAAACGATGGGGAAAAGGTCATTCCTTGGTTCCTTGGTTACTCGATGCTCACGTACTGCCCACACTCGGAGGTGGAGATGACCCTAAGCGCGAGGACCCCAAACTGCCCTTTCCACTGCAACCCCATTGTGACCAGAGGAAAGTTCTTCTCCGGTGCCTTGGGCCTTTGGCGCCCCTGACTTTTGGGGCAAGTCCCTGGGCTGGGGGGCTGGGGGGGTGGGGGGGCAGGGGGCGCTGTGCAAGGGGGCGCTAGGGCAGGCATTCACAGCAACGTGCGGCAGTTCACTATCAGCCATCCCGTGGACATGGTGCGGCGGGGGCCCTGGGGGGGCGGATGGGGGCGGGGTGGCCTCCAAAGGTCAGGTGTGGACCCGCCACTCTGCTCCAGCCACGCCCGCCCTCCGTGGCCGGGGGAAGGGCATGGCCCTTGAGTGGACTCATCACCGCCCGCTGCTGTCACTCCGAACGATCCGGCCTGGGCTCGGCTCGTCCACCCCCGTTGGGCACTGAGGCGAGGGGTGCCGCGTCCGGGCCAGGCCACGTGGCCTTCCGCTCGGAGCTCGGAGCTGCAAGCGTTCAGTGCTGGCCCCATGCGCCCAGGCGGCCCCTACGCTCCGGTGTCGAGGGCTGTACGTATACGCGTATACGCGTATACGTGCGTATACGTATACGCGTATACGTGCGTATACGTATACGCATATACGTGCGTATACGTATACGCGTATACACATACACGCGCGTATACGTATACGCGTATACGCGCGTATACGTATACGTGTATACGCGGGTATACGTATACACATATACGTATTAACACTATGTATATATAGGGAGTCCCCTTCCCAAATATTGGCACTTCGCGTCTACAACATGCCGACGGTGTCTACAATTAGCAGACCGCGTCTACTTGGGGTGCACAGTGTCTACAGACTATACTCGGGTAAACGTGTATGTGCACAGTGTCTACAAACTATGTACAGTGTCTACAAACTATGCACAGTGTCTACATGTATGCACAGTGTCTACAGACTATACTCGGGTAAACGACGTTAGCGGACTGTTTTTGGGGGAAGGAAGTGGTCGTGGCCCAGGGCTGTCCTTAAGGGGGGGGGGAAAAATGGTTCGTAACGCCAACAGAAAGGAACGTTCACGGGGACGCGACCGTATGCTAAAAAAAAATTGCCGGCGCCTTTGGCGCCAAGTTGGGGCCAAATGTGGCCCGGACCTCTTCAACGTTCTGGCCACTGCGAGGGGGGTGGGGGGTGGCGGGGGTTGGTGTCAGGGTCTGAGTACGGCTGCCCCCCCAATGCTGCAACTGCGCCTGCCACCACGGTCTTCATGGCTCAATGTTCATTGTGACCTCCTCAATGTCCATTGTTTGCGTGCTTTGCATGTCATGTTCCGGCGGGGGTTCGAGACAGTAACCTGCCCCATCCCCTGCCCTTCACCCGATATGCTGTCGCTACGTGGCGGTGGGTGGGTGAGTGGGGGGGGCATGCGCTCTCTGTGTAGTGGTAGCCGTATGTATTGAGCCGGTGTGTCGTCCGTGCCGTATCGGGGTCTCCGAAGTGAAGATCAAAAATGTGGCAACATGCGGAGGGAAATTGGTGTCTGTCTGTATGGGGGAGCGGGGGATGGCAGGGTGTACGGGACAATGGTGGCCGCCTGAGGCGCACTCGTTCCTGAACAAAAAAAAAGCCTGTGGCCGTCCTTAAGGGCCGTCGTGCTTCTCGCAAATCGGCTGCGTCCCATGCCCCTACCTCCAAGGCAGTACGCACTGGAGAGGAAGGGATATCCAATGAGGCTGACTTACGTTGTTGGGGCATGCGGCCATTCGTCTTGCACATGCGAGTGGGGGGGCGCTCCCTCATTGCACATGCCGAAATACCCGCAATCTGGAAGGGCCCCAGGCTAACATTAGAAGAGAGGAGGGGGAGGGGGGGGGGGGTCTGGGACCCAAAACTTTGTGTACCAAAAATGGCCCGACCAGATTTTCCCTCTTGTAAATTTCGTTTTTTCCCACGATGGCCGCTTTGGTCTGGAGGGGGGGTACCCCCCCTCCTCCTACGGTTGTCAGCCGTTCTAATGGAAGGCTGGACAGCACCGTTGCTCACACACATGCGAAGACCACAGTAGAAACCTCACACCAAACGGTGGCCAACGCCCACAGCAAGTGTCCGGGAGGTGCGCACCTGTCCACCGGCAACGTGTGATTCATGGGGCTGTACACGCCCCCGGCCAACTGGCAGGCCCACATGCACACCACCATTCCCGCCCCACGATTCCGACATAACGCCAACACCGGAGGCTCTTCACAGGGCCCAAGGGCAAGCCGGACCCCTAAGGCCAGACGGCCAGCGCAAATCCCAAACTCCGCGTAGGTGAGGGTGCGGCCAGAGGCACCGTCGGTCACCGCAGGGCGTCGGTTGAGGTCGTTGTCCAAGGCGATGGTCCAGAAGTCTGTGCACATCCCCGTAAAGACTTTGCCCAGGGCACTCCCGTGCAGCCAGGGCGCAAGGCTGGAGCTGGGCGCAGCGTCATTTGAGGACGCAGGCGGTTCAGGGTCGGTGGTTCGGTTCGCATCCTCGTCAGACATCGAAGAACGAATGGCGCTGCGAAAGAAGGGCCTTCAAAGTACTGGTGCTGCCCCCTGCCGGTGTGCGTGCGTGTGCGCAAATGTGTGCGATGCTACGGCGGCAAGTCCAGGGCACTCGGTGAAGGTTCACGCTCTCATCGTGCACAATCCATCCCGTGCACTGTTGCGTGCCATCATTGCATGCAGGCAACAAGTGGTGCTGGGTGGATTAACTGGGGGCAGTTGGCAGTACTCTGGTCGGGGCACTTCAACCCAACCCATACAGCACCCAACATTAGAGACACACAATGGCAACGCAACGACATTCTTCCTTTGCCCCAGCGAATTATGCGCAACGGCATCGTTCCTTGGCTTTGCTGGGACGAACGTGAGAGGAGCCAACTTCTGACCATACAGTGCCGCAGATGTGGTGGCTTCAGTATCGCCCACCCCCTTTGTCCAAAGGCGCGCACACACGAACAGACAATGGCTGCATAAGCTGTGGCACATCACAGGCACGTGTCCTTGGGTGACAACTCTGCAGACCCCATCAATGTGCAGCAACGCGTACATCCGACCAGGGGGTGTGATGCAGGAGGGGGCGGGACAGTGTGGGCATTGACTACGCTGTAGATGGCAACATGTTCACATCGAATTCGAATGCTGACATCAGAACTAAATCGCACTACATTTGCAGGCAACCAAGACGGAATTGCAATGAGGTTTCTCGTTGAAGATATTCCTCTAACAACTGACTTATAAAGATTCGGGGGAGGGGGGGTATGGTGGATGGGTGCTGGCGGGGGTACGGCAGCCGGTATGACTGGGATGTATCGTTGACGGTGTACCAGCATTTCAATTTCTTTCTACATGTTCGATCCATTCCGGTGGATTTCATGGGATTCTGTTTGACCCCCCCCCCCCCCCCCGTCACCAAACCATTCATCGCATTCGCAAGGCATCAGCGTTTGGAAGAAAATTCGCTACCCATAGGTACGTACAGAAGACCAACGAACTTTTGCACGGTGTCACGATGGCCATGAGTTTAGTCGTGTAAGCAAGATGTAAGCAAGAAAAGCTCGACCGCCATATGGATAATTTGGATGATGCTGAGTTGTATGCCATTGCAGATGCAATTGCAGGCATGACTGTTGATACCAGAGATTTTGCGTGGAATTCGGTACAAGCCCTGGAGCTGATCTTTGATCAACATGGTACGGTCTACGAATCAGCCCTATTGCGACATCACGGTGAAACAACAATCACACGAGAGGCCAAGGGGTTGCTACAACAACAACTCTACGAAATTCTGCTCGTGTATATGTTCAGCAGATGGAGTAACCTGGGTTTTATCCTGCGGGTACATCTGGACATATTGTTACTACTCAGTCGAACCTTTTAGATGGCATACGAACTACGGGACCATGGCGGGGACTTGTCCTTACCACAGGCCATTGCAAACTTGAATGCGGCACTTTTCTATCAAGTTCAGGCTCCACCCAGTCCTAATCCCAATGTGGATAGTGCGCGTGTGGCAGAATTGACCAGATATATCGAAAAAATGCAGCAAATGCAGGAATGCGCTTGGAAATTCTGGCGTTTCATCTTGAACAAGCACATTGTCGAAACAATAGCAAACAGCACGGGAAATGACCCTGTGCTTTTCTACGGAGGTGCACTGCACGTCAGCGAGATTGCCAAGGATCTGCGCCTTCATCCTCAACTACGATCGTGCAAGAAGGTATACCATATGCGGAGAGATTCGTGCACCATTGTTGACGAATACTAAATCGGTATATTACATATACGAGATGCTGGGGACTTTACGACTGGCAGGTTTTTTGGCATGGAAATGTGTCTTGTCTCATTGACTGAGTTACCTACTACCGGAGGTGCGGGGGTGTCAGTGCAGCATTTGGGGGGGCCGACACATCTCATCCAGCCAGTGTGTTTTGCGCCTTCCATTGCTTGCACGCCGCAACTGCCTGTGAACATGGCATGTTTAAACGTTCCCAGAAGGTCGGCCAGGGGTGTTTTTGCTGACAGTGCTCGGTGGCTCTTTGACAACTGCCCTGCCCAAGCTCTGCCCACCTCAGGTAATATCGCCAGCGGGTGTTCTTCTGATCCATCCGCTCTCCGGTACGGAAAAGATGGATGGTAATGCCGACTCCCAGGGGAAACAGCACGGCTCCCACCACCAGAAGGGCAATTCCCGTGTTTTTCTTGCCTTCTGCTTTCTGCAATTGCTGCTCGTTGAGTGTTGCGTCGCGAAACGGACGAACCACTGCCAAAGAGAGTGCCGCCGATAATGCTATTGCCAACGGTGGGCCCAGTGTTGAAGGAAACCACCACGGTTTTCCCATCACACGAAAGAGAATTAAACGATACAGGAGTTTTTAACATGCATGCAGCAGGCAGGAAAAAAAAATGCCACTGTGAATAAACCATCTACTTTTGGGCTGCTTTGTGGTTACGGTTTATGAATGAATAAAAGGAATGATGATGAACACCAAACCAAACAAACGTGCATGGGATTACCAGGAACAGCTAATCAAAGGTGTTGATGGGTTGTCGTACAAGTCTGTGCAAGATAGGCAGGGTGGCAGATGGATATCACAGTGCACAGCAGCAGGGTGACATCGCGTTTTCGTATCCTCCGAGGTGACTGCCAACAACTGTCAGCTGATTGTCGGCCGCTGAACCCTCGGTGGGCAGTGAATTGGAGGCGGCTGGTGCTTTCGGGCCATGCCACATGGGATGGGGCACGATTGTGTGGGTAGAACTGGAAGGGGCCCTGCAGGAACTGCCGCCGACACCGTCAGTCGGTTGGGCGGATCATAACAGCGTCATGGTCCCAGGGGTGGGTACAGAGGTGGCAAGGGAGGTTTCGCCAACGGTGAAGGCCAGGGACAAAGAGGGGGGGTGTTCTGTCCAGGCCATTGCTGAGGCGCCCGTGGCTTTGGCCTCTGACCCTCTGGGGTTTGTCACTAAGCAATGGCCTGGTCCTGTCAGGGCTGGGGGTGGACGATGTTTGGGTCCTGTTGCATGGGGACGCGTGGGGGAACCACCCATGGTCCAGGCGCATTGACCGCATACATGTACCAGCCCCGCCCCTGGGGCAGGCACGCTGAAAGTCAGGAAAATGACGGTCATACAGGGTCCCGTGCTTAGACATGCCTGTGCTTGCGAGCGCCGCGCGGTACCAAAGGAGTGCATGTAGTGAACGCCTGCCCATACCTCACCCTAACCACAATTGTCGCAACAGGCAACCCCCCCCCCCAATTCGGTGAAGAAATCCCGAGGGGGGCGGCCTGATCAAATATTGACACCCAACCGTGTGCAGAAACTTTTGGGGGTCCGGAGGGGGGGGGGGGGGGGGTAGGTGGGTCGGCCGGTCAGCCGCCGGGGTCCCCGGCGGGGGGTCGGTGGGTACCCCAACATACATACCTCAAAATGATCCCCGTGATGCGCTGATCATTTTGAACATACACAAGTGGGATAAAAAATTTTGTTAAAAAAATTTGCCAATCAGCTCAGGCTCCCATCAGCCAAGGTCCAACCTGGAGGTCGGGTCTGGTGTTTTTTTTTTTGGAGTTTTTCACCCATTTTTGAATTCTCCACAAAATCCTGAGTATTTTGAGTATAGACACGTAGGGTAAAAAAAACAATTTCCCCCTCGGGAGGCCAAAAAAAAATTTCGGGCGCCTCCGGCGCCAACAGTTTCCCCCAAAATCTCAAATTGCAGAAAGCCGGGTTCGAGAACTTTGGGGGGTCTGGAGGGGGGGGGGGGAGGGGGGGGGGGGTTGGGTGTCTGGATTCGAATAGGCCGCCCCCCTCGAGAAATCCCGAAAAATTTGGCGGAACAATTCGGCGGACCTATTTTTCGGCAAAACCGGTTCCCAGTGACCTGGATCTCAGTCCCAGGCCCCAAATACACCTTCCTTTTGGTTGCTGTGTAGGTAGTGTGATGTGGAAACCAAAAATGTCTCTCAATTTTCAAAAAAAATTCTATTGCCTATCGGCAAGGCACCTCGAAGAGGGAGGGAGCATAATCAGTCAATTAGTCAGTTAGTCACAAAGGCATTTAGAAACCCCTCACCCCGTCCAAACACCCAAATAGGGTGAAAAACACGTAAAGAGGGTCTAAAACATGCTTTGCATAGGATATTTGATGATTGTAAATGGTCAGAACATCGAAAAAATCAGTTTTGAAAAGTTCCATTTTTCAGCTGCCGAGGGCGGAAAACTGCATAAGCAGGTTGTGCTCTAGCCCCTTGAGAGCCGCCTCAACCCCCCTTCCAACACCCAAATAGGGCGAAAAACACATAAAGAGTGTCTATAACATGCTTTACATAGGATATTTGATCATTGTGAATGGTCAGAATATCCAAAAAATCGGTTTGGGAAATTGCGACTTTTGCGCTGCCGAGGGTGAAAAACTGCATAAGCAGGTTGTGCCCCAGTCCCTTGAGAGCCCCCCCCCCCCCCCGCTCCAACACCAAATAGGTCCAAATTGCGCATTTTTTTGGGGAGATGTAAGCAGCGTATAAAAAAAAGTAACTTGGGTGAATTTTTTTGAATGTAAATCACATTTTAAAAGACACGTAAGTCGCGCAAGTGTTTTTTGGATGTAGACTGCTTGTCATAGCACAGGGTTCATTTTTCCATACACGACGTACGCCGAGAAAAAGAATTACATGACTGGAAAAAATAAGCGACTTATGCCTGACACTTCAACATGGCACAGACGGACGGGACGGTCCAGTGCTTTGTTAGCATCTCCGCACCCTGAGGGAACATACCCCAAAATATCCCAAATGACGCTTCTGTCGCCCAACCGATTACTGTGTGAAGGACACGCGACACCAAAACAAGACGTGCAGACACAAAGCCATATGAACAACAAAATGAGCCGGGAACTGCCAGTTGAATTGCACGTTCAGCTCTACTGAGAAGCAGGCTCTGTGGGCCACCGTTTCTGGCGGACGTATTTCACTCCAAAGAACTGCGCATGCCCCACGTGGGCCTCAGGAATGGGCTCTCTGGCTGCAGGCTTGGCTGCCAGCTTGGCAGCAGGTTTGGCTGCATTCTTGGCTGAGGGCTTGGCACGAGGTTTGGCTGCTTTGGGAGCAGGCTTGGCAGGAGGCTGGACTTCTGAGTAAACAAGCAAAAAAAAAGGTGGCGATTCACTCGCCACCCCCCCCCCCCCCCAACTTACTCTGGAGGGGGCAATTACTATGAGAGGGGGGGAGGGAGAAACACAATAATATACATATTGTACACATATTTTGGGCCGTCAACCTAGTCATGAAAAGCAACTGCAGCGTGCTTCCAATATACAACGCAGACTTCATGCGTATCTCACCATGCACCATTCGTGCATTGAATCCAATCCACACGCTGGACAATAAAACACTAATATATGTATTGTGGACACAGTAGTATTCGTGAGAACATGCGCCACACTGCAACTGCCGAGTATGCCACCGCACCGAGCGAGTGGCAATACATGCACGACCCCTTCATGGGTGGCCTTGCTGCTTGCCAATAATGCAAGGGCAGCGAGGCTACACTGCAAACACGAGCGCTTGCGAACCCCCCGCACCATCAATCAGGACCTCAGCACCAAAGGGCAAATCAGCCAGGCCCAGGCTGGTTGTCTTCACTGCTGCTGACATAAATACAGGGGTCAAGTGCTCTTGCCATGGACCGTTCACCGCACTTGAGTGGGGGTAAAACGTAAATGTCGGAGGCTACAGAGGAAGCTGAGGGGGGCTCAGTTGCGTTAGCACAACTCAGCCCCCACACAGCTAGACTTTAAAGCTAACTGTGTGTAGTCGTAAGTGTCTTCGCCTCTCTCCTCTTGGCCAATGACAGTTCAGTCTTAGGACTGATTACAATAGATAGTGTGGGGTGGGTGCGTGGAGTCCCGCCAAGAGTGGCTCACACTAGAACACAAAATCCGCATGTGTACATGGGTCGCCGTGTCAACCGGGTGGAAAACGTGTATTTGTTTGCACTGCTCAGAACCACACATTATCAAGTACAGCTCAAACGGGAGGGCGCATCACAACGGGGGGAGGGGTGGGGCATAGAGTCCGTTGCCGCACCCATTCAGTCATGCTGATGCCCCGCCAAGGGAAGCAGCCCAGGCATATGCAGCAGGGCCCGCACTGTAGTGGCAGCGAGGGGATGGGGGCGCGGACCAGCACCGCCGTGGCCTCTGTGGCGCTGGCGGAGGCTGGAGCTCAGGCCTGAAATGGTCCATCTTGAGAAGAGTGCTGAGGGGCTGGCGGCGGACTGCGCCTGCGGCTGCATCGCCCCCTGATGGGCCTGCGTGGAGCTGGGGCGGCCCTGGGACTGGGAGGCGTTGGGGGCCCGAAGGTGATCCTCCGGGGAAGCGCCAGGGGGTCTAAGGGGGCGTTCCTGCACAGCACATTGCGCAGTGCCCGACAGTCAATGGGCGTTCCCGTGGCCCCCCGGAAAGCCCCCTGGCACGCATCTGTGCACAGGGCAACCACAGCAGATTCAGACAGCAATCTGACATTGTCAGGGGGGAACATTCTTTGGGCTGACTCCTCGTCTGAGTGTTGAGAGCGAGTAAGAATCTGCGCAGTCCCGTGTCGAGAAACACAGTGGTTGCCGCGGTCACCGTGGGCGTCAGGGGAAACGGGTCCCAAATGGCCCCCCTTTTTCGCACAGTGCGTGCACAGGACACGGCGTGCCGCCCCAAATGCCCCCACGGGACCGGCGTGGGCGTCAATACCCGTCACTCACTCCTCCTTCGGACATGCCCGTCGGAACGGGCGGAGGGTCCATTGCAGGGGGCACAGGGCGGCGCGCGCCCAGAAACCTGCTTAAACGGGGAGGGGGGCGGGTGAAGGGAGGGGCAAGTACACCGACATCCAGCGCTCGGTCATGGTCATCTGCAGCATAAGAAATGTAGAGTACACATAAGACCACAGGCAAAAAGTGTATGGCACGCACTGAAGGCATGGAAAATTTCTTTCCTGTCGCTGAAAAAAGCTCCCAGAACCGAGGTTTGTGGCCTGAGCGGAGGGGGTGACGGGGTGAGGGGGTCTAGGGGGAGGCGTGAAAGGGGTCCAGGGTGGAGGCTGCCCCTCCGCTGTTGAAATGAAAATGAAAGCCACCCCCCCCGCTGATTGCACCGGGCCGTCAACCTAGTCATGAAAAGCAACTGCAGCGTGCTTCCAATATACAACGCAGCCTTCATGCGTATCTTACCAACGGTCATGCACCATTCGTGCATTGAATCCAATCCACACGCTGGACAATAAAACACTAATATATGTATTGTGGACACAGTAGTATTCGTGAGAACATGCGCCACACTGCAACTGCCGAGTATGCCACCGCACCGAGCGAGTGGCAATAAATGCACGACCCCTTCATGGGTGGCCTTGCTGCTTGCCAATAATGCATTTTAAAAGACACGTAAGTCGCGCAAGTGTTTTTTGGATGTAGACTGCTTGTCATAGCACAGGGTTCATTTTTCCATACACGACTTACGCCGAGAAAAAGAATTACATGACTGGAAAAAATAAGCGACTTATGCCTGACACTTCAACATGGCACAGACGGACGGGACGGTCCAGTGCTTTGTTAGCATCTCCGCACCCTGAGGGAACATACCCCAAAATATCCCAAATGACGCTTCTGTCGCCCAACCGATTACTGTGTGAAGGACACGCGACACCAAAACAAGACGTGCAGACACAAAGCCATATGAACAACAAAATGAGCCGGGAACTGCCAGTTGAATTGCACGTTCAGCTCTACTGAGAAGCAGGCTCTGTGGGCCACCGTTTCTGGCGGACGTATTTCACTCCAAAGAACTGCGCATGCCCCACGTGGGCCTCAGGAATGGGCTCTCTGGCTGCAGGCTTGGCTGCCAGCTTGGCAGCAGGTTTGGCTGCTTTGGGAGCAGGCTTGGCAGGAGGCTGGACTTCTGAGTAAACAAGCAAAAAAAAAGGTGGCGATTCACTCGCCACCCCCCCCCCCCCCCAACTTACTCTGGAGGGGGCAATTACTATGAGAGGGGGGGAGGGAGAAACACAATAATATACATATTGTACACATATTTTGGGCCGTCAACCTAGTCATGAAAAGCAACTGCAGCGTGCTTCCAATATACAACGCAGCCTTCATGCGTATCTCACCATGCACCATTCGTGCATTGAATCCAATCCACACGCTGGACAATAAAACACTAATATATGTATTGTGGACACAGTAGTATTCGTGAGAACATGCGCCACACTGCAACTGCCGAGTATGCCACCGCACCGAGCGAGTGGCAATACATGCACGACCCCTTCATGGGTGGCCTTGCTGCTTGCCAATAATGCAAGGGCAGCGAGGCTACACTGCAAACACGAGCGCTTGCGAACCCCCCGCACCATCAATCAGGACCTCAGCACCAAAGGGCAAATCAGCCAGGCCCAGGCTGGTTGTCTTCACTGCTGCTGACATAAATGCAGGGGTCAAGTGCTCTTGCCATGGACCGTTCACCGCACTTGAGTGGGGGTAAAACGTAAATGTCGGAGGCTACAGAGGAAGCTGAGGGGGGCTCAGTTGCGTTAGCACAACTCAGCCCCCACACAGCTAGACTTTAAAGCTAACTGTGTGTAGTCGTCAGTGTCTTCGCCTCTCTCCTCTTGGCCAATGACAGTTCAGTCTTAGGACTGATTACAATAGATAGTGTGGGGTGGGTGCGTGGAGTCCCGCCAAGAGTGGCTCACACTAGAACACAAAATCCGCATGTGCAGGGGGTGGGGGGATGGGGGGGGGGGGGCGATATCTGGCACTTTTGGGTGGGTGGGTGGGTGGCTGATGGCTTTCAAGCCTGGTCAGCACTGGAGTGGTGGTGCGCAAACCTCCCCAAATCGACCACGGGGAGTCGAATCCTGTTCGAGGAAACAGCATTTTCCAAGAGTTCTTCGTGACCCCTTCCTCAGGGTATCTGGCAGGTTGGTGCGTGGGTCTGAGGTTGGGGGGGGAATGGGTCTGCTGAAATCCTGGGAGGGCCCATTTGACCCCCTTGTCAGGCCTTTTTTTGGCCACCCTAGGGGGGGGGGATCAGCAAAGAGGCAGGCAGAGCACTTGGCCTACCCCCATGGGGGGGGGGGGGGTCAAGCCCAGGAGGCAGGCAGGCAGCTGACCAGCTGACCAACATGAGGGGAAATCCAAAGGAAAAAATTTTCCGGCGCCTTCGGCACCCGGAATATAGGGACCAACAAAGCTGTCTTGAGAGGCAGACTACCCACTATTGGCCTAGCCCCCAACCAGGGGTCCCATCTGAAGGAGGCACCCAGAAATTTGAAAAAGGCAGGCACCCCCCCCCACCCTGGGGGTGTGCGAGGCACTAAGGAAAGGCCTGCCCCCAGTATCACCAAGCAAGGGCCTGGTGGGACCCCCGATGGTGGCGGGTGGGGGGTGTGGCCAGCGGAGGGGCCCAGCGCCGGCGCTCAGTGCCGCACCCAGACTCGGGTATCATCACTGTCTGACGGCCCCTGGACGGACGTGGTAAGCCGATGCCCGGGCCCCATGCGGCCCGCGGGGTCTGGCGGAGGGCGCGGGGGCCTCACAGACAGGCTCTTCGCGCGGGGCGATGTGGAGGGAGTGATGCGGCATGTGCCCCGGTCCGGCGGCGAGGGAAGGCGCGACGTCCGGCGGGCACTCAGTTCCTGCGGCAGAGGATGGGTATGCGGTGCTGTGCGCGAATGACGCCGGGGAGGGGGCCGGGGGGGGGGATGTCGCGGAAGAGATGACGAAGGGGGGGTTGTCTTAGAAGAGATGACGAAGGGGGGGTTGTCTTAGAAGAGATGACGAAGGGGGGGGTGTCTTAGAAGAGATGACCGGACAGTGGGATGTCTTAGAAGAGCTGACAGTGGGGGGTCTGAAACCGAAAAGCTTGCGTACCAAAAATGGCCCAAATCCACATTTCTTTTTGCAAACTTCATTCTTTCCTCTGTGAGGCTAACCCCCCCTCCTCCGAGGGTAGTTGGCTGTTCCAATACACCCCCCAGGGGGGGGGGGGGGGGCTCCAGGCCCCCGGCTCCTTCCTGCCGAGTCCTCCGCCTATCCGACCCTCCGATCCCCCGAAGGGGGGGTGAGGCCTAATTAAAAAACAGATAAACGCAAACCAGAGGTACTGCACCCCACAGTCAGGCATAAATGCATCTTTATTCTCTATGCCAAACCTGGTTGAACCTCAAGACACACACTGTGTCTGAAACAGAAAACAGAACATCATGTCTGACTACAGTTAGTCAGACAATCACAGTCAGTAGCTGTAGCGAAGGGGGGGGAGGGGGGCCAACTGCGTGCGGCCTCGGTCGGTATGCAAATGTGCTGAGAAGCGGGGGGAGGGGGTGGGCATTACACAGGCCCTGGATGGTTGTGTTGCACGAGAATGCCCGGGCAAAGGGGCCCTCAAAGCAACTACAAACCCAAATGGACAATCCGGCCCAAGTGCAACCCCCGAAATGAGTGTCACCCTTAACGAATGCCTCCCACGCGCACGATGCGCGAAGGCACACTGCACGTGCCGCAGAGGAGGGGTAGGTAGCTGCAGGGGTAATCAGCACCGCATTCATTTCCCCCTCAATTCTGGGCGAAGAAAGTACCCCCCCCCCCCTGTCTAAGCTACTCAAAAGTACGGAATGAATACCGTCCCTACGCCTACTGTAGCTTAGACAAGGCCGTAGCTTGCACGCGACACACACAACTACCACATGGTGAGCTGATGCAAGAAAGGGGAAGATAATCACAAATATCCCCAAAATCACAGCTATGTGGGTTCAAGTGGGCAAACAATCACAACAAATGTGTCCATGACTCCATGTAATCGGCAGATTTGTCACCAAAACCATGTCTTATGCGGTTGCACTACATTTCGTACCGAATTAAATCATTTGGTCCGGAATTGATACGGTCCCTACACCCGCTGTAGCTTAGACAAGGCTGTAGCTTAGACAAGGGGAGGGGGGGGGGGTAGGTCAAATGGCCACGATGGCAAGGCACAATGCTCGCCAGACAAACTGTTGGCATAACCACCCGTTGCCGGCCTTACCCACGCACTCCCACTGGCCCTTGTCCCGCTGGCTGTGGGTACCAGCCACCTCCTTCCCGATGGCACTGCCAGGGCCCCCATTTCACCGCACCAACGCAATCCGTGCGCCGGTGCAGACCCCCGCAACGTCTTCGCCGGCGCGTGTGCAGACATGGCGCTGATTGCCGCAGGGCAGCAGGGCGGGCCCCTCACACAGCATGGCACTAGGGCGGCAAAGGTGGACGGCCAGGCCGTGATGGCGGTTGGCGGGTACTGGACGGCGCTTGGAGGGTATGGGATGGCAGTTGCAGAGTGCCCGACGGCGGTTGAAGAGTAACCGCCGGTGTTTGGAGGGTATGAGATGGCGGTAGGAGGGTATGGGATGGCAGTTGCAGAGTGCCCGACGGCGGTTGAAGAATAACCGCCGGTGTTTGGAGGGTATGAGATGGCGGTAGGAGGGTGTGGGATGGCAGTTGCAGAGTGCCCGACGGCGGTTGAAGAGTAACCGCCGGTGTTTGGAGGGTATGAGATGGCGGTAGGAGGGTATGGGATGGCAGTTGCAGAGTGCCCGACGGCGGTTGAAGAATAACCGCCGGTGTTTGGAGGGTATGAGATGGCGGTGGGAGGGTATGGGATGGCAGTTGCAGAGTGCCCGACGGCGGTTGAAGAATAACCGCCGGTGTTTGGAGGGTATGAGATGGCGGTAGGAGGATATGGGATGGCAGTTGCAGAGTGCCCGACGGCGGTTGAAGAGTCACCGCCGGTGTTTGGAGGGTATGAGATGGCGGTAGGAGGGTATGGGATGGCAGTTGTAGAGTGCCCGACGGCGATTGAAGAATAACCGCCGGTGTTTGGAGGGTATGAGATGGCGGATGAGATGGCGGTAGGAGGGTATGGGATGGCAGTTGCAGAGTGCCCGACGGCGGTTGAGGAGTAACCGCCGGTGTTTGGAGGGTATGAGATGGCGGTAGGAGGGTATGGGATGGCAGTTGCAGAGTGCCCGACGGCGGTTGAAGAATAACCGCCGGTGTTTGGAGGGTATGAGATGGCGGTAGGAGGGTATGGGATGGCAGTTGCAGAGTGCCCGACGGCGGTTGAAGAGTAACCGCCGGTGTTTGGAGGGTATGAGATGGCGGTAGGAGGGTATGGGATGGCAGTTGCAGAGTGCCCGACGGCGGTTGAAGAATAACCGCCGGTGTTTGGAGGGTATGAGATGGCGGTAGGAGGGTATGGGATGGCAGTTGCAGAGTGCCCGACGGCGGTTGAAGAGTAACCGCCGGTGTTTGGAGGGTATGAGATGGCGGTAGGAGGGTATGGGATGGCAGTTGTAGAGTGCCCGACGGCGGTTGAACAGTAACCGCCGGTGTTTGGAGGGTATGAGATGGCGGTAGGAGGGTATGGGATGGCGGTTGCAGAGTGTCCGACGGCGGTTGAAGAATAACCGCCGGTGTTTGGAGGGTATGAGATGGCGGTAGGAGGGTATGGGATGGCAGTTGCAGAGTGCCCGACGGCGGTTGAAGAATAACCGCCGGTGTTTGGAGGGTATGAGATGGCGGTAGGAGGGTATGGGATGGCAGTTGTAGAGTGCCCGACGGCGGTTAGAGAATAACCACCGGTGTTTGGAGGGTATGAGATGGCGGTAGGAGGGTATGGGATGGCAGTTGCAGAGTGCCCGACGGCGGTTGAAGAATAACCGCCGGTGTTTGGAGGGTATGAGATGGCGGTAGGAGGGTATGGGATGGCAGTTGTAGAGTGCCCGACGGCGATTGAAGAATAACCGCCGGTGTTTGGAGGGTATGAGATGGCGGATGAGATGGCGGTAGGAGGGTATGGGATGGCAGTTGCAGAGTGCCCGACGGCGGTTGAAGAGTAACCGCCGGTGTTTGGAGGGTATGAGCTGGCGGTAGGAGGGTATGGGATGGCAGTTGCAGAGTGCCCGACGGCGGTTGAAGAATAATCGCCGGTGTTTGGAGGGTATGAGATGGCGGTAGGAGGGTATGGGATGGCAGTTGCAGAGTGCCCGACGGCGGTTGAAGAATAACCGCCGGTGTTTGGAGGGTATGAGATGGCGGTAGGAGGGTATGGGATGGCGGTTGCAGGGTGTCCGACGGCGGTTGAAGAGTAACCGCCGGTGTTTGGAGGGTATGAGATGGCGGTAGGAGGGTATGGGATGGCAGTTGTAGAGTGCCCGACGGCGGTTGAACAGTAACCGCCGGTGTTTGGAAGGTATGAGATGGCGGTAGGAGGGTATGGGATGGCGGTAGGAGGGTATGAGATGGCGGTAGGAGGGTGTGGGATGGCGGTTGCAGAGTGTCCGACGGCGGTTGAAGAGTAACCGCCGGTGTTTGGAGGGTATGAGATGGCGGTAGGAGGGTATGGGATGGCAGTTGTAGAGTGCCCGACGGCGGTTGAACAGTAACCGCCGGTGTTTGGAGGGTATGAGATGGCGGTAGGAGGGTATGGGATGGCGGTTGCAGAGTGTCCGACGGCGGTTGAAGAATAACCGCCGGTGTTTGGAGGGTATGAGATGGCGGTAGGAGGGTATGGGATGGCAGTTGCAGAGTGCCCGACGGCGGTTGAAGAATAACCGCCGGTGTTTGGAGGGTATGAGATGGCGGTAGGAGGGTATGGGATGGCAGTTGTAGAGTGCCCGACGGCGGTTAGAGAATAACCACCGGTGTTTGGAGGGTATGAGATGGCGGTAGGAGGGTATGGGATGGCAGTTGCAGAGTGCCCGACGGCGGTTGAAGAATAACCGCCGGTGTTTGGAGGGTATGAGATGGCGGTAGGAGGGTATGGGATGGCAGTTGTAGAGTGCCCGACGGCGATTGAAGAATAACCGCCGGTGTTTGGAGGGTATGAGATGGCGGATGAGATGGCGGTAGGAGGGTATGGGATGGCAGTTGCAGAGTGCCCGACGGCGGTTGAAGAGTAACCGCCGGTGTTTGGAGGGTATGAGCTGGCGGTAGGAGGGTATGGGATGGCAGTTGCAGAGTGCCCGACGGCGGTTGAAGAATAATCGCCGGTGTTTGGAGGGTATGAGATGGCGGTAGGAGGGTATGGGATGGCAGTTGCAGAGTGCCCGACGGCGGTTGAAGAATAACCGCCGGTGTTTGGAGGGTATGAGATGGCGGATGAGATGGCGGTAGGAGGGTATGGGATGGCAGTTGCAGAGTGCCCGACGGCGGTTGAAGAGTAACCGCCGGTGTTTGGAGGGTATGAGATGGCGGTAGGAGGGTAAGGGATGGCAGTTGCAGAGTGCCCGACGGCGGTTGAAGAATAACCGCCGGTGTTTGGAGGGTATGAGATGGCGGTAGGAGGGTATGGGATGGCGGTTGCAGGGTGTCCGACGGCGTTTGAAGAGTAACCGCCGGTGTTTGGAGGGTATGAGATGGCGGTAGGAGGGTATGGGATGGCAGTTGCAGAGTGCCCGACGGCGGTTGAAGAATAATCGCCGGTGTTTGGAGGGTATGAGATGGCGGTAGGAGGGTATGGGATGGCAGTTGCAGAGTGCCCGACGGCGGTTGAAGAATAACCGCCGGTGTTTGGAGGGTATGAGATGGCGGATGAGATGGCGGTAGGAGGGTATGGGATGGCAGTTGTAGAGTGCCCGACGGCGGTTGAAGAGTAACCGCCGGTGTTTGGAGGGTATGAGATGGCGGTAGGAGGGTATGGGATGGCGGTTGCAGGGTGTCCGACGGCGTTTGAAGAGTAACCGCCGGTGTTTGGAGGGTATGAGATGGCGGTAGGAGGGTATGGGATGGCAGTTGCAGAGTGCCCGACGGGGATTGAAGAATAACCGCCGGTGTTTGGAGGGTATGAGATGGCGGATGAGATGGCGGTAGGAGGGTATGGGATGGCAGTTGCAGAGTGCCCGACGGCGGTTGAAGAGTAACCGCCGGTGTTTGGAGGGTATGAGATGGCGGTAGGAGGGTAAGGGATGGCAGTTGCAGAGTGCCCGACGGCGGTTGAAGAATAACCGCCGGTGTTTGGAGGGTATGAGATGGCGGTAGGAGGGTATGGGATGGCGGTTGCAGGGTGTCCGACGGCGGTTGAAGAGTCACCGCCGGTGTTTGGAGGGTATGAGATGGCGGTAGGAGGGTATGGGATGGCAGTTGTAGAGTGCCCGACGGCGATTGAAGAATAACCGCCGGTGTTTGGAGGGTATGAGATGGCGGATGAGATGGCGGTAGGAGGGTATGGGATGGCAGTTGCAGAGTGCCCGACGGCGGTTGAAGAGTAACCGCCGGTGTTTGGAGGGTATGAGATGGCGGTAGGAGGGTATAGGATGGCGGTTGCAGGGTGTCCGACGGCGGTTGAGGAGTAACCGCCGGTGTTTGGAGGGTATGAGATGGCGGTAGGAGGGTATGGGATGGCAGTTGTAGAGTGCCCGACGGGGATTGAAGAATAACCGCCGGTGTTTGGAGGGTATGAGATGGCGGATGAGATGGCGGTAGGAGGGTATGGGATGGCTGTTGCAGAGTGCCCGACGGCGGTTGAAGAGTAACCGCCGGTGTTTGGAGGGCATGAGATGGCGGTAGGAGGGTATGAGATGGCAGTTGCAGAGTGCCCGACGGCGATTGAAGAATAACCACCGGTGTTTGGAGGGTATGAGATGGCGGTGGAGATGGCGGTAGGAGGGTATGGGATGGCAGTTGCAGAGTGCCCGACGGCGGTTGAAGAATGACCGCCGGTGTTTGGAGAGTATGAGATGGCGGTAGGAGGGTATGGGATGGCAGTTGTAGAGTGTCCGATGGCGGTTGAAGAGTAACCGCCGGTGTTTGAAGGGTATGAGATTGCGGTAGGAGGGTATGGGATGGCAGTTGCAGAGTGCCCGACGGCGATTGAAGAATAACCGTCGGTGTTTGGAGGGTATGAGATGGCGGATGAGACGGCGGTAGGAGGGTATGGGATGGCGGTTGCAGGGTGTCCGACGGCGGTTGAAGAGTAACCGCCGGTGTTTGGAGGGTATGAGATGGCGGTAGGAGGGTATGGGATGGCGGTTGCAGAGTCTCCGACGGCGTTTGAAGAGTAACCGCCGGTGTTTGGAGAGTATGAGACGGCGGTAGGAGGGTATGGGATGGCGGTTGCAGAGGGTCCGATGGCGGTTGAAGAGTAACCGCCGGTGTTTGGAGGGTATGAGATGGCGGTAGGAGGGTATGGGATGGCAGTTGCGGAGTGCCCGACGGCGATTGAAGAATAACCGTCGGTGTTTGGAGGGTATGAGATGGCGGATGAGATGGCGGTAGGAGGGTATGGGATGGCAGTTGCAGAGTGCCCGACGGCGATTGAAGAATAACCGTCGGTGTTTGGAGGGTACGAGATGGCGGATGAGATGGCGGTAGGAGGGTATGGGGTGGCAGTTGCAGAGTGCCCGACGGCGGTTGAAGAGTAACCGCCGGTGTTTGGAGGGTATGAGATGGCGGTAGGAGGGTATGGGATGGCAGTTGCAGAGTGCCCGACGGCGGTTGAAGAGTAACCGCCGGTGTTTGGAGGGTATGAGATGGCGGTAGGAGGGTATGGGATGGCGGTTGCAGAGTGTCCGACGGCGGTTGAAGAATAATCGCCGGTGTTTGGAGGGTATGAGATGGCGGTAGGAGGGTATGGGATGGCAGTTGCAGAGTGCGCGACGGCGGTTGAAGGGTAACCGCCGGTGTTTGGAGGGTATGAGATGGCGGTAGGAGGGTATGGGATGGCAGTTGTAGAGTGTCCGACGGCGGTTGAAGAGTAACCGCCGGTGTTTGGAGGGTATGAGATGGCGGTAGGAGGGTATGGGATGGCGGTTGCAGGGTGTCCGACGGCGGTTGAAGAATAATCGCCGGTGTTTGGAGGGTATGAGATGGCGGTAGGAGGGTATGGGATGGCAGTTGCAGAGTGCCCGACGGCGGTTGAAGAGTAACCGCCGGTGTTTGGAGGGTATGAGATGGCGGATGAGATGGCGGTAGGAGGGTACGGGATGGCAGTTGCAGAGTGCCCGACGGCGGTTGAAGAATAACCGCCGGTGTTTGGAGGGTATGAGATGGCGGTAGGAGGGTATGGGATGGCGGTTGCAGAGTGCCCGACGGCGGTTGAAGAGTAACCGCCGGTGTTTGGAGGGTATGAGATGGCGGTAGGAGGGTATGGGATGGCAGTTGCAGAGTGCCCGACGGCGGTTGAAGAGTAACCGCCGGTGTTTGGAGGGTATGAGATGGCGGTAGGAGGGTATGGGATGGCAGTTGCAGAGTGCCCGACGGCGGTTGAAGAGTAACCGCCGGTGTTTGGAGGGTATGAGATGGCGGTAGGAGGGTACGGGATGGCGGTTGCAGAGTGCCCGACGGCGGTTGAAGAGTAACCGCCGGTGTTTGGAGGGTATGAGATTGCGGTAGGAGGGTATGGGATGGCAGTTGCAGAGTGCCCGACGGCGGTTGAAGAGTAACCGCCGGTGTTTGGAGGGTATGAGATGGCGGTAGGAGGGTATGGGATGGCAGTTGCAGAGTGCCCGACGGCGATTGAAGAATAACCGCCGGTGTTTGGAGGGTATGAGATGGCGGTAGGAGGGTACGGGATGGCGGTTGCAGAGTGTCCGACGGCGGTTGAGGAGTAACCGCCGGTGTTTGGAGGGTATGAGATGGCGGTAGGAGGGTATGGGATGGCGGTTGCAGAGTGCCCGACGGCGGTTGAGGAGTAACCGCCGGTGTTTGGAGGGTATGAGATGGCAGTAGGAGGGTATGGGATGGCGGTTGCAGAGTGCCCGACGGCGGTTGAAGAATAACCGCCGGTGTTTGGAGGGTATGAGATGGCGGTAGGAGGGTATGGGATGGCAGTTGCAGAGTGCCCGACGGCGGTTGAAGAATAACCGCCGGTGTTTGGAGGGTATGAGATGGCGGTAGGAGGGTATGGGATGGCAGTTGTAGAGTGCCCGACGGCGATTGAAGAATAACCGCCGGTGTTTGGAGGGTATGAGATGGCGGATGAGATGGCGGTAGGAGGGTATGGGATGGCAGTTGCAGAGTGCCCGACGGCGGTTGAAGAGTAACCGCCGGTGTTTGGAGGGTATGAGATGGCGGTAGGAGGGTATGGGATGGCAGTTGCAGAGTGCCCGACGGCGGTTGAGGAGTAACCGCCGGTGTTTGGAGGGTATGAGATGGCGGTAGGAGGGTATGGGATGGCAGTTGCAGAGTGCCCGACGGCGGTTGAAGAATAACCGCCGGTGTTTGGAGGGTATGAGATGGCGGATGAGATGGCGGTAGGAGGGTATGGGATGGCAGTTGCAGAGTGCCCGACGGCGGTTGAAGAGTAACCGCCGGTGTTTGGAGGGTATGAGATGGCGGTAGGAGGGTATGGGATGGCAGTTGCAGAGTGCCCGACGGCGGTTGAGGAGTAACCGCCGGTGTTTGGAGGGTATGAGATGGCGGTAGGAGGGTATGGGATGGCAGTTGCAGAGTGCCCGACGGCGGTTGAAGAATAACCGCCGGTGTTTGGAGGGTATGAGATGGCGGTGGGAGGGTATGGGATGGCAGTTGCAGAGTGCCCGACGGCGGTTGAAGAGTAACCGCCGGTGTTTGGAGGGTATGAGATGGCGGTAGGAGGGTATGGGATGGCAGTTGTAGAGTGCCCGACGGCGGTTGAAGAATAACCGCCGGTGTTTGGAGGGTATGAGATGGCGGTAGGAGGGTATGGGATGGCGGTTGCAGAGTGTCCGACGGCGGTTGAAGAATAACCGCCGGTGTTTGGAGGGTATGAGATGGCGGTAGGAGGGTATGGGATGGCAGTTGCAGAGTGCCCGACGGCGGTTGAAGAGTAACCGCCGGTGTTTGGAGGGTATGAGATGGCGGTAGGAGGGTATGGGATGGCAGTTGCAGAGTGCCCGACGGCGGTTGAAGAATAACCGCCGGTGTTTGGAGGGTATGAGATGGCGGTAGGAGGGTATGGGATGGCAGTTGCAGAGTGCCCGACGGCGGTTGAAGAATAACCGCCGGTGTTTGGAGGGTATGAGATGGCGGTAGGAGGGTATGGGATGGCAGTTGTAGAGTGCCCGACGGCGATTGAAGAATAACCGCCGGTGTTTGGAGGGTATGAGACCGCGGATGAGATGGCGGTAGGAGGGTATGGGATGGCAGTTGCAGAGTGCCCGACGGCGGTTGAAGAGTAACCGCCGGTGTTTGGAGGGTATGAGCTGGCGGTAGGAGGGTATGGGATGGCGGTTGCAGGGTGTCCGACGGCGTTTGAAGAGTAACCGCCGGTGTTTGGAGGGTATGAGATGGCGGTAGGAGGGTATGGGATGGCAGTTGCAGAGTGCCCGACGGCGGTTGAAGAATAATCGCCGGTGTTTGGAGGTTATGAGATGGCGGTAGGAGGGTATGGGATGGCAGTTGTAGAGTGCCCGACGGCGATTGAAGAATAACCGCCGGTGTTTGGAGGGTATGAGATGGCGGATGAGATGGCGGTAGGAGGGTATGGGATGGCAGTTGTAGAGTGCCCGACGGCGGTTGAAGAGTAACCGCCGGTGTTTGAAGGGTATGAGATGGCGGTAGGAGGGTATGGGATGGCGGTTGCAGGGTGTCCGACGGCGTTTGAAGAGTAACCGCCGGTGTTTGGAGGGTATGAGATGGCGGTAGGAGGGTATGGGATGGCAGTTGCAGAGTGCCCGACGGGGATTGAAGAATAACCGCCGGTGTTTGGAGGGTATGAGATGGCGGATGAGATGGCGGTAGGAGGGTATGGGATGGCAGTTGCAGAGTGCCCGACGGCGGTTGAAGAGTAACCGCCGGTGTTTGGAGGGTATGAGATGGCGGTAGGAGGGTAAGGGATGGCAGTTGCAGAGTGCCCGACGGCGGTTGAAGAATAACCGCCGGTGTTTGGAGGGTATGAGATGGCGGTAGGAGGGTATGGGATGGCGGTTGCAGGGTGTCCGACGGCGGTTGAAGAGTAACCGCCGGTGTTTGGAGGGTATGAGATGGCGGTAGGAGGGTATGGGATGGCGGTTGTAGAGTGCCCGACGGCGATTGAAGTATAACCGCCGGTGTTTGGAGGGTATGAGATGGCGGATGAGATGGCGGTAGGAGGGTATGGGATGGCAGTTGCAGAGTGCCCGACGGCGGTTGAAGAGTAACCGCCGGTGTTTGGAGGGTATGAGATGGCGGTAGGAGGGTATAGGATGGCGGTTGCAGGGTGTCCGACGGCGGTTGAAGAGTAACCGCCGGTGTTTGGAGGGTATGAGATGGCGGTAGGAGGGTATGGGATGGCAGTTGTAGAGTGCCCGACGGGGATTGAAGAATAACCGCCGGTGTTTGGAGGGTATGAGATGGCGGATGAGATGGCGGTAGGAGGGTATGGGATGGCTGTTGCAGAGTGCCCGACGGCGGTTGAAGAGTAACCGCCGGTGTTTGGAGGGCATGAGATGGCGGTAGGAGGGTATGAGATGGCAGTTGCAGAGTGCCCGACGGCGATCGAAGAATAACCACCGGTGTTTGGAGGGTATGAGATGGCGGATGAGATGGCGGTAGGAGGGTATGGGATGGCAGTTGCAGAGTGCCCGACGGCGGTTGAAGAATGACCGCCGGTGTTTGGAGGGTATGAGATGGCGGTAGGAGGGTATGGGATGGCAGTTGTAGAGTGTCCGATGGCGGTTGAAGAGTAACCGCCGGTGTTTGAAGGGTATGAGATTGCGGTAGGAGGGTATGGGATGGCAGTTGCAGAGTGCCCGACGGCGATTGAAGAAGAACCGTCGGTGTTTGGAGGGTATGAGATGGCGGATGAGATGGCGGTAGGAGGGTATGGGATGGCAGTTGCAGAGTGCCCGACGGCGGTTGAAGAGGAACCGCCGGTGTTTGGAGGGTATGAGATGGCGGTAGGAGGGTATGGGATGGCGGTTGCAGAGTCTCCGACGGCGTTTGAAGAGTAACCGCCGGTGTTTGGAGAGTATGAGAAGGCGGTAGGAGGGTATGGGATGGCGGTTGCAGAGTGTCCGATGGCGGTTGAAGAGTAACCGCCGGTGTTTGGAGGGTATGAGATGGCGGTAGGAGGGTATGGGATGGCAGTTGCGGAGTGCCCGACGGCGATTGAAGAATAACCGTCGGTGTTTGGAGGGTATGAGATGGCGGATGAGATGGCGGTAGGAGGGTATGGGATGGCAGTTGCAGAGTGCCCGACGGCGATTGAAGAATAACCGTCGGTGTTTGGAGGGTACGAGATGGCGGATGAGATGGCGGTAGGAGGGTATGGGGTGGCAGTTGCAGAGTGCCCGACGGCGGTTGAAGAGTAACCGCCGGTGTTTGGAGGGTATGAGATGGCGGTAGGAGGGTATGGGATGGCAGTTGCAGAGTGCCCGACGGCGGTTGAAGAGTAACCGCCGGTGTTTGGAGGGTATGAGATGGCGGTAGGAGGGTATGGGATGGCGGTTGCAGAGTGTCCGACGGCGGTTGAAGAATAATCGCCGGTGTTTGGAGGGTATGAGATGGCGGTAGGAGGGTATGGGATGGCAGTTGCAGAGTGCGCGACGGCGGTTGAAGAGTAACCGCCGGTGTTTGGAGGGTATGAGATGGCGGTAGGAGGGTATGGGATGGCAGTTGCAGAGTGTCCGACGGCGGTTGAAGAGTAACCGCCGGTGTTTGGAGGGTATGAGATGGCGGTAGGAGGGTATGGGATGGCGGTTGCAGAGTCTCCGACGGCGTTTGAAGAGTAACCGCCGGTGTTTGGAGAGTATGAGACGGCGGTAGGAGGGTATGGGATGGCAGTTGCAGAGTGCCCGACGGCGGTTGAAGAGTAACCGCCGGTGTTTGGAGGGTATGAGATGGCGGATGAGATGGCGGTAGGAGGGTACGGGATGGCAGTTGTAGAGTGCCCGACGGCGGTTGAAGAATAACCGCCGGTGTTTGGAGGGTATGAGATGGCGGTAGGAGGGTATGGGATGGCGGTTGCAGAGTGCCCGACGGCGGTTGAAGAGTAACCGCCGGTGTTTGGAGGGTATGAGATGGCGGTAGGAGGGTATGGGATGGCAGTTGCAGAGTGCCCGATGGCGGTTGAAGAGTAACCGCCGGTGTTTGGAGGGTATGAGATGGCGGTAGGAGGGTATGGGATGGCAGTTGCAGAGTGCCCGACGGCGGTTGAAGAGTAACCGCCGGTGTTTGGAGGGTATGAGATGGCGGTAGGAGGGTATGGGATGGCAGTTGCAGAGTGCCTGACGGCGATTGAAGAATAACCGCCGGTGTTTGGAGGGTATGAGATGGCGGTAGGAGGGTATGGGATGGCAGTTGCAGAGTGCCCGACGGCGGTTGAAGAGTAACCGCCGGTGTTTGGAGGGTATGAGATGGCGGTAGGAGGGTACGGGATGGCGGTTGCAGAGTGCCCGACGGCGGTTGAAGAGTAACCGCCGGTGTTTGGAGGGTATGAGATTGCGGTAGGAGGGTATGGGATGGCAGTTGCAGAGTGCCCGACGGCGGTTGAAGAGTAACCGCCGGTGTTTGGAGGGTATGAGATGGCGGTAGGAGGGTATGGGATGGCAGTTGCAGAGTGCCCGACGGCGATTGAAGATTAACCGCCGGTGATTGGAGGGTATGAGATGGCGGTAGGAGGGTACGGGATGGCGGTTGCAGAGTGTCCGACGGCGGTTGAGGAGTAACCGCCGGTGTTTGGAGGGTATGAGATGGCGGTAGGAGGGTATGGGATGGCGGTTGCAGAGTGCCCGACGGCGGTTGAGGAGTAACCGCCGGTGTTTGGAGGGTATGAGATGGCGGTAGGAGGGTATGGGATGGCGGTTGCAGAGTGCCCGACGGCGGTTGAGGAGTAACCGCCGGTGTTTGGAGGGTATGAGATGGCGGTAGGAGGGTATGGGATGGCGGTTGCAGAGTGCCCGACGGCGGTTGAGGAGTAACCGCCGGTGTTTGGAGGGTATGAGATGGCGGTAGGAGGGTACGGGATGGCAGTTGCAGGGTGTTCGACGGCGGTTGAAGAGTAAGCGCCGGTGTTTGGAGGGTATGAGATGGCGGTAGGAGGGTATGGGATGGCAGTTGCAGAGTGCCCGACGGCGGTTGAAGAGTAACCGCCGGTGTTTGGAGGGTATGAGATGGCGGATGAGATGGCGGTAGGAGGGTACGGGATGGCAGTTGCAGAGTGCCCGACGGCGGTTGAAGAATAACCGCCGGTGTTTGGAGGGTATGAGATGGCGGCAGGAGGGTATGGGATGGCGGTTGCAGAGTGCCCGACGGCGGTTGAAGAGTAACCGCCGGTGTTTGGAGGGTATGAGATGGCGGTAGGAGGGTATGGGATGGCAGTTGCAGAGTGCCCGACGGCGGTTGAAGAGTAACCGCCGGTGTTTGGAGGGTATGAGATGGCGGTAGGAGGGTATGGGATGGCAGTTGCAGAGTGCCCGACGGCGGTTGAAGAGTAACCGCCGGTGTTTGGAGGGTATGAGATGGCGGTAGGAGGGTATGGGATGGCAGTTGCAGAGTGCCTGACGGCGATTGAAGAATAACCGCCGGTGTTTGGAGGGTATGAGATGGCGGTAGGAGGGTATGGGATGGCAGTTGCAGAGTGCCCGACGGCGGTTGAGGAGTAACCGCCGGTGTTTGGAGGGTATGAGATGGCGGTAGGAGGGTACGGGATGGCGGTTGCAGAGTGCCCGACGGCGGTTGAGGAGTAACCGCCGGTGTTTGGAGGGTATGAGATTGCGGTAGGAGGGTATGGGATGGCAGTTGCAGAGTGCCCGACGGCGGTTGAAGAGTAACCGCCGGTGTTTGGAGGGTATGAGATGGCGGTAGGAGGGTATGGGATGGCAGTTGCAGAGTGCCCGACGGCGATTGAAGAGTAACCGCCGGTGTTTGGAGGGTATGAGATGGCGGTAGGAGGGTATGGGATGGCGGTTGCAGAGTGCCCGACGGCGGTTGAGGAGTAACCGCCGGTGTTTGGAGGGTATGAGATGGCGGTAGGAGGGTATGGGATGGCGGTTGCAGAGTGCCCGACGGCGGTTGAGGAGTAACCGCCGGTGTTTGGAGGGTATGAGATGGCGGTAGGAGGGTATGGGATGGCGGTTGCAGAGTGTCCGACGGCGGTTGAAGAGCAACCGCCAGTGTTTGGAGGGTATGAGATGGCGGTAGGAGGGTATGGGATGGCGGTGGGACGTCACCAGACACCGACGGGGGACCACATTTTCTCCCCAAAACAAAACCCTTTCCGCAAAAAGATGTCGTGGCGGAGCTACGGATCCCTCGCACGACGGTGCACTGACGACCAGGATAGTGCCCGGACCCCCCCCCCCCCCCGCACGCACGCAGGCAGCACCTGCAGGTCGCCGCCGGCAGACAGCCGAGGCCGTGGCGGTTGTGCCACTGCACCGGGGCCCGGCCGATGGCGAAGGCCAGGACGAGGCCCCACACGTCGCAGCTCAGCAGCCCCCGCCGGCCCGACACCCGCCACACGGCCTTCACCCGCTCCCTCTGGGCCTTGGAGAGGAGGGGCGCGTCCGTGCCCCCGCTCCACGCCCCGAAGAGGCCGGGCGGCAGGCCCCAGTGCTCCCGCAGGAACTCCAGGGCCTCGGCCAAGTGGTCGTGCAGCTCCGCCACGGCGCTCTGCAGCTCCATCACCGGCGTCGCGAAGTGCCGGAGCCAGCCCACCGTCACGAAGATCTGACGGGCGGACGCAGAGCAGAGGACCCGGGGGGGGGGGGGTGGGTGGGTGGGTGGGTGGGTGGGAGGGGAAGCTACCGTCAGGGCTGTCCTGAACAGAAAAAAAACAACTTTCGTAACGCCAACAGAAACGAACCGTCACGGGGACGCTCTCTGCGTCCGGATCATTGGACCTTCCCTACTTTAAAGGTTGGCAGTTGGGGACGGTTGGTGGTTGGTGGTTGGTGGGGACTGGCAGTTGAAGGTTGGTGGCGGCTGGCGGCTGGTGGTTGGTGGCGGTTGGTGGTTGGTGGCGGTTGGTGGTTGGCGGTTGGTGGCGGTTGGCGGCTGGTGGCGGTTGGCGGTTGGTGGCGGTTGACGGTTGGTGCTCCCTGGGAGCTGTCCTTGAGGGCTGTCCTCAGCAAAACAAAAAAAAAGAATCCAGCTTCTTAAGGGCAGCCCTGGCTGCGGACTTCCTCTGCGCGGCGGTGCGGACCCTTGCATCAGCACAATGATGCGGGGGCCCAGGGCTGCACTGTGGAGTGGGTGAACACCCACTTATAATGGCCTTCGGATGGGGGCGGGGGGTGCGGAGGTCTTCAGGGGGTTTGGAGGGTGGGCAGTCTGGAGGGGAGGAGTGGGGTGGGGTCTTTAGGGGTGGTATGCGTCTTTAGGGGTGTGGAGGGGCGTGGGCTGATGAGACTCGATGGGCCTTGTGAATCACTCCGTCCGACACAGCCCTTGAAGAGCTGGAGGGATGAGACGAATGATAGAGATGGTGGTGGAGGTACAAGAGACAACAGCCGTCATCGACCACGCGCTGGCACCGCCGCATGGCGCTGCGTTGCTGCGGAAGAACACGGACGGCCAGAGGCTGTGCATGTGCTCCATCGGAGTATGATCTGTGGGCTGAACCCCTGGCCGCACAGCCCGGGGGCAGGCATGTGTTACAAGAGGAGGGGCAGGGGGGCCCTCAACGGTCACGTGTGGACCCGCCACTGAGCTCCAGCCGTGCCTACCTCACGGCCTCCATCGCCTTCTCAGTTCCGTGTTCGAGTTTGTCGCAAGGACAGTGCCATCCAGTTCGGTTCCCAGACCTTCTGGGCGGGGGGCGGGGTCTGAAAGCGACTGTGTACCAGGAATGGCCCAAACCCATGTTTCCTTCTGTAAACTCATCCCCCCTCCCCCAGCGACATCTGGGTCGGGGTGGGGGGGGTCTTCCTGTGGGTGTCAGCCATTCTGACACTTGCCGGGCCTGGCGCCACAGCACCCCAAAAGCGGGTGGGATCACTTCAGTCAGGTGCGGGACCACCACCACCCCCACCACCCGCTGCACCGCATGCGCACGGGGCACTGTCCACAAGGTCGTGCTGGTCCCCCCACCGGCGGGCATGAGGGCACACCGCGCACTGAGGCAGACATGTCACTTACGGGTGTTCTACACAAGCTTTCCAACAGTGACAACACACAGACTGCCAGGGGGGGCTGTTCAAATGCCGGACCCCAACAGGGTTGTGGTAGCTGAAGGCCCCGGCTGGGGGGGGGGGGGTCCAGCAGGCATGTATTAGAAGGGGGCGGAGGGGGGGGTCTGTGGGACATCAGCACCAGCAAAAATATGCCCAGGGTGGGATTTGAACCAGCAACCTTTTGCCTGGCAGCGTAAAAATCTACCACTCAGCTATCACCAAGATCTACCAAAACTGTGCAACCCAAGGTTCAGATAGTGAACACGTTATCAAAAAAATGGTCCTATAGGTGTACACACTAAATGGTTGGGTGGGGTCAATTTTTTTTAACTGTTTTACCATCATTTCTGAATTCTCCATCAAATTCTGAGCATTTTGAGCGTACACACACGGAGTGAAAAAAACTATGTGGACCCGCCATTTGACCAAAAAAAATTTTCCGGCGCCTTTGGCGCCAAGATTCTAGTACACAATGGTCCGGACTTATGTGGTGGCCGGAGGCCCGGAGGGGGGGGGGGGGTCCGGCATCTGAACAGCCCCCCCCCCACCCCGTGCAGACAGCCCACAATGCAAAACATAGTCACACCGATATTGTTGAGTGCACACGGTGCCCTACTGCCCACTGTTAGACCCCATCATTGTTGTTTCCACTCAAACACCTCTATGGGACACCCACCTGCGATGCTAAGGCCCCTATGACTGCTTTTAGACAGCGTTCCATGGTACTGCTGTTCTATGTCAACCGGGCCTCAGCGCACCGCGCGCGAGGCACCCTGCATGTCCGTCTGCCCTTGGGCCGCTGCATCCCCTCCGGCTGCTTTGTGTGGCGTCGTTGGCCCCTGTTGGCGCACTTCTCCGCCCCTCCCCCCCCCCCGATGCCATTGCTGGAGCCAGTGAGCACAAGCCCATATAACACGCCACGGCAAGGGGTGCCTGTGGTAGGGGTCCGTCTTGGTGTTGGGTTTCGGGGAGTGGGGCCCCTCAAGCATTGTGCACTGCCGCACAAAGTGGACTGTGTGGGAAGGGCGAGCGTGCAGTGCCGGAAAGGGGCTGTCCCACCGGATTCCAGCAATCCACCAGGTCCCTAGTTGTTGCATCGCGTCGTTGCTGTGTGTGTGGGGGGGTTGAAAGCACATAAGATAATGCTGCGTGACATGCTTGTCAAAAACGAACTAAGGATGCATGCAACCCTCACCCGGTGAGGTGATGTGGCATGCAAGCAAACATGAAACAATCATCGGCCTTGGGGAAAACAATTGGTAACAGCGCCTCTTTTCACATCTCTCGGGAGCGGCCGTTGTGCACCCACACGGAGCAAATTGGCCGTTGTCCCTCTTTTTCTAATGTTTCAGTGCATTGCGGGAAAATATTGTGTCCTAGGGAAGGGGGGGGGGTATGTGTGTACTTTTTGAAATCTGCTTGAAACGGGCTTCAAAATGAGCCTTGCTCAGCACCTGGGGTGCCCCCCCCCCCCCACCAGGCCACGGCTTATCAACCCCGGGGGGGGGGGGGGGGGAATCGGGCCCCTGGCCCACCAGCCGGACCCACCCACCCACCCACTCAATCACCCACCCACCCACCCAGAGACCCCCCCTTGGGGCGCAAATTCATTCAAACTGCATCAGTTCTCGTGTTTGATGGGATATGCTATGGACAATCGAGACGAAACGCAATGCATCCATCTGTCACTTTTTTGGTCTCTTCCATATCTACATTCATACGATATATGAAGTAATTTGAAGATTTTGTAGTCGGGGGCAGAGTGCCTCCTTCATGCTACTTACTGTCTGTACTATCTTCCACTGTCCCTTGGGGTGGGGGTGGGGGGGTTGACCTAGACCATAATGTTGCCTCAGTACCCTCAGCGTGAAGTGACACCCAAGAAACGAACATCTGGGGGACCCCGGCCACAAACGGCCCCGGGGTTCAAAAATATGGCGAAATGCATTGAAACGGCCATGGGTGTTCAGAAAGTGCACAGTTTTCGTGCGCACATGAAAACAAAAAGGAGCGCCGCAAATGGAAACGGTGGCGCCAAGTTCCCCCCCGCCATCCGCCACTTCCGAAAACGTCTGTTTGACACGGGGTCCAGTTTGAGACAAGTCATAAAACAGACCCAAGCGGGATTCAAACCTGGGTCCAGGGGTTCTCAACGCGGTGTAGCCGGATATTGTAACCATTGGGTCAGGCATTTTCGTGCTATGTATATCATTTTTTGTCTCATAGAACTCTTCAAGTGTCAGCTCAGTTCTGGCGCAGAGCTGACCCAAACTCCCAAAAAGTTCCACCCTACCCGGGGGGGCGGGGGCGGGATTTTGGCCCAAATTGGGCCGACCACTGTAACCCCCCCCCTGGGGGGGGGGGGGGGGAAGGGTAGAACCCTCACTCAGCCGTGGCCTGTCCCCCCCATATCAAATTGGAGAGTAGGTTGTGTGTAGACATGGCACAAAACTATTGACAAAACAGGGATAACAGGGAGCTGTGAGATCATGCACTGTCCGAAACGGACAAAAATCTCCAACATGTCGTCAGTACAGCATGCAAACCCAGGTGTTCCAAATAGCCCTTTTCGAGGGCTTTTCGAACGTACCCCACATATGCCCCCCCCCCCCTCTACCGGACACTCAGTGCACACAAACGGAGCAACAACGACAACGACTGTAAAAAACGTGAGCGCGTTTGCTGTGTCCCCGAGAGATATGACATGGAATGCAAGCAAAAGCAGATCCATGGTTTGCGAACCTTCTTTTAAAAAAAAATCAAAAGCGCACCCACTAATCTGGTGACAAGCAAGGAGAAATGAAACAATGCTGCATGAAACTTCCCTTAAAAAAATTGATTAGAGCGCACCTGGAAGAGAATGATCAAAGAAAATTGTTGCAAAAGAAATTGTGAAAAGGGTAGTCGCCAATGTGGTGTGCCATGCAACCAAAAATGAACCAATTACCCGTGCAAATTTCCTACCAAAAAAGAGCTCCAAAGTGCACCCAGTGATGTGCAAGGAAAAGGATACCAACAGTCCATGCGGTTTCCTGCAAAGAAATTGCTAAAGAGTTGTTTTTCAAATGCACGAGGTGATGTGTTGTGCCATGCAAGCAAAGGACAGGCTATGAATCATGCAACTTCTTGGAGAAAGAACTTGTTGGTCATTGCTGTAGACTGTTCTGGAATGACCCCAGCTACTGATATGGAGCTATACAGCACGGTCCATAGTAATGCCACCCCCCCCGCCCGCCCGTGAAACAGTTGTCACAGCACGGTGTTGGCCCAATCCAACCCACCCACTGTTCTGTGCCTGACCCTACTATCAATTTGTTCATTGAAACCAAATTGTAGCTGAGTGCAGGAGATTCTACTTAAGAACATGGAACATATTCAAACCACGGAGCTGGAAGGTTGACTGTCACACCCTGTGATGGGCTGTGGAAATCATGTTGTAGCAGGGCAGCCAACTTACGATTTTTTTTGTTTAACAGCATTCTTTTACAGTTCATTTACAGTTTGTACAACATCTTGTCTAAGGGTTTTGCAGGCTTCTTTTCAAGAGGGGCATAGTAGGGCATGCGGAGCCGAGGGCATCTCCACTGCGATCCGTTTGTTGTGACTGTCGTTTGTCCAATCTGCTAACATTGTGTCCATGTTGCGAAAATTTGAATCTGAATTCTAGAGGTCTATGGATCCATAGTGTTTATTCCCAGAGACCCCTGATTGGGTGCTATCAATGTCCAGGGTCCCTGGATGGATGTTGTTGATTCCTCCATGGTCCATAGATGGATGTGGTTCAATTCTATGGGCCTCTGGGTGGGTGCTGTTCATTCCTAAATGTCTCTGGATGGGATGCTTGTCCATTCCCAGACGTCCGTGGCTGGATGCTGTTAATTTGAAACTCTTCGCAGTTGCTGAGTCCCCTACCTGTGGTCCATGAGGGGATATGCAAAAAGACCCTCTGTTGGTGAGTTTTACTCTTTTCATGATACAATTCAAAATTTTTAGGCAGATGTTGGACAGGAACTTGGTAACATATACGCATTTCCATCATCTTTGACAACAGCCCCGGCTTAAAATTCTGCAGCCCTCCGCTCAGCTGTCATGGCCAGGCACTAGTGTGTGCTACACTTGCACTTCTGCAAACTTGTTTTGTTGTCGTACGGTTTGTAGGCAACATGAAAAAATAATAATAGGGATAGCAAAGAGGAATAGGCCTGGAAGAGAGAGTAAATAAAACAAGAAAGCGGAAATGCCGTTTTCTCATCCGAAAGATTGCTAACATGAAGAAGCTTCTCTCCTAGAACAACTATGACAAGGAGCAAATTTTCAACAGTGAATTGCAAGCATTTCATGACTATTTCATGACGTTACCATGTTTTGCGGAATTTTCGGACCACAATATGGGCCTGCCCCAGGGTATGGCTGTGGGGATGGAGGGTGGTGGAGTGTTGTGGAGTGTCATGAAGGATTGGGAGGTTCATGAAGGATTGCTGGAGTTTGAGGTAAATGATGAAAGCTACTGGGAGACACTTGCATCTGTGTCGGGGACCCACCTGGTTGCGCTGCATGGCGACGCTTATGCAGGGGTAGCTGCTGATACACTTGCGCTGGCTGGGGTGCTTTTTGGCCACTGCCAGCTGCCACTGCTGCTGCACAAGTTGGGACAGCAGCTCTAAAGGGAAGTTCATCAACTGGGCCAGCACCATCTTGGTGGCATCATCGTCGAAGCGCACTTGCACGCCATAGAGCCAATCCGTGCAATGGAGGATGTCATCATAGGAGCACTTAGCCAAAGATGGAGGGATAAAGAATCGTGGCAGGGGTGTGCTCGTGAGCGGCTGGTCCTTTGGGACCAAAGATGGGGTCATGCGGGCTGGGACATATGGTACAAATCTTGCCGTGCAACAGGCCACCATGCTGTACAAGTCTTGCTGTGCAACGCAAGAAAGTCCGGAGGGGCATCGAAGTAAATGGCACATGCAGGCTCACGATCTCATGGTGCACACTCCAGCTGATGTCATAATTTGCAATACAAGTGGGACACCAAGAACCCAGAGGCAATTTGCACTCAAGTTTCAAAGTTTCATAACGATGGTGCATACAAGGGCAGCATCCACATGGCTGTACCTTCGTTTGTTCTGCCTCAGAAGGAGTACCATGTAGCCATCAGGATGGCTAGTGCCAGACTGGAGTCCTTTGTTGGCACGAAACAGTGAAAGCACGCACGGCCTATGCGGGGGGCTGTCTGGCAGCCAAAAGCATCAACCATATACAGTGGAAATGGGGTGTATGTGTTCCTGATACCACTGCAATATGACCTGCAGATGCTGTCCTGACCCCCCCTCCCCGATGTATGGAAAAAGTAAAGTCCTTTGCATAAGTTTGGTTGGGACTAAAGGCCCAAGCAAGACTATACCCATGTGCATGATTTCTGTCATGCACATGGGTACAACAGCTGTTTGCACACCCATGGTGTCAATTAGAAGATCACCTACAATGTGTGGATGGGTTACTATCCAGAGGAAGATAAAGAAAACACTGGGCGTCATGGGCAAAAGTTAGTTAGTGGTTACCAAAGGATGCTTCCACTAGAGCTGTTTTGCTGCCAATCGTGCATTCTGAGCACCACAACACTGCGAAGCCTTTTCCAAACACAGTATCTTTTGGTATGTTGTTAGTGCCTCATTGGCTTTGCTGCTCCGTGGCCGCTGGAAGGGGAACAAGGTTTGGGGTAATCAACACTGGGACTGAAGCCCACACAATTTGCACACATTCAAGTATTGAATACATCATTTACATGCTGGGGCACATCAAGATCAGTATGCATGCACAACGGGCGACGTACTCATGCAATGTGCTCATCTAGCATAAACAGTGCAAACCAGGTGTGATCTTGCTGTGTGTTTGGTCTGTTTCCTCACTCACACTTGTATTTCCGGCCTTTGCCTCCACTGTTGTGCCGGCAGCCCCCACTTTGCGAACCTGAGTAGCAATCCATGTTTCCAATCCAATGCGAGATATCAACCAAGCACATGCTTGCCAGGGCATGGTCCCTTGTCTCCTGAACATGCCCTATTCTTGGCTATCGCAGGTGTGAGTGATTGGAGACTTTGTTTTGCTTTACTGGTGTAGAGCAAAACATCGCTTCGCAATTGTTGGTTCTCTGTGGTGCGGTTGTTACCCTAGAAAGCTGCTTTAAACTTGCCAAAACTTCTGTGAGAACAATTTTTGATGCAGATTTTGCAAGATTAATGGCTTGCACCTGTTTTGGCATATTGCACTGTGGCGTACGGAGGTAATGCCTCGTGGGAGGCTGGCATGGGGACACTTCAGCCACATTTGCATGCAGTGCATACATGCATGTAGAGGCCAATTTGTAGTACGCGTATTGTGCTACATGACAGGACAGCCAAAGCCATATTTTAGCTCATCTCTTCACTGTGCCTTCATGGGATACTCAAGTGCTAATGCTGGCTCCTCATCTTTACCCCCACCCAGGATAAACAAGGAAAACAACTTGTGGACCAGAACCCTTTGGCACATGTGGGTCCCATTGGGTACCTGGCACATAAATGTATGTTTGGGCATTGTTGGTCCAAAGGTATCGGTGCTTTGGCGCTCATCTCCACTAGCGTGCGGCTTCCGCTGCAGATCCCTTGTGAGCGCCATGGTAGCCTCCTTCACTGGCACTCCCATTATGTAATGACAATGAGGGTGCCTCAGTGCACCGCACACGCACAACGTGTACTGAGGGAGCCGTGTCACTTACCGCTGTTCCACACAACCTTTTCACCAGTGGAAATCAAAGAATACAAAACATAATCACACCGATATTTTTGAGTACACAAAGTGCCCTACTGCCCACTGGTAGATCTCTTGGACTTCCTACGCATAACCACTTGTGTGAGTAGCACCTTGCCACAGTGCGTCAAGACTGGACACACAGTCTGTTGGCGCTTGTCGTTTGACCCAGCAACCACCAATCTCTTGTTCTTGGAATACGTGCCACCGAACTTGGAGACATACTGCAAAAGGCGTCTCCATTGCCTGCAGCTCCTCGACAATTGTTGAGTCCAATGGGATGCCGTACCTCCTTGGATTGCTCACAACCTCTTCAAATGTTGCACGCCAGGCATTCTCACGGATGAGTTCTTGCTCATTGGCCTCCAGGCGGTCGCTCGCGATGCGTCTGTGAAATGGAGCACGTGAGGGAGGTATGGATGTTGGCGTGACTCTCGCCAGGTGCACCGCACGCTATTGTCGCTAGTTGTGTGCTCCGCTACGCTCGCATGCTGCTGTTTGATTGACACGGTACCTTCGCAAGCCAAAGCCGTGTCACTTCTAGAATTTTTGCACCCAATTCCGGCTCACCTCAAACCGTGGACGCGCACCAACTCTGCCGCGAGAGCTTGGATGACCTTGATGTCAAACACAATTCCTTCGGCTTGCGCTGTCTTGATGTACTGCCAACATGAGAGAGACTAGTTAGTGATCGGTTAGGAACCATTCAGTTTGCTTTAGAATAGAGCAACATACTTCTAACCTGTCATTTTCCGCCACTTCCGTGAGTAGCCCACGAGCTCCTTGCCGGCAAAGGCCCACGCCATTTGTGAGTTGCTGCCCGTAGGTGTACACCGTGCTGAAGGGAGGGCACCCGGCGTCAAACTCAGAAGACCAAAGCACCAGGCTTTAAGGTTGTCGTGTCGCACTCCATGTCACGGCGCACGCCTGAGAGGACATGCACACACTCGGAGGCGCAAGACATTGTAAGACTTGTTGTCCAACATGGTCACTGCCTCACGGCGTTGGGCTTCAATCCACTTTAGCCAAATCTTGTCGTTGCTAGTGATGTTCAGGCCTTTCTTGGCAGGCGGTAAAGAAGACGAGGTACATCCGGAACGCTTTTTGTTTATCTAGCAAGTGGCTTCGTCGTCGAAGGCGTTCTGTAATCTGACATTCATCTTTGCGCCGAAGGAATCTCAGCATCCCAAAATAAAAAGATTAAGTACCAGAAGCATTAAGACAGAAAAGATTGCCCAGCAGACACTTACACAAACCCTTTCCTACAAGGGGTGACATGGCTTAATGGATCTAATATACCGGCATGTAATTTACCGTGGAATGCCACCAAATTCAAATAGCGCAAAAGCCGAAAAAGCCCAGGTGGGAAACGGTGTCGAAATACGACAAGGGTAACTTCGAATTTCAAGTCTTTCGGACCTTTAGCCTTTCGACTTTTTGCACTGTCTTGTACTGGTGTGGACACAATGCACGGCTCCATGAAGTATTGACTTCGGTTTGGGTTTGGACTTGAGATCAACAATGGATCGACAACTGCAAACAGTGACTAGTCAGTGACTTCTTATACCTCGACTCCCTCTACCTACATCCCAACCAAAAATGTTTCAAAACCATCAAAGCCAAATCTTGCCCATTATTTTGGTTTTCTTTTGAACTATTCTATTGCCTTCGGCAAGGCACCTCGAAGAGGGGACCAGCCTTGCCCCACACCCAATCCCCAATTACGGTGAAAAACGGGTACAACGGGCCTACAACATGCTTTAGATAGTATGTATGATCATTTTGAGTGGTTACAATAGCAAAAAAACAAGTTTCGAAATTTTCGATTTTTGAGCTCTAGAGGCCTAAAAACATAAGCAGGTTGTGTGCACTAGTTCCTTGGGAGGCCCCCTCCAGCATCCAATACCCAAATAGGGTCGAAAACACCTAAAACGGGCCTAAAACATGCTTTACATAGCATGTATGATCATTTTGAGTGGTCACAATAGCAAAAAAACAAGTTTCGAAATTCTATTGCCTTCGGCAAGTCCACCTCGCAGAGATTCTACCCCAAGCCACACACACCCTAAATAGGGTAAAAACTACATAAATACGGCCTAAAAAATGCTTTACATACCTTGGATGGTCATTTTAAGCGGTGACAATATCAAAAAAACAAGTTTCGAAAACTTCGATTTTTGAGCTGCCCAGCGTGAAAAACTGCATAAGCAGGTTGTGTACCAATCCCTTGGGAGACCCCCCCCCCCCCCGTGCGGCCAATACCCAAATAGGGTGAAAAACATGTAAATACGGCCTAAAACATGCTTTACATACCTTGGATGGTCATTTTAAGTGGTGACAATATCAAAAAAACAAGTTTCAAAAACTTCGATTTTTGACCTGCCCAGGTTGAAAAGCTGCATAAGCAGGTTGTGTATCAATCCCTTGGGAGACCCCCCCCCCCCCAGGACCTAATACCCAAATAGGATGAAAAACACGCAAATACAGCCTAAAACATGCTTTACATACCTTGGATGGTCATTTCAAGTGGTGACAATATCAAAAAAAAAGTTTCAAAAACTTCGATTTTTGAGCTGCCCAGGTTGAAAAACTGCATAAGCAGGTTGTGTACCAATTACTTGGGACCCCCCCCCCCCCCGGAGGTAATACCCAAATAGGGTGAAAAACAGATAAATACGGCCTAAAACATGCTTTACATACATTGGATGGTCATTTTAGGTGATCACAATATCATAAAAACCAGTTTTGAAAACTTCATTTTTGAGCTGCCCGGGGTGAAAAGCTGCATAAGCACGTTGTGTACCAATCCCTTGGGAGCCCCCCCCCCCCCTCCCCCCCGGACCTAATACCCAAATAGGGGGAAAAACATGTAGATACGGCCTAAAACATGCTTTACATAACTTGGATGGTCATTTTGGGTGGTCACAATATCAAAACAACAAGTTTCAAAAACTTCGATTTTTGAGCTGCCCAGAGTGAAAAACTGCACAAGCAGGTTGTGGACATTCATGGAGAAAAAGGGGATCAAACTCTTTTTGGTCAGTTTGGCGGTATGTCAGAGAAAAATGGAGAAAACTGTCAGAGAACAGGCTTGTGGACCTGAATATCGACAATAACCAACATGATCAATACAAAGGAGGGCCTTAGTAGCTCCAGTGAATGAAGCTAAGTGAATGGACAGAATAGTAGACATCCTCATGAATAAATCTCAACAAAACACCTCACAATCGCTCCAACGTGCTTCAGAAGCAAGAGTTCATCGCAAACACGTTTTCAAAGGTGCATAGGCTGCCAACCCACTTCTGAGCAGTCCAGGTGAGGGGGGAAGGGGGGAAGGCCTTGCCTCAGCCCTTGCGTATGGCACGCGCTCATAGCCCAGGAGGCAGGGGTTGACAGAAACCGGCCTTGAGTGTGGGAGACGATGGGAGGCAGGGCTGAAGCAGAGGGAAGGCATACAACTGTTCCGGGCCTGCCCCCTGGTGCTGAGGCGGGGGGGGGGGGGGGCAAGGGGCCATGGCTGGGGGCAGGAGCAAAAGCGGGGTCAGCAATCAAGACCAAGGGCTGTCCCCTGGCGCTGAGTGGGGGCAAGGGCGATGTGGCAGGGGGCAGCAGCGAGGGCAGGGCCAGGGGCGATGGAGACTGAGGGCAGGGGGTGTGCGGGGCACAGGCTAGTGGAGGCCAGGGAAACTCGGCCGGGGGTGCCCCGTCCAAATGGGTGCTGCTTCCTCCGGCAACAGAACAATGTGGAAGTTCCCTGACAAACCAGCGCAGCCCCGGGGGTGGGGGGGGCAGTCCTTGAGCTTCAGCAGACCACCATCAGGAACACAAACACAGGGGGCGTGTGCCAATGGCAGGGGCACACCCACACGGCACATGTCATGCCTCACGGACCGCTGCTGCCATTCCAGGCGCCCATTCACAGGCGCGTGGGCGGCCCCCCTCTTCCAGAACACACTGAACGCGGGAAGGCAGGGCTGGAGCAGGGGGGAGTGCAGGGGCATGCCCCTGTGCGACAGACGCCAGGCGGTGGCTGCCGGTGGAGCGCTGCGACGGACATTTTGTCAAGAAGGCCTGCCATTCATCGATGCGACTGTACTGAGGTGCGTGGCGCGGTCGGCAACGAAGGGTGATCCATGAGCATCGTTCCTTTTTATTTGGGGTGGGGGGTGGGGGGGCAAAAGGTGGGGACACCGTCCCCCCTCCGGCGGGTGCGGGGTCCGTGTGGGAGGCGTTTTTCCTGGTGACCTGCACTGCGCTGCGCTGCGCTGCGCTGCACTGCACTGCACTGCACTGCACTGCCACATCAGAAGCGGGAAGGATGCCCCCCCCCCCCCCCCCCTGTGCGTACTGACCAGCAATGCTTCGGTTGTTGGGCACACCCCCGGACACAGTGGGGGCGGTGTCTGGTCATGGGACAAGGCGGTCGTTGCGGGGGGATGGGGGGGTACCCCGGGGGCCGTGCATACGGACAGCACCGCAAACAGCCACCCCCCGGACAAGCGGCGGCAAAGGGCAGTGTGGCCCCATCGCCCGAAGGGGGGCAGGGGCCACACCAGGGGTCAGGTTTGCCATCGTGCAATGCCCCCCCCCCCCACCGCCTGCCACCCGAAGGCCTTCATGGCCCCTGGTCCCGTTCTGTGGCGCGGTCGTGCCCACGGAGCTGTGCCTCTCGGCACCGCCTCTTGGGGGGGGGGGGGGGGTTGAGGCACAAAGGCGGCGGCGGGGGCGGAGGTGGGTACGGAGGCCGATCCTAAGACTCCCGGGCCGCCCGGGGGGTGGCACGATGGCGTGCCTGACAACCCTCCACATCGGCCGTGCCATTATGAAACGCACTCCCAGGGGCCCTCGACGGGGGGGGGGGGGGGCTCCCGGGGGGCCCTCGTGGCTCACCACCCCATGCCCCCCCCCCCCCCGGGGTATGCTCGGGGCACGCACAGGGCGCTCTCGGGGCACGCACAGGGCGTTGCATGGGGGGGGGAGCGGAGGTTGAGGGGGTTGGGGGTCGGAGAGGGTGTCGGGCAGTGAGACGCAACTCTGTCCACAGGACCGGAAGGCCCAGACGGCCCCCAAACGGCGCACTGCCCCGGGCGGGCCCAGGGCGGGGCCGTCCTTCAGAACGACAAAGGGGACGCAACGCCAACAGAAACGAACCTTCACGGGGACACTCTCTGGTCAAGACATGGACAAGACACAAGACCACAGAAGCAACATCGAACAATGGTCGGCGGTTGGCGGCGGTTGGCGGCGGTTGGCAGTTGGCGGCGGTTGGTGGCGGTTGGCGATGGTGGGCGGTGGTGGGCGGTCCCCAGGGGCTGTTCCTAAGGGCCCTCCGTATAAAAAAAAAGGTCAAAAAGAGTTCTTAAGAACAGCTCTGGTCCAGGGCAGTGGTCCACTGGAACGGGGGGTGGGGCAGGGAGGGTCAGGCAGCCCCTGCGCCGCCCTTCACCCCCGAGGGAGCGGGGCCGGCCCTCCGCATGCACAGCCACAGCGCCAGCCCCACCGCCGCCCCCAGCGCCAGCCCCAGTCCCCCCAGGGCCCAGCACAACGCCCCCACGAGGCCCCGCAGGTCCCGCACCGAGGCCTCCAAATCGTCGACCCGCCGCTGCAGAGGCGTGTCGGGGGGCGAAGGGGCGGGCGCACGCGACGGGGGCCCGCGGGGCGCGGGAGGCGCCGGACGCGAGTCCCGTTGGGGCCCCGGGTCGGAGGGTGCGGCGCGCGCGCGGCGGACCACGGCCCGGCCCGGCACAGAGGGGGCGCTGGGCTTGGGGGTGCCGGTGGCGTCGAAGGAAGAGCCCGCGGTCGGGGGAGGAGGCGGGTCTGCGTCGCTGACAGCGCCAGGGGCCGCCCTTGGGCCCGGGGCGGGGGCCTCCGCGTCCGGCGCCGGGGGTCCGGCCGCGGGCCGCACCGCCTGCGGCCCGAACTCGCGCCGTCGCGCGCGCCCCTCCCCCGTCGGATCGGCGCCGTAGCGCACGGCGCAGTACCCGCAGGACTGCCCGCAGACGCCCGTCAGGATGATCCCCCAGCCCTCCGGCACCCCGTCCCGGGCCCAGTGGGGGGACGCCTTGGGGATCGACGCGTTGCAGTACCCCGCGGCCGCCAGGCGGGGGCACCGGTCCGCCGCCTCCCACAGCGCCTGGAGGGCCCCCACCCCCCGGCACTGCGCCCGGAGCTTCGCGAAGAGGTCCTCGTGGTCCCCGCAGTACTTCTGCAGCTCGGCGTCGGAGAGGGCGCCCAGCGTGAGGCCGGCGAAGTCCAGGTAGGACCAGTCCTGGGGGGCGGGCCCGACGTGCACGCGACGCTCCGCCACGAGCTCCTCGTAGGCCTGTGAAATATGAAGAGTCGGCAAAATGAAGAACTTTAGACTGACCATCAAACGAACCAATTTAGTAAATCAATCAATTTAATTGAATTTAGATCAATTGCTGCATCAATTAATTTAGTAAATCAATCAATCTAATTTGATTAAGATCAAATCTTGCATTAACTGATTCAGGAAATCAATCAGTTTAATCGAATCTAGATCAATTAAACCATCGCTTAATTTAGTAAATGAACCAACTTAACCGAAATGAGATGAAGAAATTATGAATGCAATTAATTTTGGATTCAGAAACGACAAAACCTACAAAAAAAAAAGCTTTTCCGAGTCTTCTGCCTTTTATATCTTCCGCAAGCGCATTCCCAACTTTCACAGGACCCCAACTTCTGTCCCAGCCCCCCCGGTCTCCGACCTTGTAGTAGCACTGGTAGGAGGGCTCCTCATCGAGGTACCCGAACACGGGCAGGCCGTGGTCGGGGTGGTGCTGGTGCACGAACGCCTGCTCGCCGCCGCACAGCCGCTCCTCCGCGGCGGTGACCGCGTTGAAGAAGGCGGTGCTGGACGTGAGGAGGATGCCCAGCGTGTAGCCCAGGGCCGCCAGGAGCCGCACGCCCTCGCCGGGGGTCCGGTACCCGGTCCCCCGGTAGCGCAGGGGGGCGACCGACGACACGAAGTACGCGGTCTCCTCCGCCACGAGGGAGCTGAACATGAGCTCGTCCACGTCCTTGACGAACGCCAGGGCCATGGCGTTGAGGATGAGGTCGTTGAGGGCGATGGTGTTGGCGAGGTACAGCGACCCCGAGACGAGCAGCAGGACGGCGACGCCGAGCCGCGGGAGGGCCACGAGCGCCGCGACGAAGGCCTTGCGGCGCCGCGTGAACCCCGTGACAAAGTACACCGGGTCCTCGTCGACCTCCTTCTTGAACTGCAGCGTGGGCGCGTGCGACGGGAGGGAGGGGCTGGTGACGACCGCGGTCATGATCTGCGCGATGGACCGGAACTCCCGCAGCATCGAGAAGGTCCAGAGGAGGATGGCGATGCCGCTCACCACCTCCCCGACGCTCACCGCGTAGACGCTCCGGTCGTAGGCCTTGGGGCTGCCGGGCAGCAGTTGGTAGGGGCTGAGGTAGGAGCGCAGCCGGGCGTACTGGGACTCGTCGTAGCTCCAGTCAGAGGCGTTGCACGTCGCGCTGACGTACGACCTGAGGGGGTGGGGGGGGTGGGGGGGAGTGGGAGGGGACCGCGCGCGCGGGGGGTGAGGGTGGGGGGCACGATCGAGGTCGGTACTGATAGACTGCACGTCCTCGCCTTCGGGCCATTTCAGCGTCTGGCTCTGAGAGCGATGCGCGGTGGCGCCAGCAGTGTGCAGTACGGCTGAACCATCGGCTAAGCAGCCGCCCCCCCCCCCCCCCCCCCTGCGTGACATTCCGTCGGGTTGTTGTTTCTTTACGGGGCCCTGGACAGTCACCCGTTCTTCCCTTCGCATGTTGCGTCGGGTCGCTGCGTTCTGTCGGCCGCTGCGGCCGGTGCTCCTGCTGGTGTCGTTTCGGAGTTCGCGGAGCCCAGTGGTTGGTGCGTTGGGGTTGTGCTGAATGTGGCGGGATGTGCGTCAGCGGCGCCCAATAGTTGGCGTATTGGGGGTTGTGATGGTTTTTGCCGGGGTCGTTTGACTGTTTTTGCTGTCCACACGCCTCTGTCCACAGGCCGTCCATAGCCTGCCTCGCTGTGTTTCCGTGAGGCCCAGGTGCCCTGTTCCTCCACGCGCTGTCCGGGCCATCCACCATATGTCCTTTTCCCCCTCACGGCTGGTCTGCCCCCGATGGGCTCCCGCTCCTGTTGCGCAAATAGCCCATCTGCCCCCCATCCCTTTGCCAGAGCAATGGCGCGGAAACAACGCGTACCGTTGGGGAGACGAGGGGCCCTTCTCGCACAAGAGGGGGGGTGCGATCACAGTGGGGGGGCCATGCACTCTGCTCCTGATTGATGGGGCCACGGGGGGGGGGGGGCTGCCGGTGGTCACGTGTGGACCGCCACTTTGCTCCAGCCGCGCCTGCCACACGACTTGCATCGCCCTTCAGCCCCTAATGGCCGCACATTGCCCTGCAGAAGAGATCAGGGCCCTCTATGATCTCGCACACGCACCCCCGAACGGGGGTGTTGCTGCACCGCGTGGCACCGCGCCCAAAGTAGTCGGGTAGCTTTCCTGTGGCCTCCCCAAACACCATCCACCGCCAGGACACACACGTCCACGGGGCAAAAACAGCAGCTTTGGATGGAAAACTGACAGCACTCTGGCATCTTTTCAGTGCCAAGAATAATTTGTTGTAACTCAGTGTCTGAGGTTTTGGACTGAATAAGAATCTGGGGCAGTCCTGTGCATGGGACCACGGAGGTGGTCGCGGTCACCGTGCGTTCAGGGAATACGCATGGGGGTTGGTGCTGGTCCAGTTTCCCCGACGACAGTGGCTGCCTCCATCTCTGGGGATCCTGCTGCACACCCCATGACCCACCCTTCGCACCCTTCACCACACATCTATGATGGATTGGTCCGCGAGGGGGGGGGGGGGGCCAAGGAATCATTCGCTGTGCCCGAAGTACCAGCGACATGACCGTCGATGTCCGGGCCTGCGTGTGGCAGTTCATGCGAACAGGACAGACTGCAACGCAAGCGGCTCATTGCAACAACAGAACGGCAAAACAGACGCACTGCACGTCCACGGTATCATGCACCGTGTACCCTTCGCTGCCAATGTGCACTCTCAATGCCTTGGTGACATTTGTTGATTAGGGTAGCCCCCTTAGCGCCTCTGGCGCCCCCCCTCACTATCACTGCGAGTCCCTGAACTCATATCGGCATCACGTCCCTCGCCCTGTCTGTCACCGTCCATCGTCGGGCCATCCCATTGTTCTGCCCCCACCCCCTTCTGCTCAGCCCTAAACCCCTCCCATATGCCCTGCGCGGATCTGACAGCCCTGAGCGTCTGCAGGCTGTCTGACGCCCCCTGTGTGCCCCCCCGGTCGTTACCCTCTTCCCCCACATGAGAGGGGACCCATTCGATAGACACACTACCCCCAAACAGCTTCCAACTCGTCCAAAGGTGCTGCCACAAATCCCGAGGGGCCAGTGGCCAGTGGCCCCTCCCCACCCACGCCATTCCCAAGCGTCACACTTCCCGGTGAGTCCACCCCCACACCGTCCCAGAGTCTATGCCGATGTGCAACTCCACTCCTGGGCACTTGGCCTGCACTGCAGTCAGCACCCCATACGACTCCGCCTGCGAGATTGTTCGGGTTGTCATGCGCCGGCACCGTCAAGTGGGGGGAGGGGTTTGGTGTGTTGGGGGAGGGGGGGGGGGTCCGACCCGGCGAAATAGGCGGCGCGCCCCCATTGTTTCGCTTCTTCGGGTCGGCGACACGCCCTCCCTTTGAGCATCTCCGATCGCTGTATGCAGTGCACTTGGGCCAGTCCACCAGCCCATAAAGCCAGCGAAATGGCCCTCCTTTGGCAGTTGGTTGTGTTGTCGACTCGAGACCACCGTTCCACCGAGCGTTCGCTGGGCGCTCACAAAGCAGTTCATGGGCCGGCGTCGGGCGTCAGCAATTTGTTGGATCCCTTGGGCGACGCTGCGCCAGGCCAGGGCCATCATGCAGCACCAGGGGGACCCCCGCAGGGGGTCAACCCCAGCTCCACCCACTGCAGCCCCAGACTAGTGCACCTGACCTACCACCCAACAGCAGCGGCCTTTCTTGTCCTCCTCTATGCGCTCCTGGCCACCTAATAGGCCCTCTAATGGGCCCCGTATTGGGTGGGGATCGCCCCCAGCCTTGTTTCTTCCACCGACCCATGCCATGCCGGCCTAACAGCGCTCCGGTGCTTGAAATAAGGACAAGATCGGTATCCCCCCCCCTCCCCCCTTGTCCAAGCAACAGTAAATGACCAGAAATTGACAGACCCAACGCGTAGTGTTTGGCTGGTTCCCTGGATCCTGCTGTCCTCCTGAGACGGGCACAGAATACGTCGAACAACCATCTGACGGGCGGGAGCGCGCGGCGCACCGCACACTGTGGACAAGGAGGGCAGTGGAGCCAAAACTAGGGTTTCTGGGGAAACCTGCGTTCCTTGGACAAGGGCGGTGCTTCCCCCTTCCACTGTGCATGGGACAAGCGGAAAGACACCGTCCACTATTCTGAAAAAACAAGGGGCAAGACATGCCACCCAGGCCATCATGCCCCAAGCCCCAATCCACAAAATATGGGCGTCATGCATCTCAAAGCCCAGGCATCGTACAGCGCACACGGCACACAGTCTGACCCATGCAAAACTGCACCACGGGAACTGGTGGAGCGAAACTCGACGGACCCACCGCCGCGTGTTGCTTGGACACGGGCGTTGCTCGGCCACAAATCAGCGACGGTCACCCTCCAGAATCGTTCTGGCACTCCAACGGGACTTCAAGTCTCACGCGGCGGAGCCCCGACACACATTGCGGCTTGGAGGATCGGTGTGACTCAGGTATGTACAATGGGTTGGTGTCGGTATGCACAGATCACCCGGGCGACTAGCTGTGGTACTGCTGTGAGGCATGAAGATTCATCGGCAGCTGGCGCCAGATCCTCACTGCCTGCCTACGACCACTTGGGGGGAAACCAGTTCAGCTTTGGGGGGGTTCAAGGCACTCATTCGGCCATACTGGACTGCCCCCTGGGGGCTCGTGTGTGGGGGAAGGCGGGCTTGGACAGGGAGGGGGCCACAATGGGTCAGGTCTGCTTCATCACCGCCATTAGCTCCAACCGCGCCTGCCCCACGGTCTTCATTGCCCTCAGTTCAGTGTTCCAGATCATTGTTCTCTGCGCTTGCTGTCCGGGTGTTCAATGGCTGGGGTTGAGGGCCAACGTCCCTTCCTCCCTGCGGCACTGTACCAGGTCAGCTGTCGCCTGTTGGGCTGTAGGTTGGCAAACATGCAGCCAGGCTCAAGAGTACCGACAGGGAGGTGGGGGGGGGGGGCAGCTGTTGAGGGGTGAGGGGCATGACCTCCCCTGGGCGCTGGTGGCCCGGGTCGCGGCGTGCCCCTGGATGTCGCGGCGGCTGGCCAGGGCGTCCAGCACCGGGGGGCTGTAGGGGTTGGTGGTCATGGAGTTCAGGATGGCCATGCTCATGAGGATCTGGATCGCGGCGTTGGTGCTGACCAGCGCGACGATCATGAGCAGCCCCGCGGTGGAGGTGACCGGCATGGGGTCCCCCGGCGCCGCCGCCCGCAGGCTGTCCGGGTCGGCGGTGCAGCCCAGCAGCACGCAGATGTCCCACAGCGACTGGTCCAGCGTCGCGTACTCGTGCGCCGCGCGCTGCGCGCGGTCGGGGACGCGGCCGCGCCGGGACGCGGTCCGGGGCAGCGCGGCGGCGCCGGGCGGTGCGTGGTCCGCGACGGGTTCGTGCTGTGAGGCCGCGTAGTCGAGGTCGCGGTCCGGGGCCACGAGGATGTGGGCGGGATCGGGAAACTGCTGCTTGGCGTAGGAGCCCGGGGGCTGCATGGCGCCCGGGGCAGGCCTCGGGCGCTACCGGGACGGCGGCGTTGGGGGGGGCGCTGCACCGTCAGAGCCCATCCGGGCGGGCCATGCGGGAGTCCGTGGGGCGACGCAACAAATCCGCTGAAGAGGCTGGAGCACCGCGCGGCGTTCGGACGGCACGCGGCGCACCTCCTCCGCCTTGCACAGGGGGCGCGCTCCACTTCCGCTACCACCGCGGCGGGCAGACTGCAGTGCACCAACCCTGTGCCCCCCTCCCCCCTCCCCCGCGCTGTGTGGCATACGACTAGGTCCCAAATTGACACGGTGCATACCCCACCCCCCCCCCCGTGGCTTGACATTGTTGATGTCACGTGTGGTGTTGTTGGGACGACTCGTTCTCCATGTTCTTGAACGCTTGAGAGGTTGGGAGCCCGTTCATGACGTCACCGTGACAGAGCCCAACCCGCTAACGTCATGACTTTGGGGGCTGCGCGCAGGCCAAATTTTGCGTCGCCCCACGGGCACATATCTCTTATGCCCCCCCCACCCCCCCCTGGCACGCAAGGACCAGCAATGTTTCACTGCTGAACCGGTGGGTGGTCGTCGGACAATGCTCCGAGGCCAAAAAAAGCCCCGTTTGACCAGGAAGGGGTCGGGGATCGGATACAGTGGTGCCCCACTCCCCCTGCGAGAACAGCGGTACAAGCACTGAATATGACGGAAACGACACCTCCTGTTGCCCTAAAAGGGGCGTTGTTCCCGCGCGCTGCAAGAAGACACCAACAGTGACCGAATGCACCAGCCGTCAGGAGATTCCCAGATCTCCACCTCCAAAGGACAAGAAGGGGTGAAAATGGGTGGCAAGGCATGGGTAGCCCTCAGTATCGCTAGAACACATCCGACGCCGGTTCAACAGTTACACCTCGAGTTTATGAAAAGAAAATACGGGTATTGTTTGGTTTCCAGTGACCTGCTTGCTCTGAGTCAGCCGACTGGCTGGAAATGATTCGTTGTGTCTTGCAGCCATTGCGCAAGAAATGAATATCAGAAAAGCTATTGTGTGGACAACTACAGGTTTGATACTCTGTGATTTCCTTGTCTTCACTGATCCGTAATGCACCCAAACAAACAAAGCCTTACACCATGTGAATAAACAAATTTATTGCTGGCTGGCAACTAACCCTAAACCTCCGGGCGGTTGGCGCCCCCCTATTATCCCTTCCCCCCCCCCCCCTATTATCCCTTCGAATCCTGATGGAGGTCCTACTGAATGCAATGCAGGAGCACCAAGCCAATGTGGATGTCCAATCGCGTGCGTTGCGGGCCCTGCACTACCTTCCTTGAGGGTTCCTCCTGCGGGTGACTGAGGATGAGGCTGTGATACACGCCACAATGCAGAAGCGTGTGGCCAATAAAGTGGTTCAGGAGAAGGGGCAGCATGGCCTGGAAGGACGTGGCCTCCACGATCAGAAGTCTCATGATGTTATCTGGCAATGTGCACTGCCAGTAGGTGGTTAGATTGATGGTTAGATTGATGATGGCGCTGCACGCCTTCAGCTGCACCTGTGCATTTGCCGGATGCTTCTCTATTGCACCGAGTGTGACCGCAACACCTCCCGCGTCGCACACTTCCCTGGCAAGGCTGTGGTACGCAAGATTCACGAGTGCCTTTCAGTGCACCTCTTGTATATCAGTCCCTCGTTTCCTCAACACGCCTGCACCCTAAATGAGAATCTCAAGCCAGAATACCCAATTTGCACAATTCTTCTCGTGTGGAATCCCCCCCCCCTGCCTCGGACGCCTGTGCAATCTAGTTTCCCCCCTTTTCAGCGACACACCACAAGAATGTCATCGCCATCAGCCATGGTAGTCCCTATCGACTTCTACTTTGGCATAACACATACATCACCACTACCGCCTGGTTGCATGCTGTTAGCTCTTGAAGGAGATATTCAAATGGACTCGAAATCTGTATAAACCACAATCGAGGTTTTGGTTGCATCCGGCGAAGGTCAGCGAAATTTGCAGTTGTGGTTGGGCCCCCTGTATCCCCAGGGCGCTGTACACATTGACATCCCCAAGTGGAGATGACTGCTGTCAATGCGTGGATGGGTGTGAATGACTGGTATTTCCTCTTGTTGGCTTCAGGACGCTTGTGAATACCCGAAGGGGTGTGGGTGAGTGGTGTTGATTTCTGGTGCATTTTGGATGTCAAGTCTTGGATGGTCAGGAATGTCCCGAAGAAATGTGAAGCATCAATGACTGCCATGAAACCGTGTGCCAAAGAAGTGGACCGCAAACCCCATTTGGCCATACCCACGAATGCCCCTTGTGCCCTGATGCAGCGGCCCGAAACCCAATCCCTTGGGCCACACAACCCAATATCACAAACTTCATATTTGCACCCTCCCATTCCATGGCACCACACCCCCCCTACCGGGCACTGATCAGGCCCTCAGGGGAGGACGCCATGGGCAGAAGTTGCATTCTGGACCCCCCCCCCCAGGCAGGGGGATGCGTGCGGTAGTGCGGAGGCCTGCTTGGCATAGCAGAAGGTTCAAAGACGAGAGGCCAATAGGCGCCGCCACAGGCTAACAGAGCCAACCACCAGAGGCCTTGTGCCAACCCCCCCCCCCCCAGGCTCTTAAGGCCCCCCGCTCCCCGGCATGGGAGGGCCCCTCCCCATACACATGGTGATGTCCCATCAGCAGGTCCTAAGGCTTGGAAGCAAGGCCATTCCCCAGCCTCGGGCCCTGCAGCACCATGCTCCCCAGCTTCCGACACTCCAACACGTCGTTCTTTGTACTCATCCGTCTCAGACCAAAGGGGGGGGGGGAGCAGTGATTTACCCCCCCCCCCAACCTCCGCCGACCCCCTGTGTGACATTCCGTCGGGTGGCTGTTTCTTTATGGGGCCCTGGACAGTCACCCGTTCTTCCCTTCGCATGTTGCGTCGGGTCGCTGCTTTCTGTCGGCCGCTGCGGCCGGTGCTCCTGCTGGTGTCGTTTCCGCGTTCGCGGAGCCCAGCGGTTGGTGTGCCGGGGCTGTGCCGGATGTGATGTGCCGTTTGTGCGTCAGCAGCGCCCGGTCAGTGGCCCCGCATCGACAGCAGAAAGGCGTTCCTCAGGAGAAGAGTGACATTTATCAAAGGGGCTCGAAGTTGGAGGCCGACTGCAGGTACACAAACGTTCCATTGGCCTCTGGTGGGGGTTAGGGTTGGGGTCACCGAGCTGGTGGAACCAGTCTTGGTTTTATAACCCTTTTTAGTGTCTAGGGTGGACCTACTAGGTTTAGCAGCAGCAGCAGCAGCAGCAGCAAGCAAGCAGCAGCAGCAAGCAAGCAAGCAGCACGCGCGAAATGGGTAAAAATCAGAACTCCGTCGTGGTGCTTCAGATTCGGCTGAAATTTGGGTGGATGATATCTATGGGTGTTAAGTACAATCACACAACGTTTGAGCAAGAAACTCAACGGTGGCGGCCAGGAATGGGATTCCCAAGTCACGGACCTCAATTTCAAAAACTGCAGTTTAGGGCCAAAAATAGCCAATTTTGGACTAAAAAAGCCCTGGAACACATTCAAAACGGCCAAACGAAGGGAAACGGCGGGTCACCCCACGTGCAGCTTGACTTCCCCGTGTCAACGAGCTCTTTGCGGCCATCTAACTCCATGATATGTCCCGGAAACGGCCCAAAAAGGCCCCAGAAGCTCCAAATGCCGACAGCCACAAACCAAGAACAGGCCATATCTTTGGCTACATGTTTCAAAAAGCGATTCCGAGGGCACCTACTCCACCAACAACCCCCCACTTTTTGTGGTTTCCACCCCTCAGAATTGCCCAAACGGACGCCTAGACCCCAATACCTAGGCCCACTAGGCTGCGGCAAGCTGCAAGCTCAAGCCCAAACAGGTGGGTGCCCAAATGGGTCAACAGGGTCCAGTCGGGGCAAAAAGATGACTTTTCTAAAAAATGGTCCTAGACCATGTGCAACGCTAAAACAAGTGTTTTTGGACCGTTTCGAGCTTGTGGCGGCCCAGTTTGGTCCTCCGAAAATCCCAAAATGACTTGAAAGTGGGCTGTGTTGTGACCAAAAATGGGTCAAAAATGGCTCAAAAGCGCATTTTTCCAAACCTCATCCTAGACCATTTGGGGTGCACAAACGGGTGAAATGAGCCCATTTTGAGCCCATTTTTGGGCATTTTGGCCCCTTAGAAGTCCAAAAAGCCTTCAAAGTGGGCCTTGTGGTGATGGGGTTCACTTGCAGGCTGATTTCACTTTGTCAAGAGCCATCAATGTGTAAATCATTCTTGATGTCCCTCACCAGTCATAGCTGATGTTCCCTCCCCCACCAGCTCGGTCCCAATATTCGGTCTTGATTAGGGTTGGGGTTGGGGTTAGGATTGGGGAGGGGGCATTTGCCCGTTAAGCCACGGCCTGTCTGAGACTTCGGTCGACTGAGGGCGGTCTGCGACACTCTCCCCAACTCCAGAGCCAGTCATGCAGAAGCCCCTGACGCCCTCACGACGGCCCTGCCCTCGTCTCACCGTCTTCCCTTGCCCTTGCCCTTGCCCTTGCCGTTCTGCCGTGCCCGGCCCCCCACGCCAGCCCTCGCCTCCGGAGGCCGATCCTTCTCCTCCAGGCGACAAACGAGTGCGTCCACGACCGCTTGGGTCTCGGGGACCATGAGCACCGAGGCCCCTTGACAGCCCTTGGTCAGGTCCACGACCCACTCCGGGTCTACGCGGGTACAAACGCGCAACGCGGGCACATCCGTGTCCTCCCCCGCAACGACTGCCTCGTGGTACACAATCCACTCGTCCTGAGATGGGGCGGGAAAGGGATGCGTCAGCCCCCCTCCCCCCAGTACCTCTGCCCTTGCACGCGCTCCTCGATCCGACGCCTCACTCCCGAGCCGCTGATACCTCTGCGATGGGGTACCTGCTTTTGAGGCCCTGTTCTGTGCAAATGCCCATACGCCTCAATCCTCAGGACAACGGCGGGGGCAATAAACCCAACATGCACATGTACATGACTTTGCTGCAGTCGATCAGTCACAGCACAAAGCCAGTTTTTGTGCGTGTGCGTGCACGCACGCGTGTGCGACCCCCAAAGTATTTCAAGAACGTTATAGCGGTCGCTATCATACATCACCTCTACAGCTCTGTCCGCACTGCAGCAATGTTGCATGAATGCGCTCCCTGTGTGTGTGTGTGTGTGTCTGTGTGTGTGTGTGTCTGTGTGTGTGTGTGTGTGTGTGTGTGTATGTGTGTGTGTGTGTGTGTGTGTGTGTGTGTGTGTGTGTGTGTGTGTGTGTGTGTGTGTGTGTGTGTGTGGAGGATATGAAACAGGGCAGCGGCATCACGGTATCTGTGCCAATCGCTGTGATTGACATCAAAAAATGCCAACTTTGTGCGTTTTAGCACTTTTTTGGATTCTTTACAAGTTTTGCTCCGATGTGCAAACACGTCACCCCGTAGGGGGGGGGGGGGGGTATGTGTATACTTTTTGAAATCTGTGAGAAAAAGCCGTTTCAGAAATGTATGGGTTTGGGGGGGGGGGGGTAGGTGCTCACATTTCTCAACACAGAGCTGCACATTGGACGGGGCGCATAAACATGCACTGCAAAGTCATCAGGTTTATTCAGAATCATCATCGTCAGTTGCGTTGCCTTTTTCAGGCAAGGCTGGGACCCCATTGGGACAAACATCGCCCCATTTGTGGACAGGGACATATTTCTTCAATTTGTCCCAACCCCGCGGCCTGCGTTCCTTCAGTGGCACCCACCCTGTTTTAAGAGGCATAGCCCACCTGCCGTCAGTTGTGAGGTCCACGTTTCGCTGTTTCGTCAAGGAATGGCCTCATTGATTTCCCCCATACATAGCCAGGATGGGGCTGCAGATTCACAGGGTCTGGTGTGGTGCCAAAATCCAGCCACTTCACTTTTTTGCTCGGATCAACACAGGCTTCTGCTGATGGTCCGGGTGGCTGCTTGAAGACTTGTACGCTCCTGCCAGCCACTGGGACACATTCCAAAAATCAGCGCGCTTCAGGATTCTCAGTTTCCTTATAAAGCGCTGTTTGTTTCGCACAACATGCTGGATTGTTAAGCCAGCCATGTCAGTCAAACCATGATGGCAATCAACATTTTGCAGTGCACGGTCCATCGCACGTGATGCTGCATCACACAAATCATATGAATGACCTTTGATGAAAACACACCAGGAGATGCAACGGAATCAGTGCCACTGCACCAGCTTGTCAAATACACTGCAAAAGCCCCAGTTCAACAATTCAACAACAACAACAACAACAACAACAACAACAACAACAACAACAACAACAACAACAACAACAACAACAACAACAACAACAACAATGACAACAACAACAACAACAACAACAACAACAACAACAACAACAACAACAACAACAACAACAACAACAACAGCAACAACCAACAACAACAACAACAACAACAACAACAACAAAAACAACAACAACATCAACATCAACAACAACAACAACAACAACAACAACAACAAGAAAAAAAACAACAACAACAACAACAACTACAACAACAACAACAACAACAACAACAACAACAACAACCAACAACAACAACAACAACAACAACAACAACAAGAACAAAAACAACAACAACAACAACAACAACAACAACAACAGCAACAACAACAACCAACAACAACAACAACAACAACAACAACAACAACAACAACAAAAACAACAACAACATCAACAACAATAACAACAACAACATCAAGAACAACAATAGCAACAACAACAACAACAACACCAACAACAAGAACAACAACAGCAACAACAACAACAACAACAACAACAACAACAACAACAACAACAACAACAACAACAACAACAACACCAACAACAACAACAACGACAACAACAACAACAACATCAACAACAACAACCAACAACAACAACAACAACAACAACAACAACAAAAACAACAACAACATCAACAACAATAACAACAACAACATCAAGAACAACAATAGCAACATCAACAACAACAACAACAACAACAACAACAACAACAACAACAACAACAACAACAACAACAACAACAACAACAACAACAACAACAACAACAACAACAACAACAACAACAACAACAGCAACAACAACAACCAACAACAACAACAACAACAACAACAACAACAACAACAACAAAAACAACAACAACATCAACAACAATAACAACAACAACATCAAGAACAACAATAGCAACAACAACAACAACAACAACAACAACAACAACAACAACAACAACAACAACAACAACAACAACAACAACAACAACAACAACAACAACAACAACAACAACAACAACAACAACAACCTCCTCGCCTAGGCACACAGCAGGCCCCTGCCTGCTGGTAGGGCAATCCACAGTCGAAGCATGAGGGGCTGGGCCCCCAGATATCTGGTGTTATGGGGCTGGGGTCCCCTATGGAAGTATACTTGGGCTGTGCCCTGTGGAGGTATGCAATGAGGGGCTGAGTCCACTTTCAATCAATGGGGCTGGGTTCCCTTTCATTATATGGGGCTGGGTCCCCTTTCAATCAATGGGGCTGGGTCCCCTTTCAATCTATGGGGCTGGGTCCCCTTTCATTATACGGGGCTGGGTCCCCTTTCAATCAATGGGGCTGGGTCCCCTTTCAATCAATGGGGCTGGGTCCCCTTTCAACCAATGGGGCTGGGTCCCCTTTCATTATATGGGGCTGGGTCCCCTATCAATCAATGGGGCTGGGTCCCCTTTCATTATATGGGGCTGGGTCCCCGTCCAATCAATGGGGCTGGGTCCCCTTTCAACCAATGGGGCTGGGTCCCCTTCAATCAATGGGGCTGGGTCCCCTTTCAATCAATGGGGCTGGGTCCCCTTTCAGTATATGGGGCTG
>OZ038399.1:14723566-14766066 GCA_964036045.1 Eutreptiella sp. 'Long Island Sound 2002' | reverse complement strand
CTCGCGGGCCCAGTGGTACGCCTCGAAGATGTTGTGCAGCGTCACGTGGTCCCCCGTCGCGTCGCGGAAGTGCTGCAGCGCCCGCGCCTCCCGCGCCTTCTGCTGCCGCGCGCTGATGAAGGGGTTGGGCACGCTGAGCAGGGCCACGACCCCCGCCACCTGCGGGACGTACCGGGGGGGGGGGGGACGGGGGCAGGGCTTTGCGGGAAGGGGAGAGGGGCGACCGGGGCGGTTCCGGAGCGGTCGCAGGGGGTGTGACAGCGGTTGGGGGGGGGGTGAGCGGTTACTGACAGCTGCATTGGAAGGGAAGGGGCCTCAAAGGGGGCCTCAGAGGCGGGTAGGCAGGCGGTTGGAGGAGGTTGCCAAAGCGGTTGGGGGGCGGTTACTGTCGGTTACAAATGCCACTGAGGCGGGCACTTGGCGTCAGGGAGACAGTGGCTGGGCGTAGGCTGGACGGCCTGGAGGGGGGGGGGTACCTCGCCCCCTTCGGGGGGTGGGCGGTTACTGGCGGTTGGAAAGGCGGTTGGGGCCGAGGTTGAGGTATGGGAGTGCCTTTGGGGTAGGGTCAGGGCCGGAGTGGTGGGGGGGAGGGGGCCCTTCAAGCGATTCCCGGGGTGTGCCCACCCCCCGTCCTGCCCAGCCCCTGACGCGCCGTCCCCGGCGGCGCTGTGGCGGACCTGTCCTCCCCCGCGATGGACTGGGGGCTGCAAGGCCACCGCAGACCCGGGGCGATGGAGGGGCAGTGAGGCTCAACACGCGCGCGCGCACGCAGTCGAACCTCGTGGCGAGCACGCGACCGAGCAGGCGACACGGGCAGGGGTGCGCAGTCCAAGACACGATGCACCCGCTGCCGTTGGTCATCGGTCAACCGGCGTCGGTTGAGCGCCAACCGGCGTCGGTTGAGCGCCAACCGGCGTCGGTGAATCGAATCCTGCCACCGATGACCTCCGGCCGTCCTTAATGAAATACCAAACCGCCCCCCCCCCCCCCCCCCGGGGGCCCTGGGAGGTTTGCTGATGTTGGTTGGGCACACTTCGCGTCGCCACACGCTCCGCCCGCCCGCACGCGATCCGCGCCGTCCGGACGGGGGGTCACGGGACGCCCCACGCCCCCCATTCGGCGCGCCAAGGGGCGGGGGGGGGGCTTCGGCCGGAGTCGCGCACTGCCCCAGAGCCCCACGGCCCCTTCCGCAGAGCAGCCCCCCCCCCCCCCCTCCCCCAAACAACGCGCACTTTGGGGCCGGCCCCTGGGCCCAGCGATGCGCTGGAAGGGAAGGGGCCTCAGAGGCGGCGGAAGAGGCGGTTAGGCAGGCGGTTGGAGGAGGTTGCCAAAGCGGTTGGGGGCGGTTACTGTCGGTTACAAATGCCGTTGAGGCTGGCACTTGGCGTCAGGGGGACAGTGGCCGGGCGTAGGCAGGGCGGCCTGGAGGGGGGGGGGGGGGTCCCTCGCCCCCTTCCAATGCAGCCCTGCCTGAGCCCTCGGTCAGGCCGTGGCAGACCTGCTCTGTGACGGCGAACTTGTGGGCCATGAGGAGGGTGTGGGCCAGCAGGGGCTCGATGGGCAGCTGGCAAAGATGTGTGCCCACGTCCGTGAGCCGGTCATGGGCATCGATGGCGTCCAACAGCCGCAGCGTGTCCAGCGACCGGAGGACCGTCTCCTTCGGGGGCGAGTCCAGCCCCGGGAACTGGAGCACCTGCGGGCGATGCGTGACGCACGGAGCGCCGGGGGTGCAGAGGCACATGGGGGGGGGGGGGGGCAGTGGTGCAGTGGCAGTGGGGGGGGGGGGCAGTGGTGTAGTGGTGCAGTGGGGGTGGGGGGCAGTGGTGCAGTGGCAGTGGGGGGGGGGGGAGTGGTGTAGTGGCAGTGGGGGGGGGGGGAGTGGTGTAGTGGTGCAGTGGAGGAGGAGGAGGAGGAGGAGGAGGAGGAGCGCCTGCCGCGGTCCCACGTACGGTGAGCCTTGGCGTCGTCCCTCGGGGGCCAAACGCAGGCTCTGCCGAGGGAGTCCTCCGTCTTACCTCCGCTAGAGCAAGACGAATCTCGTCGCACACCTGAGAACGCCCCTCCCAGCAGGCCGTCTGGGTCTAAGCGCCGGTGTACGACCACGCTACGGTCCGATCTGCTCTCCGGTCCCGGCCACCGACCGCTCCGAACTGTCCTGGATAACACCCGAGGAGATGTCCCAGGATCAACGGGCACGGAAGGTGTGGGTCTCCCGGGGCATCACCCCCGACTTGAAAACGTCGCCGGGCTAAATAGAACGCGGCCTAGCACGACTATGCGCACTGCCGGCGGGCTGAGTACCGCCGGCGGCGCGAGTACGGTCACGTTACACGATCACGCGCACCGCCGGGGGCCTGGGTACCCCCGGGTTCTGTGAGTGCGGGACGTGCGTCACAGCCATAGCACCACGGTGGTGCACCGCCGTGGAGGTCCCTGACGACGCCCGGCCGCAAAGGCCGAGCCCAAACGACGAGCCCCACGATACGTGCACTGAGACGGCACGTGACCGAGAAAATGGCACCACGATGGTGCCCGAGCGAGACGGCGACGTTCGCCGATGGCACGTGAGGCGGTGAGTACCGCCGATGACACGTCACCTCTGCACGGGGTGTCACGGGGGTTGGCGGAGCGCCAGGTGCAGACCTCGCCATGGTGCCTCGTGTATCGGCCTGGAGGATACACCATGGCCAGGCTGGCGCACGAAGACCGTCTGGGCAGCACCACGGTGGCGCTCTGCCCTGAAGATTGCGCCACGACGGCGCATGTGGACGTCGATTGCACCACGGTGGTGCCATGTCACTGAACTGGCGCCACGTCGGCACAGAGCTGTCTGGGCAGCGCCGCGGTGGCGCTCTGCCCTGAGAATTGCGCCACGACGGCGCACGTGTTCGTTGGCGGCACCACGATGGCGCTCTGCCGCTGAACCGGCGCCACGGAGGCATAGGGCGGCACCACGATGGTGCCCCGCCATTGAGCCCGCGCCATGTCGGCGCAGAGCTGTCGGGGCGCGGGCCACGGTGGCGCACTGCCCTGAAGGTTGCGCAGCAACGGCATACCTGTACGTTGGCTGCACCACGGCAGCGCTCTGCCACTGAGTAGGCGCCATGGTGGCGCTATGCCATGAGGGCGGCGCCACGACGGCGCATTTGTGCGCAGGCTGTACCACGGAGGCGCTCTGCTGCTGAGCTGGCGCCATTCCCGTCAACATGGCCCTAGAGGAGGCACAGCAATGGCATACCTGTGCGTCAGCCGCGCCACGATGGCGCACGTGCACGCTGGCGGCACCACGATGGCGCTTCGCCACTGGACTGGCGTCACGGCTGGGCAGTGCCACGACGGCGCTCTGCCCCGAAGATCGTGCCACGGCGGCGCACGTATTCGTCGACGGCACCACGGTGGTACCCTGCCAGTGAGCCGGCGCGTGAAGGGGGAGCGTGGGTGGGCCTGGGCGGCTGGGGGGCCCTCGGCGGGTGGCAGGGGTGGGCCCTGGGCTGACGCGGGTGAGTGAGCGAGTGAGTGAGTGAGTGAGTGAGTGAGTGAGTGAGTGAGTAAATACGTGGCCGTTGCCTGGCTGTGCTTGTGGGCAATCCGTCCCACAGCTACCATCCTGGGGGTTTTTATCCTGGTGCCAGGCCACCAGATATCGAGCAGGTGCACTGTGTGTGGCAGTGGTGCATCTGCCCCTCACAGGCTGCACCTCTGGCCCAGGGAGGAGTCCTGGACGGGTGGCGGGCGGGGTGGGCCCGGCCTGACGAGGTGCAGTGGGGGGGGGGGCAGTGGTGTAGTGGTGCAGTGGGGGTGGGGGGCAGTGGTGCAGTGGCAGTGGGGGGGGGGGAGTGGTGTAGTGGCAGTGGGGGGGGGGGAGTGGTGTAGTGGTGCAGTGGGGGGGGGGGCAGTGGTGTAGTGGTGCAGTGGGGGTGGGGGGCAGTGGTGCAGTGGCAGTGGGGGGGGGGGAGTGGTGTAGTGGCAGTGGGGGGGGGGGAGTGGTGTAGTGGTGCAGTGGGGGTGGGGGGCAGTGGTGTAGTGGCAGTGGGGGGGGGGGGAGTGGTGTAGTGGTGCAGTGGGGGGGGGGGGGCAGTGGTGTAGTGGCAGTGGGGGGGGGGGGCAGTGGTGTAGTGGTGCAGTGGGAGGGGGGGGCAGTGGTGTAGTGGCAGTGGGGGGGGGGGGTGGTGTAGTGGCAGTGGGGGGGGGGGGAGTGGTGTAGTGGTGCAGTGGGAGGGGGGGGGGGGGGTCCAAAGGTCAGGTGTGGACCTGCCACTCAGCTCCGGCCGCGCCTGCCTTCCCACGGCCCTCATCGCCTTCTCAGTCCCAACGCATGCCCCAGGCCGTCGCCATGTCCGGTCCTTCCTGCTGCTCCCTCGCCTCCCCGGCACGGGCCAGCCTCGGGGTCTGGGCGTCCGCGCCCGCGTACATCAGTGCACTGGCCCGTGTTGGGGTCATGGGCCTCTGGACCGTGTCCCATGTTCACTCTTCCCGTGTGTCTGGCGTGCTTTGCGTGTGCGGGCCCATTCGGCCTCACACCTTTCATTCGCTTGTCACCCGGTCACGGAGGGTGCGGGGGGTGTAGGTCAAGAGTCAACCGAGCTGATCACTGCCACCGATCATGGCTTTGTGAGTGGTCCTTAGAATTGAAAAACCCCCAGTGGGTACTGCATCTTGGTACCCCCCCCCCCCATGTCCACCCCCCCCCCCCCTCAGGGACAACGGTTCCCCCCCACCCCAAGGGGGGGGACTGTCACCAATTAACAATAACCTGAATTCTAGTATACCCAATTAAAAATTTTCTTTGGCACCTTCAGCGCCTGTGATTTCCTGTTGATTTCTTATTGTTCATGGGCCAAGTGACCCCCCCCCCCCTCTGGGGGCGGGATGGACCAGGGGGGGGAGGGGGGGGGGAAGGGGGGTAGGTCACTACACACAGCCACGCACATTGGGTCAGGCGTACTGGGGTGTGGCGTTGCCCCGGGTGCGCACAGGAGTTGTGTGTGTGCAATCAGGGCTCAGCGGCGCGGGCCTTCTGTGCTGCAGGGGATCGTGGACGGGGTACCCGGAGATTGCGGCGCCGGCCATTCGTCATCATCGCCCGCCTCCGCGCCGTGCCCTCGCGGTGGTGTGGTAGAGTCAGCGAACGGTGCTTGTCTGGTTCCACAAATGGAGGGGTGGTCGTGTGGCGAGCGTGACAGCGCCCCGGAGCACCAGCTTGGGTCTGGTGCCCCACCACTCACAGAGACCCTTGGAGGCCGGGGTACAGTCCTCCACATCCAAGAAGGGGGGGTGGCACAATTATGGGCCGGGTCGTGCAAAACAAATTGATACGGGGTGCTGGCGAGTGTGGGGAGGGCCGTAGGGGTGTGTGTGGGAGGGGGGGGGGGGGGGCAAGGGCACCATGTCGCGGGTGGAGGGGTTGAGCTTTTGGGACTCTCTTCTAACAACGGTTTCTAAAACCGTTCCAATTCTGAAAGGGGGAGTGGGGCAGCAACACCCGTAACAGGACCCCCCGCACCCACCGGCACGGCCCCCAGGACGCCAGGACGCCCCCCCCCCCCCCCTTGGGGGCCTTTGGCCCACTTCTACTGGGGGGGGGGGGGTGGACTGGGTTGGGTTGGACTCTCCCGACTTGAAAACAATGCGACGGACCCGTCGAGGTAGAAAATTTTGGGTCCCCCAGGAGCGGGGCAATCATCGGAGTAGTCACACCACACTCCGCCACCAGAAAGAGGACAACTGCACGGCACATCAGGGGGGGTGGGGGGTCGCGTACAACAGCGAGGAGATCCCCCCCCCCCCGTGGGCTGCACGTATCATCCCACGTGGGCCTCCCAAGAGACGCAAAGGCAGACACACAGGCAGACATGGGGCGCGGGAGATTCCCGCGGACGGCCCTTGGGCCGTGTGGTGTCCGCGGTAGCGGGGCCCGGTCGTTTCTTGGAGGGGGGGGGGGCTAGCCGCCGAGGAGGGCTTCTCTGGGGGGATGGCTAGTAGCTATTGACCCTTGGTAACTAAGTGGGCCCAGAGGGCAGGGAGGGGGGGGGGTTGCGTACCCGAACTGAGGAGACGCCCCCCCCCCCCCGGTGGTGCAGCCACCTCACATTGGGTCCTGCCAGTCCTACTTCACGAAGGAGCTGTTCCCACAGGTCCACGCGGCGCACCGACAGGGGGGCTACCCCTGAACCCCCCCCCCAGGGCGTTGCTTGAGCGGAGGGGGGAGGGGGGGGGGGTCCAGGGGAGGGGGGGAGGTGGTCCAGGGGGGGAGCCCCCCCCCTCCTGTCGGAATGAACCATATCGACCAAGAATTGCAAAAATGCACCACATTGACCCATTCAGCATATACATTTGTCATAATGTCTGAACACCGGTAATCAAATCATCTTTTTTGGTCCATACATTGTGCCCTCACCTGAACGCCACCAACACAATGGAATGCTCATTGTTATCAAATTGTTTGCTGAAGATCAATCAGAGTTGGACTTGCATGAGCAAAAACTCATGCGGCAGGCAGCGCACCTCGCGGTCTTGGCGTGCCATTACGGCTGCTTGTGTTATAAACTCATGCAGAGTTGCCATAGGAGTGTTCAGAAACAGTGTGGAACATGCTTTCTGTGCCACATCATACGCCTCTTGCCTTTTCTTCCCAGTCCATCTATCTTGGAAACGAAAATAGAGGATCGCGATTACAACGTCGTCGCGTTTTACGCGGGGACACGGTTGGACCGGGGTGCCGAAGAACGCACTTATGGGACGCTAGGACATGGTGTCTGCAAAAGAGGGAAGAAAGGATACAGTGGAGTGACCAAAGAACCCTGCTATAAGTGTGCCGAAGGCGCCGGAGGAAAAAATCGGCCCAAACGAAAAAACATTCCCAAAACCCTGATTTTCAGGTGAATTAGAGTGGAGGGGGGAGGGGGGGGAGGGGGTCCAAGGGAGGGAGGGAGGGGGTCCAAGGGGGAGGGGTCCCCCCCCCCTGCCGGAATGAAAATTAAAGCAACGCCCTGCCCCCCCCCCCCCGCGCTCAAGCAAGTCCCTGGGAGGCAGGGGGGGGGGAGGCGCGGCCCTCGGATGGGGCTGCCCCCCTGGCAGTTAGGGGCGGGTGGCGTGTGGCCCACTGTCTCAGTGGCGGTGGCGGGTCGTGGCACCGGCACGTTGACCTGCGCGGCACTCATCTTCGGTGCGGAGTGCGAGCATGGCGGAGTGCCCCACAGCTCGACGGGAGTGCAGGGGGGAGGGGGGGGTTGGCACAAGGCCTCGGTATCTGATTGTTTGCCTTTGGCGGTGCCTGTTGGCCTCTCGCCACTGCTCATTCTGACCCTCTGTGGGCCCGAACATGTTTTGGTTGTGTCAAAGGAGCCCCCAGATGACTTGTCCTGTTTGACTACTCCGGGGGTCGGCCGTCCCGGAGACGGGCTGTTGCCTGTGCCGTTGACCAGGTGCCTCCAGATGCACCCTCTGAGTCCATGCGGTGGTTTTTGGGGGGGGAGGGGGGGAGGGGGGGCTTGTGCTGCGTTTGTTGGCGGTGTTGGCGGTGGTGTTGCTGTTGGCGGTGGCGGTGGTGATGCAGCGTTTGTCGGGAACATCATTTGGCGTGCGGTCGGTATCGTGGCCGACAGCCGGCGAACGGGCGGTGGTGGAGTCTCTGGGCTGACTGGAAAACTGCCTATTATTGTCCATCATTGAATTCTCCTGAAAATTCTGAGTGTCGGGGGTACAAACACATGGGGTGTGGTGCCTGCACAATGACCCCTGAGCCTGCGACGTCCTGCGAGGCCTGGCAGTGTCGCCGGCCGTCGCTGATCCGGACTGAGCGATGCCGCCGTGGGGGAGTGCTCGCTGCTGAACGTGTCCTCTGAGCCCCTGCCGTTGTGGGGGTGGTGGTGAGCAGACATGCCACCAGCGTTCGGCAGGGAAACGGCTTCTCAGTAGCAATCGGCCCCATACCATAGGCCACTCAGTAATACCCGCCCCCCGCACCACCAGAACTCAGTAGGAACGTGCTGCGTCCGGTGCGTGGCTCGGTAGGACCCTGCTCCATTGGATCATGTGGGAGCCGGCAGACGCTGGTGGCAGGTCTGTGTGTGTGTGGGTGCGTGTCCCGCTGGACACACCGCCCCCGCGTGCACCAGCCCACGGACACTGCGCTCCGGCGACACCCCCACAGGCCCCTGCATCGCCCCACAGGCCCCCCCCTGTGCACACCTCCTGCGCCGTGTATCGGAGGCGCAGCAGCTGCAATACGGCGGTGGTGATGTTGGTGCGCAGGATGTCGGGGGTGGTCTCGTGGGAGAAGAGGGCGTACGCCTCCTCCGTGTACACGCGGAAGCACTTCCCGGGCCCTGTGCGCCCGGCGCGGCCTGCGGGGCGAGGGGGGCACGCGGGGCCTGCGGCGTCTCCGCCGGCCACCACACCCCCAGCGTGGCCCTTGGGGGGGGGGGGGGGGCTGATGGAGTGCCATCCGGGACAACGGGTGTGCGGGGCCTGGGCGGTGGTGGCCCGCCTTCGACCGCAGGTCACGTTCTGCAGGCGTTCTCTCGTTATGCACTGCCCCACGCCCCGTGCCCAGTCCCTTTGATGAGCGGCGCGAAATGAGGCCCCCGGTAGACCGGGGGAAGGGGGGGGGGGGCGGGGGGCGATGTGACGGGGTGAGTTCTGGGGGGAAGGGGGTGAGGCTGCCACAGTGGCCGCCATGGCCGAGGAGGATGGTGGGGCTTGTGGACGCCAAAGGGGCCCGCAAGAAAAAGGCCTTTGAATGCCAACGAGAGAGGGTGTGGGTAAGGCATCGGAGGCGGGAGGGGGGCTTGTGAGGGCGCACGTGTGTGTGTGTGTGTGTGTGTGTGTGTAGGTGTCCCAGGCTCTCAAGCAGCAAAGCCGTCACTTGTGCCGCCGGCAGCCAAGGTGGAAGTTCTGTTACATATATCATGTCCATACCTCCTACCGAAGAAGCCGAACTGTCAGTCATAGGGTGATCCGCGTCTGCATCTCCTAGTGGGGTACGGGCTCCGGTTCTCTAATAAGCAATCCCAACTGCCATGCCATGGCCACGATGCCAGATTCCATGATGTCCCTCCCCATTGTGCGGACCTTTGACTCCCACTTGCAGCTTGTTGGTGCCCCTGTACACCGCCGCTGACCACTCCATGCCCAGTTCCGTCATCATGCCAACCATGCTGGACCACACTCGTGGAGCTGTCGCATCCCTGGCCTTGCCTGCTGCCCACACATCGTATGAGAACTCATACGCGGCAGTGCTGTTGGCAGCCCACTCCTCCACAGTCATAATAGCAAAGTAAGGCGTCAGCATGTGCTTGGGGATGTTTGTCGCCATGAGGTCGGGCGTTGCCTCCACAAAGAAAACTGCCGCACCAGGGACGAAGCCCTCCATCGCGGCCGGTCGCTCCCCTTTAGCCTGGAAATCCTTCATAACTGCCGCGATAGACTCTTTTTTGGCCTCCACCGCCACAAGGCCCTGGGGGACTTGTCGTTTTTTCACCCGACGGAAGGTGCCGTCACTTTGCGGCATCAACTTCAAAATTTTCAGCTTGGGATCCGACAGGCTTCGCATACGTCCTTGTCTCACCTCAATCACCCACATAGCAGCTTCCGTACCGTCACACATTTTCACGGGGCGAGACGTCAGGTACACAGGTTCCAGTCCAGGCAATGTCTTTTCAATGTGATCTTTCTCATACACCGTCGTCAGAGCCTCACTGTCAGCGGCAGGGCGGTATATTATCATACCATCCACTCCATCCAAAGCCATGATCATGCGCAAAGAGGTGGCCAACTGCACCAGAGACTCTCCAGAACACGACATATAACACACAGTGTCCCTGCACTCCTGCGACCACCACACACGAAACCTCTGAGCTGTGATGGCAGACCGGATGTCCAATGCGTCCTCAAAGGCCCCGAATGTTACTTTCGGGGAGCGGAACAGCATACGCTCCATCAGGTGTATCTCAGATCTAGCTGGCACCGCCGCTTTTTCGCGCCAAGCAGGGCCGGGAGCAGCAGTGCTGCCACGCGGGGGCACGCAGGAGCCGCAGCGCGGCCACGGGAGGGCCTCGGAGGAGGGCACATAACCCGAGGCGGACGTCCTTCCGCCGCGCCGCGACACACCGGGGGGCCAGGGGTGGGATAGGGCAGGCCACAGGCAGGCTCTAACCCGCTAACCCCTAACCTTCCCGTCGCAAGAGCGGCCAAGACATTAAAAGCCTTCAACCCTCCCATAGATAGTGCCGCTCCATCATGTCCAGCCCGCGTTTGAGCGTCCAGTTGCATAACCCTCTTGCTGCAACCCCCTTGCTGTCAGTCTCACCCTCTGCAGCATCGCCCTCATCAGCACTCCTTCTGTTTGACCTCGAATCCTTCTCAGCATCCAAATCGGCCTCCACAGTTAAATCCACCGCAGCACACGTCAGGTCCACGGCATCCGTCGTATCTCCATTCTCCATTTGAGCGAGTAGGCTGGAACCTCCAGGCCCGTCCTGCTGAGCAACCAACTTGCGTGTGTTCTGAGTTCAATTAGTGCCCCCTGGCATGCAACATGAATGCAAAAGAGGGCCTCAGTGTGTGTGTGTGTGTGTGTGTGTGTGTGTGTGAGTGTGTGTGTGGGTACTACCGTTTTTTCTAGGTCTTCCCGGTTGGACCTGTATGGCCACACTGGCATCCTTGGGTCGGGGCTCCCCATTATAGAAGGCCTTCGGTGCAGGCCAGGGGTGCATCCTTGTATTGCCCCTCGACCAGTGCGGTATGCACTTTAGGCTAGAACCTGGCTCGCTGCCCCAGGACCACCCTGGAAGTGGGGTGGTAGCTCCGTGGCTTCCGCCGGGCCAGCTCCACGGTATTAGTTCAACGAGCCCGTCATCGCCATGTCGCCCGTATGTTGTGTGTGTATTGGGGCTTTCACAGCTGGTGGTGCTCGCAGCAGCAAGGCGGCCTCCACGGCCTACTCAATTTGGTAATTTCCCCAGAAAGGATGCCCTTGACGGACGGCTGCCACCACCCACCTCCAGACATGCCCAATCCGGGGATCGATCCCACGACCTTTCGGTTGCAAGACCTCCGCTTAGCCCGGTTGAGTTAGCCAGGGATCCTTGTGTGTGTGTGTGTGTACGTGTGTGTGACGCCCAATAATTCAACATATACAAAGCGTTCGCTATCATACATTACCACTCTACATTAATGTCTGCACTGCAGCAATGTTTGGTTTTCCGCCCCTTCGCGGCCTTTCCGCCCTCTCTGCACGACACGAAGACTATGATTATGACTGTGTGTGTGTGTGTGTGTGTGTGTGTGTGGGTGTGGGTGTGGGTGGGTTGGGGCCCCGGGGGGGGGGGGGGCTCCGCCAAAAACAAGTATTCGGTCAGAGACGCACGGAGGGGGGCTGAGACCGGCGCGTTGCTGGGCTGCCGCCTTGGAGATGGGGGTGACTTGCAGGGCCTCCACCCGCGCCCCGGCGTGATAGCACTTCTCTTTGCGGTGGCCGCAGTCCACAACGAAGGACACGCCATCCACCGTCACACTCGTCTCCGCGATGTTTGTGCAGAAGATCACCTTCCGCTTGGGGCTGCGTTCGAACACCCGCCGTTGCTCTGCGGGGCTTAGGGCCGCGTACAAGGGCAGCACCTGCAACGTCCAATGAGGGGGGCGGGGGGGGGGGGGGGCTACGAGCTGGAAGGATGGCGGTGAAGGCTGCCCGGCGAAATTCCCCCCTCCCCCGTAGGCGAGGGGGAGGGGCGTGGGGCAGAAACTCTTTGGGGCGGTGGATCGGGTGATGATCCCCCCAAAAAGCGGATCTTGAATCGCAACAACACCGCAAAGGCACCGACCAACTCTGCCCCTACCCCAGGGCTTTCCTTGAGCGGGGGACGGGGGTATTGGAGTGCGGAGTTGGGGCACCCGAAACGGCCTGAAAATTGTAATTTAAGAAGAGGGGGGGGGGGGCGAGGGGGCGAGGGGGCGACCCCCGTGGGGCTGGAGGGACCCCCTCTCGAGGGGACCCCCAGAGGGGCAGGGACCAACGGGCACAAGGAGGCCGCGCCCGACCCCAAGCCAAGAGTCCGGCACCCCCCCTGTCCCCCGTGTGACGTGCCGGCGGGTTGCGGTTTCTTTACCGGGGCCCTGGACAGTCCCCCGGTCGTCCCTTCGCGCGCTGCGTCGGGGCAGTGCGTTCTGACGGCCGCCGCGGCCCGTGGCCCTTGCGGTGTTGTGTTTGCGGTAGCGGGGCCCAGTCGTTGGCGTCCTGGGGGTTGTGCTGGTGGGTGCGGGGGGTCGTGTTGGGGCCGTTGCTGCCCCACTCCCCCTGCGCGCTCAGGTCGTCCTCCACGTGTCTCGCCGCATTTCATGTGGGCAGGAGGCCCCATTGTTCCACCCCTCCTCCTGCCCCCCCCCCCCCCCAAACAAGTGCCTCACACCGGACGTGTGCCCCAAACCATTTCTCTGGGTCTCGACGCCCCCACGCCAACCCCCCCCCCCTCCGCTATGGGATACGGATGCGTGTGCACGACCGGTACCGTCAGGCACAAAGCAGGTGCAGAGTATGCAAACCCCCCCCCCCCCCGGGCCCATGTGACATCCAACAGCCGGACACCACCACTTCGGTGCCGAGCTGCACCACCGCTCGGTGGAGGATGTCCAGTTTCGTGGGGCCCTGCCTGTCCACCCTGGCTCCATCCATATCGCCCCCCCCTTTTCGGTTCTGTACCTCGCTCTCCGCCCCCCACCCCCGTGCCAACTTCCTTCCTGCTCAGCAATTGTAGGAACAGAGTGGGCGTCGGGGGGAACCGGGTCCCACACAGCCTACGTTCCGCACAGCGCGGACGCAGTGCGGGCGGTGCGTCCTCGATGTGTGGGGGGCGGTGCTGTCGTGGGGGTGGGGCGGGGTCTGATGAGGTGGGGCACCCACTTTCGGCAACACACCCCTGCACCACATGCGCCTCCCGTCAAACAGCCCCTGCCCCCCCCCCCCCCCCCGGGGTCGCCCCATTCAGCCCCAAGAGAGGCCGCGGCCGGCACTGGAGGGAGACCGCTCAACAGGGCTGCTGCCCCGTGGGTATGGCACAACAGCAGCCCTGACACCCCTCCCCCCCTCCTTCGGGGGGCTCGAACGACCCCCCCCCCCCGTGCGGTGACACGTGGGCGTGTCAAGTGATGAGTGCGATCAAGAGAATTGCGCAAGCAACAGCATTGCACCGCCAAAAAGAGATCAAGGCTGATCATGAACCGGAAAGTCCGGTCCTACGCGCCTTTCGCCAAAGTCCGCATGAACAGTACAACAGTCGGTCCCTGGCACCGCCGTATACGCACAGCGCTCCCTCAAGGGCCAGCTAAACACATACTGAACCCCCCACCCCGAGGGATGCATGGGAAGGGGGAGAGGTATACCCCCCCCCCTTCAGGGCGCCCCGCCTATGCCCAGCCACCGTCTCTCTGACGGCAAGTGCCAGCCTCGATGGCATTTGTAACCGACAGTAACCGCCCCCAACCGCTTTGGCAACCCCCTCCAACCGCCTGTCCAACCGCTTCTGAGGCCACCTCTGAGGTCCCTTCCCTTCTAATGCATCCCTGCCCGCCCCCCCCCTCCCCGCCCCGCGCGCACACAAACCTGTGTTCACTCCCCTGATCGCATTCCACCCGCACCAAAATGAAAAGAAAACGCCCCAAAACCCTAAACCTGAGCGCAAACAAAATAACGGTAGGCACCGTCAGCCGGCACTCCCCCGGCACAACGGACAGACGTCAGGACCCCCTCGACCCCCTCCAGCGGTGCTCCACGGGATCGGGTGACTCATCCCCCCCCCCCCGGGGCGGGGGGCATCCGCGGCCGCGCACACCACAGACCTCCAGATGCCCCGCGGTGTCGGACCGCCGGAGCTCCGCACACGCGTCCTCGATCTCGGCCTCGCCGGTCAAGAACGCCAGAATGTGCCCCTGGGCGGACAGGCAACACGCGGCGGCGCATGGCGGAGGCAGCGGGCGCCAGGCCCGGGGGGTTGGCCGGAGGAGTGGGGCCCATATCCCGCCCCAACAACCGCCCCACCTCCTCGTCTTTTGACCCCTGGTACTTTGGTTTGGCACTTTCGCTGGAACTGTGACCCTCGTGAGGGGCCCAGCTCCGCGAGTGGGGCAACGATCGTCGCCCCCAACAGGGCTCTTGCCCACTCCCAATCTCCCCCGGCCTTCCCCGTCCATGTCTGTCGATCCACTTGAGGGGGGGGGGGAAGGGGAAGGGGGTCTGGGACCGAAACGTTTGTGTACCAAAAAGGGCCCGACCAGATTTTCCCAATTGTACATTTTGCGTTTTCCCACGACGGTCCCTTTGGTCGGGGGGGGGAGGGCCCCCCCCCACCTGTTGGTTCCTTCTTATTCTGAAGCCGCCCTGGGGCAGGGGTGCACCCCCCTGATGGAGGGCAGATTGCACCGCCCTCCCTCCACAGCAGGTGGTGCTTATCTGAAGCCCTGTCACGAATGGAAGGAGGATTACATGTGGTGGCCGTCCGCCACCGTCATGTCCTGCACATGAGGCGTGCTCATGATGCCACTCTCGAGCCACACGCATGGCCTCTCGGGGCGCCACATCAGACGCACCCGTGTCCCGCCTCTGCTGCCTCCCCCCGGGCACGTGATAGCACAAAGACGGGGTGTCCTCTCTGCTCTGTCATTCCTGCCGGTGGTGCTGTTCCCTCCGGTTGGCACTTGTAATCTTTTCAACCGCGAAAAACACATTTTTGAGGTGACATCATGATGACATGTGAGTCGACCCTCAAGGGGCCCCCCACGGAGGTGGCCTCCGCGCTGTGGGGGTGTCCTAGGGACCGGGCCACGGGGGGTATTCAGTTCTGTTCTGGACCCCACATCCCGTGGCGTGGGCAGCGGGGGCTCCAGAGGGAAGGGGGGGTGGGGATCAGTGTTTCTTTCGTGTTTTGGGGGCAGTCTTTCATTCGGGGCATTTTGAAGCCGCACAAGTCCGGGGGGGGGGGGGGGGGCAATCCCCCTTTGCCATTTGCCGCACATTTGGGGGGGATAGGCCGTGAGGTCAGATTTTGAAATGACCGGCGTAGTCCTGACCCCTTGCCCGACTCAGTCCGATCACTCCGTTACTCCGTTCTGCACCGCACACCCGAACCGGTCCTGCACCGAACGTTCAATTGGGGGGATGGCGGTGTGTGTGTGTGTGTGTGTGTGTTCTGTGCCCCGGTCTAAACCAACTTTCCGGGCACGGCTAGTGCCCAAGTGCCGGTTGTTCCTCATTGTTCCCCATCGGTGTGGGTTGGGGGTGTTGTGAAGGTGTTGGTGGGGGAGGGGGGGTGCGGCCTGACATGTAAGAGCCCTCTGCAGACCGGGCAGAGCTGAGCACCAGCATTGCCGAGTGCCTGGGGGTATGGGGGCAAAGCCTTGGAAGCCACGACCTGCGACCCCTTGGGGGTCAGCCAAGGAGTGCCCTTGGGCTGCGTGCCCCTCCCGGAAGCCTGGCTCAAGGCCCTCGGGGGGGCAGCACGACTGGAGCCCGTAGGCCACCCAACCCTTCCACCCGCCCCAGTCAGCCGTGCAACACCCTCCTGCCAGGGGTGCCCCTAAGGGGGGGAGGAGGGCCAAAGGGGGTTTCAAGAGCGGCTGCGAACCGGTTACCGGCCGTTGGAAAAAGGGGCTGGGGCGCAAGTCCTGGAGGGTGCAAGTGGATGGAAGGGCCGGGCCGTTGGGGGCGCATAGAAGCGGTGGGCCAGGGCTGACCCAGCGCCCCGAAGAGCCCAGGTGTGCGCTTCCGCGCCTCAGTCGGGGCCATTGAACTTTTGGACAGCAAATGCAGAGGACTGAATCTGGCACACTGCACTATGGCACACAGGCTACAACGGGGGGGGGGAGGGAACATTGGGGTCAACCCACCCAAAGCAGGGTTGCACTTGAAGTGGGACCACAATGGGTCAGGTTTGCTTCTCTGCAATTAGCTCCAACTGCGCCTGCCACCACGGTCTTCATTGATCTTAGAGGGAGCGTTTGCTCGGCGCACCTGGCATCCAAATCAATGTTTCAGCCATCTATTCCATTGCGTTACCCCCGTCATACCGAGCTTCGGGTGCCTTTTTTACAATTGTAAAAGCACAAGTCATTCATGCATGATTTGAAGAAGTGGTGGGGAGGGTAATGACAATATTAATATCTCTTGGGAGTATTGCTGGCTCTCTTTGGCACTAAAATAGGTGCATCTTATTGTGCCAGGCTAAGTCAGAATACCATACAGACACATGCCCCCAAACCGTTGGAGGTGGGAAAGTGACCGTTGAAACTTTGCCCAACATCATCCCCCCCCCCTTTTTGGTCTTGGGTTTGGAGGGCTTTGGCATGAATGCCTCAAAGGGCCTGCGGGGTTCGGGGGGGCAAAACTCAATCAAATAGCCGGAGTCTAACTGCATGTCACACTTCAACTTGAACGCAGACGGTGGGTTGCATAGGGCTGCTGCGTCGCTCCTCTCGGCGCACAACTGCTGCTAAGGTGCCCCCAACTGGGTGCGCAGTGTTCGTCTGCATGGCACCACTTGTTTCCCCTTGTGTGCACTTGGTGTGCCAGATGGCAGTGCAGAGCATGCACCCCTCGCAAAAGCGGTGGGTTGTGGCCCCTTCTGGCAGTCAAGGTCACATAGTCACAGCAGCTGTCACGGGCGGACTCGAATGGCACCGACTTCCAACCAACGTCCGGTCTCAAGGCCTGCTGGACTAAAGACAGTCCCCAAACCCGCCACACGAAGGTGGCAACATTGTCCCGTGGCGAAATTTAGGATGACATTGTTATGACATTCTGTGGGTCCATTGCTTTTGGGCATTTTTCTGGGGACAACACATTGTTGTTGTTGCAGAGGTGTGAACTGATGCTATGTTCAATGGCCATTAGATTTGCAAATCTTTCTGACTCAGACTGACCCTGACTCTTTCTGATGCAACACGGACCTGCGTGTTGGGTTGTGCGTGAGGTAGTCGGAGCACTAGGATTTCCAAAGGTGGCAAATATTTTCCCTAGCAAAGTGACCCCCCCCCCTCTGTACGGAGACGTGTGGTGTGCAGGTCATAGAGAACACAATGTCACGTCAACGCCATGTCTCGTCTCAGCTGGCACTGCAAGTACTATGACTAAGATTCCTCAACTCTGCAAAATTCGCAGCGGTGGTATTTTAGCCGCCAGGATATCATCACAAAGAGTAACAACAATGCACAACCAGAAACTCCTAACCCCTCCCCTCCCATCATGTGGGGCTACTGATACACAGTGCGTACAGCGTTGAAGTTGGACCCAAAATCTACACGGTGTGCGGAGCATGCTTTATCATGTGGGATGTGCCATGAGGCGTATTTGGTACCCCACGAGACTGTAGTGCGTTGCAGATAAGTCACAAGCAAATCAGCAATAATCTGTGGCGGGGCTAGCAAAATTCGGTGCACTCGTACAACCCAGTCCACTGTCGCCGTGACGGGGTTCGCGCACAACACTTTCGTATGGCCTTTGTCATGGCACGCAATGTGCTTGATGCCCTGTGCTGACAGAGTATAGCTACTTGCATCCATGTCGCTGTACTCAGCAAAAGATAGGCCCAAGAAAAACAAAAAGGCATCGCATTAATCAATGATCGTGTGAATATATCGCTGAGACTAGAGGCAATCATTGCCCACGAGCTCCTCAAAGAGGGCCCCCACTTCAGAGCCCATGCGCTGCTTAAGCTAGAAGGGGTATTGTAGCAAATTGGGCAGTCGCCAATGAGCAATGGTAGACCGAGAAGACGCAAGTGGCGACTCATACAAGCACCGTGGCACACCGCGTTTTCCGGAGTAATTGCAATCGCACACTACGGGCAGGTCCCAACATGTAGACAATACAGCAAACGGTAGCCGCTGTGGGTCCTTTTGTAGCCACAGTTACATTATCCCAAAATTGAGAAAGACTAACAACATTTCCCCGCACCGTACACCACAATGGAATGGGGGTTTTCCATATCAAAGTCCCAAACTGTTTTAGCAAAGAAACATTCTAATAGAGCCCACACACGGTGTAGGTTTGCACACTGTGCGTTGAAGGAGCCCCCCGATGGGAATGGCATCTGTGCGCTGCCACAATGTGCCTGCGGACCACACCTTGTTGTCTTCGTTAAGGGAAAAATAGACGAGTTGCATCAAATCCCTCTGGGATAGGTGCCAGAACACCGCAGAAGACGCCTTGCTAGCACGATCCAATTTTGAAGTGCTTATGTATACTCCACCACATTTCCTTGGACCCACACCGTTTGGATTTATGCAAGTAGTTTGAAGCCTCCTTTAACTTAGGCATGGTAGTGGCAGGCTTCACTTTACTGAATTGATCCTTACAGCCAGCCTTGCCTACACACTCTGCACCCCAGTCACTCAAATGCCGCACCCATGTTGAAATGCTTGACACATTAAGCACCACAATTGATGCAGTGATGGTGTCAATCAGCATACACAGAAAACATGTAAAAGCACGTGCAGCAATGCGGAGTGTATGCCGACCGACGAAAGGCTTACTAGCAGCAGCAATGGGTGGCCAGAGAATCGCCACTTTACCAAGCTCTTGGCCTTACCTAACAACTATATCGGTGCAATGCATGCATGGGGTCCATGCTTCTAGTTTTCTTGTAGGACGCGACGCCGCAAGCACCCGCTGGCCACTTCATGGTCACAAGCAATTCGCTGATAACCCTCTACCTGGGCAAACTGGATATTTGCATCCCAAAATCCCCACAATGTAGATGCATGCTTATCTACAATACATACATATGCTACAGTGCACATGTCACGTAGGATTGTGTGCGTGTCAGTAACGTACAGTCACCAGAAAACAGATGGGACCAGTCTTGGGGTGGAACTTGGAGCGCAGCAGCCAGAGAATTCAAACTATGAATGACTTCTTTATGGCACTTCTGACCATGCATCGGAATGGAATCTCTGGAGCATAGAAGATAACTGCCATAATATAGTCATGGGCCATAATGCAAAATGCCCCTATCCCACGCTTGCGAATTGACCTCTTTCTCTGCTATCCTCCTGAGGGTGTATGGAACAGTCCGCACAACCTGGATGGACGCACGCAAGGCCTGCCGCTCCCACCTAGGGCAAGGCTGACATTTTACGAGGTTGCCAACAACAGCGTGGATGCAGCGCTGTTGATGGGAATCTATATACGGGACAAGCACCAGGGAATTGGAAACACCACAGATGTTTAGCTGTTTTGCTAGTGCATCGGCCTCTTGCTGTAGGAAATGGATGCTTGCAAAGTCTCACTCAATGCGTGCAGAGTGCAGTTGTTGCATAACGAAAGCAAAGCGCTTAGTGTGTTGTGGCGTTGGAGGTGTCATATCCTGATCAAATGGCACTGCCGGGGCACAAGCATTCAAAGCCCATTTTCTCTAGTGGTACCACCAATTGCGTTCAAGAAGCAGATCTGTATTTCACTGTCAGCGAATTGTAAAGGAGCAGTACTCCATTCATGAATGCCCGTTTTGCAAAGCATGTCATAAAAAGGGGCTTTCTTCTGATCTTGCCTTTGCTGTGGTCCAATGTTTGCGCATCAGCTTAATAAGCACATCCCCTATTTTACGGACGTACAGTCACATGGGGTGCACATGAAAAATGACATACACGACATATCCACGTACCGGTGCGGAAACGTCCCAATGGTGAACGTGAGAGCAGGCACGTATCATTTGAATGAGCTACCGGTGCGGAAACGTCCCAATGGTGAACGTGAGAGCAGGCACGTATCATTTGAATGAGCGGGTTGCTTTGGTATGGTAACTGGCACAGTCGGCACAGTCGATATTGCATCATGTTAGCCCACTGCCCCAAGTTGTTGGCAGCATTAGTGTCCTTTATACCCTTGGTGTGACTGTTGCATAACAGTGTTTGATACTCTGAAACACTCCACAAATTAGAGGAACCTTTTTGTTGACGTCCGAAAAAACAGGAGACCCTTCAGCACCGCTCATTGGATAGCTGATGTATCACTTCAAGGGGCACGTAAAAATACTAAAGCTTACCATCAAAGCGTGCCTTACCCACCAGGCTCAGCCCATCAGCGGGGGATGCTGCATTGGTGGACTACATACAAACACAATGCTACAGGATGCCACGTGGCAGCTGTGACACATTAGTGTTCGCTGCATCAAAGAACTGTTCAGTATGATCGTGTAACAGTGCAATTCATCTGCCAGGGACACATTACGAATGGTGCACCAAGCTCTGGGGTTCCTCCATAGACATGTGGTGCCCATGGCGTGTATGATAAATCAGCGCGCCCATGGGGGGGCAATACAGCAGCAGGTGCAGCACTAGCAGTGGCTCGTAAAGAAGACCATTCAGTACTACACTCAGCACTGGCTCGTAGCAAACTCTGCTTTATTGTCTCACTAGAAGTATGTGCCCTGTAACAACCCCCTCGCCCCCCGCAAGTAGCGGGTGCAGGCAGGAGAAATCGTTGTGCCTGTGTGTGTCCCCTGGGAGGGAGGGCCAGTCCTCCTGCAAGGCACTGCTGGCCCTGCCCCCGTCGTTCCGACCTGTGCCCGAGGGCCGCTGCAGGGGGGGTGGGTTGGGGTATGGGGGGTCAGGGTTGTGGCTGGGGGGGTGGGGGGTGGGGGGCACACCGGCTCACCGTCAGTGGTCATTGGGTGGTGTGTGTGTGTGTGTGCCCGGTGCTGCGGGCCGCGGCGGTGGCGCAGGGGGGGGGAGGGGGGCTGCACTGAGACCGCCGGGGGCTAGCCCTCAGGGTGTGTCATGTGTTAGGGAGGGGGGCTGCACTGAGACCGCCGGGGGCTAGCCCTCAGGGTGTGTCATGTGTTAGAAGGCGGGGAGGGGGGGGGGTCTGAAGAGGGGGAGGGGTTGCCCGGGACTCCCCTCCTCCCAGGGGTCCCCCTATAGTCCCCGCCAAAGGTGGGCCGAAAAATTTTAAGCGTAAATCCTCTTGGCACCGAAGGCGCCACGGCAAAATTTTGGCCGTCAGCCTCCAACATTGGAAGGGGAGGTGGGGGGCGGCGTATAGCCGTTCTAATCCATCACTGCCCCTCCCCCTCCCTGCCCCCCCCTTGCCCCACACCCCCAGCCCCTCATCCCACGTCGCCCACCTGCTCGGGGTCGTGCTGCACAATCCATTTGACCTGCTGCACCGTGGCCACGAAGTAGTCATCGACGGATGTGGGGCTGTAGGCGATGCTCACGGGGTACTGCCGCCCCTGCGCGCGTACGACAGGGGCCCCGCCGAAGAACGCACTGAAGCGGTCCGCCTCGAGGGTGGCGCTCATGATGAGCACGCGCAGCCCCGCGTGCGCCGACCGCCGCAGCAGACTCAAGAGGATGTCGGTGTTGACGGAGCGCTCGTGGGCCTCGTCGACCAGCACGACGTCGTACCGCGCGAAGGTCTGGTCCGCGAGGCACTCCTGCGCCGAAAGCGGGCCCACATGAGGGCGAAGGTCACGATGCGGGGCTCGAGGCTGTCTGGCGTGGGATGTGGTACGTGGGCAGTACAAGCGCCCGGCTGCACGTGCGACACAACCGAACCCCACGCGGCACACACACACACCTGCAGTAAAACACCATCCGTCACGTACCGCAGCCGCGTGCGCTCGCTGCTGCAGTCGTCAAACCGCACTGTGTACCCAACACGCTCCCCACACCGCGCGCCCTGCTCGGCCGCCACCCGCTGCGCCAGCGTCACGGCCGACAGAACCCGCGGCTGCGTGCACACCACCGACTGATAGCCCACCCCCAATAAGAACTGTGGGATCTGGGTGCTCTTGCCACTGCCCGTCTCCCCCGTGAGGACCACGACCTTGTGCTCCCGCACCTGCCGCACGATGTCGTCCCGGATGTCCCACACGGGCAGCGCTTGTGACCGGCGATGGCCGGGCCCGCCCCCACCCGCCCGGTCGCACCACGGGTCATGCACACGCTCGGGGCTGCGGCGGTCACCGCTCCACCCGTTTGTCGCATGTGCGCTACACAACCGTCCGGAACCGCCGTGACCTTGCACGGCCCAACCGTCTGCAGATTCGCCGCGGGCACCCGGTGCGTCCGCGGCATCTGCGGAACGGGAGAGGCAGCAGAGGCACGATGGGAGGGGAAGATGCTGGGCCCTGAGACCCCCGATGCTCGGCACTCCCCCTCTCGCAGCATTCGTGCACCGTGGCCCCACGATCCCAACCCAAACGCAAATCGACCAATTAATGTTTGTGCTCTTTTGGTCCGCATGCTCCAACATCCCACAAACCTTCGGGTCACGGGGACAAAACCAGTCGCTGTTAGGGTCACGGTCACGGACGGTGGCCACAGCCTCACACCGTCTAGTGGCATGGACACGTGGATGCAAACCACTAGTGACCTTGGTAAACCACATTGCCGGGGGGTTATTGCCACATTGGTTCACATGGACTACCATCCAATTGTCCTGCAATGTAATCACATTGCCACATCAGCCCCTGCATGATTCATCCCCCGGTACAAACCTGCATGCATCGCTCGAGACTTAGCACATGACCCAGTCGGGCGGTGCGGGGGGGGCTCAAGCGGCGACCTCGACCGCTTGCGCCTTGGCAACATTGCAGCCCTGAGGAGGCGAGGGAGGGTGTGTGCAGCCCATGTCCAAGTGCAAGCACCCTCTGGCCCAGGAGCCCCGTGCCTGGCCTTCCGCCTCCCACCTCCGAAATTCACTTGGCAGCCAAAAAATGCAGCAAGCGCTTCCAGTACTTGGGATGAACACTGTGGCCGGATGAGGCTTTGGACAAGGGGAGGGTTGTTGTCATGACATCACACGTTGTCCATAAACAGCCCCCCCCCCCTCCACACACTTGTAAGCCCCCCCCCCCCATCTTTCAGACCCCCCGCACTTCGCTGGGGCCCAGACACAATGTGATAGCCCCCCGCCCAGTCCTCAGCCTGTCCGCACTTGGCATTACATCTCTGCAATCCTCTTCCACCCCCCAAGTGCAAGGCAGCCCTAGCCCATAGAGTTGGGCTGCACCGCATCTTCGGAAGCTGTGCCACTTGAGCGTCCTGTGGCTGCCCTCGGGCTCTTCAAGGAGCTCCACAAGCGCCATGTGTAGACCATCACGGGCACATGCATCTTTACACCCTGGCCTGTGTTCAAAAAATACCCGTATTTCGGAGGTGAAACTGCATGGGCCCAACGGAGCAGAAGGCAGATATGAACCTACCTTTGTTGACAAAAGAAGGGCCAACAAGGAAGGAATAGAGTGGTTCCATGAACACAAGCGGAATCTGATCAAACTGCCAAACTCTGCTGCATATACACACCAGGACGTGCAGGTGTGGAGCGCTTTATGACCTGCTTGCGGCCATGGGATGTGGTGACCCTGTTGAGGTCCCCCTCTTGAGGTGAGTCAGGGAATCCCAATGGTATGTGTGCATTTGCCACTATGCAGTTGTTCTCCATCAAAAGTGGCTCTCGTCCCTTCAGCAAGTATGTGCCAAGACCTCTCGGATGCATGAAATAGGCCCACAACTCCACGAATGCTGTCTAGAAGGTGGTGTGGGTCTGTGAGTCACCAGTGCCATGTCACTGAGGCCCACCAGGAAGGTGTGCCTTCTCCCCCGGGCCATGGGTCGCCTCGAAGGTACGTTGGCCTTCATACCCCACTTGTCTTCTCATTATGTTGCTGCATTGGCGTTTATTTTGCTGCCCATGGCATTGTACAGGATAAATTTGGGCTAGCCTTAAGGAACAACATATTTCTTACACTTCTTCTTGAAAAGGATGGCCCGAGGTTGTCGGTGGCAGGATCCGGTTAACCGACAGCAGTTGACACGCAACCGACGGCTAGGGGGCGGGGGGTATGTGCTGTTGCTCGACAACCATTCCTTCTAGGATTGGTGGACTATTGTGCGCAAGTGGGGTTGGAGGGAGTGGATCATGTTCATTCGAGTAGTGTTGCCTCATGCGAGTGCAATTGGCGAACTTCATCCAAGGACAATAATTGCAACTCACCGTTTTTGGGGTCCCATCGGGTTTGCGTTCCAAAACAGTGAAACCAAACGAGATCCTTAGACTTCATCGTGTGGAAACGAAATGCTACGGTCAAAGTGGGGAAGGTTGGACCAAATGGAAAAAAAAACACAGCAAATTATGGGAGTGGGCCAGGAGCAGTGAGTTGTGCACAAGAAGCATATATTTCGTTCACTTGTGAAATTTATCTTAAATTTCATTGAAAATTGCGTTGAAAATTTCGTTGAAAATTTCGCTTGAAAATTTCGTTCGAATCCTAGTTGCCAACCTTTTTGGACTACATCAACTAAACCCTTGCCATCGGTACCATGGTTATTATCGGGAGCCTTTAAGTAAATTTCGAGGAATAACGTCAATTATGGGAAGGTCGTCCAAGGCCTTCTTCAAATCGAAACGCGCGCACTCGGGGTCACAAGAGCCATTCCAAGATTCAAGAAATAAACGTTCAAGAGACCACTCTTCATCATCATAAGGTAAGGGAACGTTTGACAGCACGCAACGTTACTCAGGTAACACCACACCTTGACCCCCTACCCCCCCCTCTCCTTGGTACTCAAAAATGGGTGGCAACATTGTTACTCAAGGGATGGTTGGACCCCCCACCCCACACTATTTTACCCGAGTAACATAAGATGCCGTGAAATGTTCCTTAAATCTAAACCATATCACCTTCAATAGGCAAAGACGGGTCACCAATGGACCCAAGATGAGTATTTGAACTCGGCACATCGGCCTAACCCATAGCGGCTTGTGCAATGGAATCCTCTAAGTTGACGACGGAGTCCACATTCCAAACGGTAGCCAAGGCATATAAAAATGCCTCTTTATATTTGTTCAAATCTACCGTAACCACGCCCATCTTGGATAGAGAATAAACCAACTGGGCCAACTTGGTAGGACCTAATTTAGTACCCCACTGGTTCAAACCATTGTTCAGAATAGGGAACGTTTCGCAGCACAACTCAGGTAACACCACACCTTGACCCCCTACCCCCCCCTCTCCTTGTTACTCAAAATGGGCGGCGACCATGCAAAAATATGTGGCACCGTGTAAAACATTGTTACTCAAGGGATGGTTGGACCCCCCGGCCCCCCCTATTTTACCCGAGAAACATAATTTAAAGATGCCGTGAAACGTTCCCATACTAGTCTTCCTCAATTCATTCAAAGGAATCAAGGATAACCACAAATCCCAACAGGTAATAAAATAGTCCCGGTTACGTGTGGCTGGGGTCTTCTAAGATGGAAACCACCATATTTGACGTATAAGTTGAATAATCCATCTGAAATCGAAAATAAGGTGAAATAGGCCCAATTCAGATTATTCCTTTGGGCCCGCGGCCCGCTCCAATTTCCGGCTGTGGGTTGGGTCCCGGCAGCCGGACAGGAGACGATCACCATATAGCCTCCCTTATAGGTCCCCCGAGCGATCATCGAGCGATTTCTATGGTCCCATCGAGTATTGTTTACATATTTGGAAATGCGACAATCTCAGTAATATGAATCAGAAGCGTCTGTGTCACAAACCTTTTTGGTTGAAAACACCTTTTTGCCAGGAGAGGGGGGAGAATGAGCGACAATCTGAGAACTTTGGGGGGGGGGGGGTCCCGGCGATTCCCATTCTCAAGTCCGTCATCGGGACTGCCGCAACCCAAAAACGACCCTCTGTGGCTGGAACCCTGCTCTTTTCTGCTGCGTATTTGCCTATTTGTAAGACGCCGAATCAATAGATCAGCACAATTTTGATTGAATCGACTCGTCGACAGTGTCTGTCGGTCATCCCTGCAACATTTATGAAATTCGCACTTCTGTTTGTCACTACGTTCATTGTTGTTGTATTGCCTTGCTTTTCCCACCTGTTTTGGCTGGTTTTGGAAAAAGTCGAATTTTCGTACTGTTTTTTGTAGCTCCAATATGTTAAAGTTCCTCAAGGTCACCAGCGCTCCCAAGCCTATCCCACTTGGTTGTGAGCTTCCACCCAAGCCTAAGAAGCACCCGAGGTCCGGGTCACTCTTGAATGAGTAAGCAATTGTGGTCTTTATCTGGTGCTTGCGTCTTTTGCTAGGGGGGTACACGGGTGGAGAAGGGAGTGTGGGGCCACCGACCTGTGTTGGAGGGAGGGAGGGAGGGGGGGGGGGGGGTCCGGCCATTCCCATTCTCAACCGAAAATTCTCACATTGTCGCATATTCTCCCCCCAGAGCAATTTGTGCGGGCGGCAAAAGCAGGACTGCGCGCGTGCAAGTTGGGGGACCGTGGATGCAATTTGTTCAGCAGTGTGTACTGCAAAGACTGTACTCTGTAACTTCTGGTGTGTAAAGTCCAATTTACAGACCCGAGTTCTTACCAGTGAAAATGACCGAAACATCAAGAAAACACGTTTTGTGTGTAACTGGTGCTGCAATGTCCTTGATTTCAGATCGCTTTAAGTGTTTTTCAATCTTCCGACCACAAGCAACTGACAATTAAGTACATTCCTTGAAGAGGTCGAATTGAAGTCTTGGCTCTCTTGAACCAAAAAACAAAGGCTGCTTGGCGCGCTTGGAGCGGGGCATGCCCCGCGTCCAAGCGCGCCAAGCGGCTTCACAGGCCTCCTTTTTGGTTTTTGGTGCCTTTTTGAGCATGTTTCGTCACGAATTGTCTGTTATAAAGATATATCTACAGACTTCAAACATACACTTTACGTGCTACACCCACGCCTGTACCTAGTGCAACTTCACCCTTGCTTGTTCAGTGCTATGGCCCTGTAGTATGGGACTGTGACCGCCGACCGCCGGCAAAGTAGGCCTACAGTGCCGAGAAGAGAAGAGTGGGCTTCACCTGAGATTGTGGGTGATAGCAACGTGCCCAACATCAGCGCAAACATCGTCGCTTACCCTTCTTTTCATGGAGTCCCAGCTGGATGTGTCAGCCCTTCCCCCGTGCTTTAGATATAGAGATAATTACTTGATACTGCATGGTCCTTCCCCACTGTCACCCTTTCCTGCAATGTCGGTAGAGCAGCTTCAGCACACTATGGGAGACCTTCTGGCTATGGAGTTAACTGTTGAAGCAAGGGGTAAGTCATTAGGCTTCCTTGAATCCCAGGTGACATTCCACGACAACCGACCGGCTATCTTTGTGAAAGGACCTGTGTTCGTGAGTAAAGCCGGCGACCCTGTCCCTGCTGCGCCCAAAAGATGGCTTGACAAGCATAGCCCGAATATCCGGTCGATGCTCAACTCCCTGGTGCCCAACATTGCTAAAAAATGTGCGCATTATCGCTCACCGCATGTGCCCGCTGCGTATGCAATTAATTGTATGTAGTGCAGCTAAATTGTTGTTATCAAAAAACTACTCCGCAGAGTACCCGGTTTGCTGGAGGCGCCCGAAACTTCTCAAGACAGCGGCGTCTTGGGGCCCGAGACTGAAGCACTCTCAGGCATCCAGCTTGCAAGCTCCTCTCCATGCGGGAAAACGGCAACAAACCGTAGCCTACAAAGACACCTCACCTGAACAAAGGTTGTTACGTGTGTATGGCCAAGGACACACCGTGAGTGCTAACCACACCTGTCGGACCTCTTTGGCTGTACCCCGCTTCCGGCAGAAAGGCTGTGCCTAGTGTCATTGGCTTTGTTCCTTTGTTTGTCGGCATTGCTTCGTGGCCCGTGACCAGCACCTGACGACGCCCAAAGCGGTCCTCGTGAACATAACTTGATTTATTAATGCATGTCTACCCAAGCATCATCACTTGGTGTGGCTGACAAGTGGTTTGGGGTCAATCTACACATGTTTACGCCCACTTTGGTGGATGAATTTCAATCTTGCCCACACACCCCCTTCTTGCCGGAAGGGGCGTTCTAGCACCCTTTCTGCAGCCTTTGTGTGCCATTTGTGCACTCCGCTTTCTGCGCTGTGCAACTGTGCAACTCCCATTCTGCAAACTTTGTGCACACCAAATGTATCCACAAGGTTAAAATCTGGTTCCCCAAGAGCACATGCAATGCGTTTTTCTTCTGTCCGTTGTGGCCTCGCCACATGCAAGCCTTTTGCCCGGCCGCTCGGTGTCACAACCCCACGTCAAGGGTGTCCACGTCAAGACATGGGTGAGACCACGTCGTGAAACGCGTGGGCGGCGAAGGCACCACTCATGCATGTTGGTTTTGACAGCGAGTTTAAAAGCCTTATGCCTATTATGCCTATGTTCACAAGGTATACGACTCCTTAAGCACAAAGGTTACGATATTTTTGGAGCACCGCTCCACAATGGGCCACTGTTCAGTGGACCCATCCTGTACCGTTTCTTCCACAGGTTCAGACTGCACAGGATTGTAGGTTTTAAACGTATGATAGGTTGGTTTCAAGAAGATTCCAAGTGCCTGAGATGGTTTTGGTTCTAAATACAATGACATAGTTTGACCGGTGTGACATATGTGATGCATGTTTACATAATCTGGATTGAGGCTACAAAATACGAAAAATGGAGGACTGTGATAAGCATAGGACATTTTGTTCCCCTACTCTTGTCCACAGTCTACGATCACTGATGACTGTTTTGCTGCTTGCTCACTGCTAGAGTAGTTCGGAAGCCCCCTCTCTCTTGGACAACCATGGGGTTGTCTTCCAACCTAATTTGAGCCATGCCTCACCGATTTTGCGGCAGTGGTGGTTGGCCTCTTGCACCTAATCGTCAGTCAATGGTGTCTTTTGCCTCCACAAAGCGCAACAACACTTCAATAAGTGTCCACAAAAAGAAACCACCGGCCAATGTGTGCCTTTCTTTGTGCCATGCTATTTTCTCTCACTTTTTGATAAAAAATGGTGAGGTATCCTCAACAGAGACTCATGTGGTGGCCAAAAAGGGATTTCACAATGGTTTTGGATTCGGCGATTTTCGAATTTGCACCCCACGTACCGGGGGGGGGGGTTGGGTTGGTCGGGGTCCGATCCACGATCCACTCCGATCCTTGGGGGGGGGGGGGAAGGTCCGATCCACGATCCATGGAGTACCTAGTCCCCTAAATGCCCAAGTTGACCATCCTCAAAAAAGTTGTACATTCCTTGTGAACATCCAAGAAATTCCAATGCAAACTGACCGACGATGGGAAACTAATGATGGTGACGAACGGGGGGGGGGGGGGTTGGTGGGGCTGTCCTCATGCCTCTGGGTTGGTTCCCATAGAGGACACCGTGAACAAAGTTCACTGGGGGGGCATTTCTTCGAAGTGTGTACATTCGCATTGGCGACTATGTACACATAGCTTCTGGGCTTAGTCATGCTTTCAAGAAGCGGCTGATAGACACCATTGCAACCTTGACAGTGGGTGTTGTTGGAGTAGGGCGAATCATCAGTGATTTTGCTCATATTTGGTCTACCCTGCTAGCAGACGTTAAGCATGTGGCGGTTGCCGACGGGCTTTTCCAAAGAACCACCAAAGCAGGGCAGTTTGATATCAGCACCTCCATGTGCCGCAGGCAGGGGAGGGGGGGGGGGGTTTATAGGGTGGGTGATCCGGATCATTTTTGATCCAAACACTAGGCAGTGGGGAGGGGGGGGGGTTTATGGGGTAGGTGATCCGTGGATCACTTTTGGATCATTCTTGGACCATTTTCGACCATTTTGCTCACTGTACTTTCAACTCTGTGCCAATGGTCTTGTGGACTTGTGCATCATTTTTTGGAAGCCAAATTGTTGGAACAAGTGAATTTACATTTTTGGATCATTTATAACACATATTGTTGGTTCAATATGTTGCTTTGCAATTGCACTATGTCACACTTATGTTTGGAAGTTACGTTTTTGGATCATTTTTGTGAACATGAATCGGTGGATCATTTCTTTTTTGGAACTTACATTTTTGGATCACATTTTTTCCACACAAATGGGTGGATCATTTCTGTTTTGGAACTTAGTGAGACAAAAATGATCCAAAAATGCAAGTTCGAAAAAAGAAATGATCCACCAATTGCGTGATACTTATATTCGGAAGTTACATCTTTGGATCATTTTTTGCAACACAAATTTGTGGATCAATATCTTGCTTTGTGTGTGCTCTAGGTGATACTTACATTTGGAAGTTACATTTTTGGATCATGTTTTGCAACACAAATTGGTGGATCAATATGTTGCTTGTGCGTGCTCTTGTGTACTCTACTTTCTCCAATAGTGGCCTAGTTTGTGTAATGTCGGAGCCATCTTCACCAGCCCCTAGGGCTGTCTACGTGTCCGAATTGGTGGTCCGGAAAATTGCGGATCATTTTGCTAGGCAGGGGGGAGGGGGGGGTGTGCGGACGCGCGTGATGCACGGTTTCTGCTGCTTTGGCGGCTGGCGGATACACTCTCCCTGAGCTTTTTTGGTAAGTACTGTGCCTTCTCCATCCAACATGCGCTTTCCATCCTCCCTGATGCCGCTGCCACCCAGTGCGCGTGCATGCACGGTCGCTGTCGACCATCTGCCGGCTGTAAGTCGCTTTATGCCCCGCTACTAGCGACTGCGTGCTCCAAGCTGAAAAAATTGGGACCGGGTTTTTGGGCGCGCGACCTTACCACTGCGCCCCCCCTGCATGATTTGCTCTCCCCCTCTATCCTTGCGCGACGTGTACGAGGCACCCTGCGGTCTTGTCCTAATTTTCTCCCGCCTATGGATGGGCCTAGCGTCTCCACACTGCCCGCTGATAGTCCTGCCAGCTCTGTGGACTTCCCACGGACGCTGGCGAATGCACTCCCTGAGTTGTTTGGGAGCCCTGCCCCGCGTGTGTCCCGCTGCATGGTTAGGCCTTCGGCAGGTGCGCAGGCTCCGCGTTGTCGACCGCCGCGCGTGGGCGACCGCGTGTCCGCCTCTGTCGCGGGTGCCCACCAGTGTCTGGCTGGACATGGCCCAGCCTGCCCGGCTGGGTCGGAACGCCCCCCTGGTACCTCAGCGCGAGACACACCTGCAACCCCTGCTGAGCCCCTCCGTCGCCTAACGCCCCAAGTCCTTCTCCCTCTCTCTACTAGTGATGCCTCCACTCTGCCGCCCCAACGGGCCTGTATACAATTGGGTTTGCGTGATGTTCCTGTGCGCATGGGAGTGCCTGATGTTGAGGTCCTCGTGAAGCACAAATACCGGGAGGATTTAGCTGACGCGCCGGTGAAAGTTCGAGAGATTTTGCGTCACGGTGGCCACCCTTTTCGTCTCGCAAATAGAAAGCTGTCTCGCTGCCTCTCGTTAGTTTGGAAGTTTGCTGAATCTTTGCCGTCGTCTGTGGAAGTGGTGTCCATGGAAAATTTAAAGTCGTTTGTGCATAAACTACGCGGTGAGGGTGTAACGCCGGGGCTGTGGGGCGAATTAGATGTTGTGGAAATGTTTCCCAATATTCCGCGCCCTCTGGTGGTGACGGCGCTGGAGCACTATTGGCAGCTGCTCTGTGAAGCGCGTGGTTGTAGCTCTGATCGTCTGATTTTCCATGTCCACAAGGGTGGTCTTCGTTCACTGGACTACGTTGGTGCGCCTTCCCGTGACTCCTCTTTCCATCATCTTTCGTTTCATGATGTGCTGTCCTTCGTTGTGTGGGACCTGACATGGAATGACTATTTTGTGCACTACAGTAGCGTGTTCTGCCAGTGTAAAGGAGTACCAATTGGTGGATCTGCGTCTGCCCAGTATGCCAGCATTGTCCTGATGTACCTGGAACGCAATGTGTCTTGGAGTTCCTTCCCACCCTGCATGCGGTACCGTGACAACTATTTGTTTTACTTGCGTGCGTCCGACCCAGCGCTGCTTCAGAACCCTGGTGAGTATCTGGCGGGTGTTTCTGAGCGCTTGCAGGATGCAGTTGGGCTGCCGTTGCAGGTTGAAGGATGGGGTGAGTCTCTGGACTTTCTTGAGTCCACCCTGTGTTTTACGAATGGTCTGCCGGATATAGGCTTGAAGGTACCGCTGGCATTTGCTCCGCGGGGCTCGCCGACACCACCACAATTTGTGAAAATGGTCGACGCGCACAGCCCCAATGCTCCGCGAGTGCTGCAGTCCTTTATCCCTAACATTTTTCGAAAAGCTAACTGGTACCGTTTCGACAATCTCCGGTTTGTTATTAATATAAGACACATGATTCGCTTGCTGCGTACTAAAGGTTACCCGTCAGCGTGGTGGAGGCCCACCATGTTTGCCAAGGCGGCAGCTCTGGATATGAGCTGCCTGATGCATGTGGCGTGGGCCCTGGGTGCGGATGAGTAGCAGCTACCTAATCAGCGTGTGCCCATGACATGAGTTTTCCACCTCGGGATTAGGCGCTGTGATTTGTTGCACTTTGGTGTGGGGCTGGTTTTACCGAACTCTATGCCGTGTGCATGACACTTCATAGCCACTATCTCTCCTCGCTTGCAGAAATTGATCAATCGCCTGTTCCTTCCGCTTTTTGTTTCGCTGGGCTGTGGGTCTGCTGTGCCCTGTCTGTACCCTGTCAACGGTGAAACACGAGTGGTGGAAACGTAGGCGGCCAGTCGACGCAAGTGAGTGATCGGAGGTACCAACAAGGAAAAAATATTCTGTATGGGGTGGGTGATCCGTGATCCGCGGATCATTTGGTGGGGGGGGAGGGGGGGGGTTTTGGACCCCCGCGGATCAGTGATCCGCGGACCGCCTACCACACATCATGTTATTCCTGACCGATCCCGAATACCAAACTGGAATCGCCCCCAGGAACCATTTTCCGAACACCAGGCAAAAGAAGTAAAGCTAAAGCTGATGGATACTGCCTAAGGTAGCAAACCGAAACCCAAAGATCGAACTATGTAAATTTGTGGTACTGGTGACGCACGCGAACACCTTGATTGTGCAAATACTTCAAGTATGCACATTCAAGCACAAATGCTGGGAACCCGCTCTGCGACCGAATGGATGAAGCACCGCCTGCAGCTTGTGCCCAAAAATCGGGAATATCAAAATCAAGGCCGTAGAAGGAAGATGCATAATGTTCATGAGCGCCCGACATGGCACAATAACAACAAGTGCAAAGACACTAAACCAAAGCACGCAACAAAAAGCCCAACAAAAAAAAAATAGTGCACAACATATCATTGTGTTTGTTTTTCTAACTTAAATTGTCATCTTCCACTTCCGCTATCGGGATTCGAACTCGTGTTCTCACCGTGCGTGTATAGGTGTATAGGTGCTTGTCCGTCGAGCTAGAGGCCAGGAATAAATGCTCCCCGGTGTATTTGCCCCTTATTCCACCGGATCATTGCGTCCATTACTCCCTCACTTTCGCTCCTGTCGTTGTGTGTGTCCCTGTCTTGTGTCTTGCGTCCAAGGTATCTGTAGGGCCTTGTCCCCATCGTATCGCATGCCACGGTCCAGGTCCTCGAGTGACGCCAGAGGTCCTTGGCGCGATATCCGACGCTTATTCCGACGTGGTGGTATCTTCCACTTCCGCTATCGGGATTCGAACTCGTGTTCTCACCGTGCGTGTATAGGTGCTTGTCCGTCGAGCTAGAGGCCAGGAATAAATGCTCCCTGGTGTATTTGCCCCTTATTCCACCGGATCATTGCGTCCATTACTCCCTCACTTTCGCTCCTGTCGCTGTGTGTGTCCCTGTCTTGTGTCTTGCGTCCAAGGTATCTGTAGGGCCTTGTCCCCATTGTATCGCATGTCACGGTCCAGGTCCTCCAGTGACGCGCGATATCCGGCGCTTATTCTGACGTGGTGGTATCTTCCACTTCCGCTATCGGGGTTCGAACTCGTGTCCTCACCGTGCGTGTATAGGTGCTTGTCCGTCGAGCTAGTCATCACAACAACACACTTTATTCAAAAGTACCATTGGTTTGCTGTGTTGTTCATAAATTGGAAGGTGCACTTTTTGATCCGGATCGTGGCACTTTTTAATCCGGATCGTGGATTAGACCTTCCTCACCCCCCCCTCAAAAGGATCGGAGTGGATCGTGGATCAGACCCCGACCCCCCCCCCCAAAAGGTACCTAGTCCCCTTAGCCCCGCATCCTCATCTAAGGATAGCAGCCATGCATCATCATTTGGGCCGTCCATGCATCACCCATTTTTGGATGTCCCATGTAGCAGATCAACCTAAGGCCTAGCAGTACGCAAAAACATCGATCTTAGTGACCGATGTGTGCCACAATGGAGCTACGCCAGCCAGGGAGGGGGGTGCGGGGGGGGGGGGGGGTTCGGCCGGCCGGCCGGCCAGCGCCAGCCAGCCAGCCAGCCACCTAGCCAGCCACCCAGCCAACCACCATTGCTTTGTACATGCATGTTTGCCTCACCGCCCTTGCTCTCAAGATCTCAAGATGATGTCACCGATCCATGGAGTGTGTGGTAAATTTTCCTTCCCTTTAAACAAGGCACATCATGCATCGGGATGGGGTTTTGGGTTGTTTGCTCGTGTGGGAATCCGGACCTAGTGGTCCAGTTGCACAATCACCAACACAATTGCCGTTGCATTGTGTTGTAGCGTCCCCGTGTCCAGCTAATGTCGGCAAGCATGCATGGGGATGCCCCAGTGCATGCATTTTTTAAATAGGAAAAAATGTGTGATTTTGTTGGCATGCCCAACAAAATTACATGTGTCGACAGGACCGGGGATGTAGAATGGCCGAGCCCCATCCGCGTTGGGGTCCCAAGATGGGACGCAGTCCACTCACCGGAGCAACTTGGAGTATGAGGTAAGGGTATTCTTGAAAGGTGGCCGACCCCCCCCACCCTTGCAAACCCATCCCCATACCCATACCATGCGTGAGAAGAAGCGGTACAATGGTGCACTACGTATTTTGGCTGTTTTCCGGGGGCGCGCCGGCCAGCCAGTCGGCCAGGGGGAGGGGGGTTCCGGAGCCTCCCAGCCACCCAGGCGCGGCTAGGCGCATCTCCAATGCTATTGCATCGGGGCATATTAAAACCCAAATCTTCTAAGTGTCAACTATAAGTTCCCCCAGGGTGTCGGCTATCTACAGCTGGGTGAAAACGAGGTCTTCCAATTTCGTTGTCGCTGCGCACCACCACTCAACCATGTGGGGTCCATTGAAAGCGTAGGTTGTGGTAGAGGATGGTGTTAACATTGTGTGCGCTTCCGCAAGATCGCGACGTGTGCACTCCCGGGGAAGGGCCAACATTTGGCGCATTGAAAGCTTCAATCTCCTGCCCATCGCCCAAAGGCCAATTGCGTGCGCTACACAAGGGTCTTCATCGTCGTGCTGCTCGCGGAACGGATGTACAATCCCCCACCACCGTCAATGGCACCTGCTTCCAGATCCACCAATAGTTCCCGCATGAGGGTCTCCATGTGGTGCCGCTGCGCTGCTCGTGCCTTCCCCTTGATGGTTGCATATGGCTTGAGTGAGATGCTCCCCAAAAATGTGGCCATGGGACAAAGAGTTGTTCAGAACCCCTGCTGGAACCCCTGCTAGAACCCCTTTCTGCGCTGGAACCCTGGCATATGGACGCAGGCGTCCCTTGACAACTGCACTGTAGGATGCATGCATTCCCTTTGATAGGGCCTGATTTCTGTGACTCCTCGGCAGGTTTGCGTAAACATGCCTTCTGCAGCTGGGAATCACGTTGCTCCAGATATTGCTTGTAGGAAATCATATACATTGGCTTCTGTTTGTGTGGGCCTCTGATGATCGCCCCATTTAGGGACATCCGCGAACACCCCCAATTTTCTAGGCTGACAATGACATATCGCCTGGTGTCCAATGCAATCGCATGGCTGAATCAAGAGGAAGCAACTGCTGTGAGAAAACATATTTGATGTGGCAATCCTCCAGCCATCGAGGCACACAACACGGCTTCCTCCATCACATGCCCCTCATGTCCACAGCCGCCATGGGCGTTGTCACACTTCTCTGTGCTCTCTGGGTGCTGCACCTCCACGTCGCTCCGGCGCATGGTGTGGGGCTCTGCACCCCCGAGCGGGCCCAGGCCATCCGCGACAGCATGGGCCCCTCCATCAGTGAGGCCACCAAGTGCCCGGAACCCACTTGGAAGCACGCATTCTTCCACGACCTCCAGAACGCCACCCGGCCGGCAGTGGTCTATGACATCGGGTGCAACAAAGGCTTCGACGCGCTGGCAACGCTGAAGAGTCTGACCCACAACCCACGCGTCAGCCTCGTGCGGTGGAAGCAGAAGACCGGCTTCGACTGCGGGGTCTGCGGCCAGTGCCAGGAGGGCGCGCGCGGCGCAGAGCGCCCGCTGGCCCGCGAACGCCTCCAACTCTTCTGCGTGGAGCCGATGCCGGGGACGTTTGGGGTGCTGCTCAACGCGGCCTCGCACTTCAAGTACAACAGGATGGGGCTCATCGTGCAGTACGGGGCCTTCACGAGCCGCGCGGATGCAGAGAAGCGGAACTGGTTTGTGAAGTTCCCCACGGGACCTTCGAAGGTGTGGGGCCTGCGGGGGCTTCGAGACGGCATGGCAGGCAGGGGGCGTGCACGCGGCCTCTCAGAAAATAGCCGCCTTGGTCCGGAACCCCACCCCAACCGAAAAGTGCAAAGGAAACCTCTCCAGCAGGGGCAGGGGGAGTATGCGGGCAGCCCCCCAGGAGGGGGGGGGTGGAGGGTAGATTGTCACTTCAATGTTTTTGCTAGTTAACTTTGTTACGGCAGTTTGTGTTGCCCGCATGTCACAAAAAGACCTTGCATTGATTTCCCATGACTTCAAATTGATCACCTGCATGTATTCTGTGATATTGTCCCTTCAAAGGCGGTGTATGGAGTGTTGTGTTGCTTTTTCAAACCCCAGATGTTTTCTCCTGTTGACCATGCATGGTACCACTCCCGCACATTTAGTGCGCATGTGTTGGCCATGTTGTGGGGCCGTCACCAAATGGGCCACATTTTTGCCACATTCGGTACATGCACCCTACATCACTGGAATTGGTACTGCATCAATGCGAAGGTCTGTTCACCCTTGTTCTGCCGGCTTGCATCATTGGAGGTGGCATGCGTGAGCCTCATTGCTCTGGTGGTTTGCACTCGGCACGGAACGTTTATCGCCGTGCGGATCATTCAATGTGTCGGTGCCACAACGATGGAGAAACAGAGACGGTGGTTGACGGACCTTTGTGAGTCGCAAGAAGTCGCTTGATACCACCAAATGCAGGGAGAGCAGCAACATCTGAGGGCTTTGCCCCACCCACCCCCCTCCCCCGGGAACATTCGCCGCTCCTACGGGGATATGCCACAGCATCCACAGCCATCCTGGATATGCTGGATAAAGAACCGCAGTCAGACCCGGAATCCGATCTGGAGGCCTGTCCCCTATGGACGGAGGCTGAAGGAGTCGGAGACCAAGGTACACCCATGCCACTACGGCATGAGGCAATACGGCAACTCCCCCTGTGCACGCCACAGGTGGCGCATCATGGGACACCTCAGCCCGCAGAAGTGACGACCCCCCCTCTAAGCGCCCCTGAGGGGGGGCAGACAGGGACGTCCCACACACTCCGCTCATGGATATTGAAGTGTGCACACCAGCGTCGTGCAGACCCCCCGCCCCCGTCCACAGGACGGCACACACCACCGTCAACATGGCGGTCAAGGGCGGTCTCACGATCACCGGCAGGGCACTTCCCCCCCACCAGATCACCTGTATACATCATTTTCCCCTCTCCCACATCCCCAGACACGGACACGGCTTCCACTGAAGGATCACGCTGCTCCACGCGGGAGCGTGTGTCGTTCTCTTAATCCGCACCACCACATACATACACATACTTGTATGTAATTAATTCTGCGTGTCTCCTGTACCCACTGGGCCTTTAGGCCCAAGGACCAAACACGAGCCGGGGATAGGCATGGCCAGTGGAAGCAAGTGCCTGCCGACGGATGACCCCTGACCTGCATGTGCGCCCCTTACCCTGTAGAGGAACGGCCCGACATGCCGGTCGACCACGCACAAGGGCGTGAGCCTGGCCGAATGTTTGCACCCCACCCCCACAGCCCCAACAGGCGACAGCTGACCTGGTACAGTGGAGAAGGGAGGAAGGGTCCTTGCCCCTAACCCCAGCCATTGAGCACTCGGACAAGCGGACAGCAACAGCATGAGCTGGCACATGGAACTGAGCGCAATGAAGACCGCGGTGGCAGGCGCGGTTGGAGCTAATTGCGGTGAAGCAATCCTGACCCATTGTTGCCCGGGAACATTCGATAGCCACTGACACGTGGCGAACTCAAGGCAACATTTGGTGCTGGTTGAAGTCGAACTGAGTGGGTCTGGCAGGGGGTCAGGATTATGCAGGTTATTGCAAAACCTGACATCATGGCCCCTTGGGCACACTTCTGGTGCCGGTCATCTCTTCGGGCCCCCCACTCTCCCATCTCCTTCCACTTCACTCTTTTGCGGATTCTCTCCGCCCACCACATCGCTCGGCCAGACCCCTGCCCTGTGCCCAGACACGCCGCCCCGGAGTCCCGTCCTCCCATTCCTCATGCCTCGGGGTCAGCGATGGGTTCCAGGGTTGTGCTTAGATTTTGGCTGACGAGACGGGGGGGGGGGGGATGGGTGGGCGGGTATGAGGTCAAAAAAGAGTTTGTGTACCTACAATGGGCCTCTCATTTTGGGCTCCCCATTCAAAATTCCATTTTTCCCCAGAGGCAAATTTCTTGTGGTTTTGGGTGGGTGGGTTGGTGGTTTGGCCTGGGGGGGGGGGGCGCCAGATCAGCCCCCCCCCCCCCCAGTGGATAGGCACATCCTGGTTGGTTCCGGACGGTCTCCATCGCCCCCCTCTCACAAGGTCGGGCGCGAGAGCGTGGGTCTCCACAACGCCCACAGCGAGAGGCTCCACGGGGGCTACCACTGGCAGGAGGTCCCGCTGTACGTCCTGGACGAACACGTGCAGCAGTACCTTCTGCCCCGCATCGACGTCCTGAGCATCGACACGGAGGGCAACGACCCGCTGGTGCTGGAGGGGGGCGTGCAGACGCTGTCCACGATGGTGCGCTACGTGGAGTTCGAGTACCACAACATCGGCGCGTGGCTCAGCGTCGAGCTCAAGGACGTCCTCGAGCAGCTCGAGAAGATGGGCTTCGTGTGCTATTGGCTGGGGAAGGCCAAGCTGTGGCGGATCACGGGCTGCTGGCACCAGGACTATGCGGTGCGGCAGTGGAGCAACATCGGGTGCGTGCACGTGACCAACACGGAGTGGTACGCCACCATGGAGGACATTTTCAAGGCGACCGTGCCCCAGTGATCGCGGCGCCCGGCGGCGGCTGCCGGGCCGTGATCGTGTCGTCTTGGCGACCCGCAGCGTGGCAGGGGGCCGTTTAAGCGCCGCCGCCGTGGCAGTTAGGGGGGGCGGGGGGGCGGGGGTGATTGTCAAACCGTCACTGCGGTGTGTCTTGAGTAGCTCCCCCTGTTTGTGGGTTTTTTTTGTGTTTGCGTTTTATTTTGTTTTTGTGCGTTTTTTTTGTTTTGGTATTTTTGTCTCTTTCCTCCTTTTCTTTGAATCCGCCCCCCTTTTTTTCTTGCCAAGGGGGGTTGGGTTCAGGCACTTCGCCATCACCGGTCCATCGAGCCCCGGGGGGGGGGCGGGGCTTTTCTCCTCTTCTTGTGGCCTGCATGTGCTGATTTGTTGCTGACGTCGCCTCAACCAACAACACACACGTGACAGCTCACACGTCACCATACGGGGGGGCAGGGATGCATTGGGAGGGGGAGGGGGGTCACCCCTCCCCCCCTCCAGGGCGCCCAGCCTATGCCCAGCCACGGTCTCCCTGACGCCAAGTGCCAGCCTCAACGGCATTTGTAACCGACAGTAACCGCCCCCAACCGCTTTGGCAACCTCCTCCAACCGCCTATTGAACCGGCCTTTTTGAAAGGAGGTGAAAAGCGGTGAACTGAGAATGCAGTGAAGGCCGTGCGAAGACAGGCGCGACTGGAGCACAGGGGGCGGGTCCCCCCCGGCATTTTGGAGCCCCCCCCCCTCTGCACGAGGGATTGGCCAGTGGCGATGCCGCCGCCACCGACGGACCTGCAAACGGGCGCAGGGCCACCGCCGCGAGGGGGCGCCCGCGGCGCGTCGCACCGCAGCGCACGCCCGAACCGCTCGGTTTCGGGCGGGACCCGCCCCACACACAAGAGCAGAGGGCGGGGGCGTAGACGTCGCGTAGGGGGGGGGGGGGGGCAGGGGGGCACGTGCCCCGCCCACCGCCCAAAAGGGCGGCGGGGGCCGACGTACCGTAGGCCCCGCGGCCTCGGGTTTTGGGGGTGCACTGGACACGGCCGAGGGCGCCGGCCCAGCGCCCCGGCGCACCGGCTGAGGCGCGGCCCCGGCGCGTGGGCGGGGGCTGCCCGCGCCGTCCTCCCCAACGCCGAGGGGCTCTTGGGGGCACCGGCGTCCGGCGCGGCGCAGGAACGGGCCCGGCGGCCGGGGGTACGCCCCCTCGGAGCTGCGGGTGGGGGATGGGGGATGCATTGTCATGGGGGGAGGTAGCCTTCCCCCCCCTCGAGGGCGCCCAGCCTACGCCCAGCCACTGTCCCCCTGACGCCAAGTGCCGGCCTCAATGGCATTTGTAACCGACAGTAACCGCCCCCCAACCGCTTTGGCAACCTCCTCCAACCGCCTGCCTAACCGCCTCTAGGGCCGCCTCCGAGGCCCCTTCCCTTCCAGCGCATCGCTGACCGTGGGTGTCGAATCAAAGCGGTTGGGCCACCGTCAGTCTTGGGCTCTGGATGGAGCGGAGGCCTCCCCCTCACCACTGAGCACAGGCCAGTGGTAGCGCTGCGGGTGCAGAGCCCCCCTCCCCCCTCCCGACAGTGTCCCGGGGCCCGCCATCGAGGCAGTCCCAGAGGCCCCCGCAGACCGCTCGGTGGGGCCGCCCTCGGGAGGCTCCGTGCACTGCCCCTCGGTGCGGGCCAATGCATGGGCCCCACCCCAGGCCTGCGCTTGAAGGGGGTTGTTGTGCCCCCCCCCCCCCCCTCCCCCCGAGTCAGGGGATGGCCATTACTTCCGCCCCAAACCGCCTCTGTCCACCACCTCATAGCCCTCCGCTTTGCAACCGCCCGCACGGCCACTGCGACCGCCCCCTAACCGCCAGTAACCGCCGCTGCAGCCGCTCATAACACCTCCCTTCAGCCCCCCTCCCCCTCAAGCGCCGTCCCGCCCTTGTGTTTGTTCCACGGAGCACGAGCCGAGCGTGTACTGCCCGACTCCCGCTGGCCTTCGGGCGGTGCTGACACACCCCGGGCCCGGGCCCCGCGTGGGAAGGGGACTGCACGGGCCGGGCTCAATGCGTTCGGGTCTCTCCTTCTCCCTGTGTCCACCCTGTGTCTGTGTGGTCCCCAGGGGGGGTTTGGGGCCGCGTAGCCGTCGCAAGGGGTGTTGACAGGGTCTTGCTCAGTGTGCGGCCTTACCCAACAAAGGGGGGGGGGTCCAACCCGCCGTTACCGGGTGCCAGGGCAACCCCTGCTCAACCGGCATCAGGTGGGGGGTGTCTTCCGCAGCCCAGATGGGCTGTTTGCGCAACGGGAGCGGGAGCCCATCAGGGGCAGACCAGCCGTGAGGGGGAAAAGGACATATGGTGGACGGCCGGGACAGCGCGTGGAGAAACAGGGCACCTGGGCCGCACAGAAACACGGCGAGGCAGGCTATGGACGGCCTGTGGACAGAGGTGTGTGGACAGCAAAAACAGTCAAACGACCCTGGCAACAACCAGCACATCCTCAATCCACCAATTATTGGGAGCCGCTGACGTGCGAACGGCACACCATGCCACATTCAGCACAGCCCCGGCACACCAACTACTGGGCTCCGCGAACGCGGAAACGACACCAGCGGCCGACAGAAAGCAGCGACCCGACGCAACATGCGAAGGGAAGAACGGGTGACTGTCCAGGGCCCCATAAAGGAACAACAACCAGACGGAATGTCACACAGGGGGTCCAACCCCGCCCCCCCTTTCTGCCGTAGGGGTGGGCCGTGTGCGGGTGTCGGAGATACAGTGGTCCCACGTTCTGTCAGGTCGTTGTCGGAAATCGGGGGTCAACAATGCAAACATGGACGTGAACGATGGAAAATCGGAGGTAAATGGTCGCCCTGACAGCTGCGCATCAGCGCATCAGTGGGTCGCAGGGGGTCAAACAGCGGCCCCTTCCCCCACCTACCCCCCACCGGGTGCACAGGGGACGCAGTAGCAGCCTCAGGGCCCCGGGAGGGGGGCTCACAGCGGCAGCCAAGTCACGAAGAAGGAACACGCCTCACAAGCCGCGGGGCGAGAGAGGCGAGCAATGAAAAGGCAGCGGGACCCCCCCCCCCCCCCCAAACAGAAAAAGCAGGAGAAGCGCTTGTACCCTTTGGGGCGCCCGGTGGAGCGGCACGGCCGCGCGGGAGCGGGATGCTCATCACCGACTCCCGCACAGAGGCTCTGGCCCGGGCGATGGTGCAACTGCGGGAGGGCGCCGGTAGCTCGCCTTTGGAGGGGAGAGTGACGCAGAGCGCGCCCTCGTTATGACAAGTGACCCGGAGACCCATGCGGGCCTTCCTCTCTGATATGGCGGTATGACGGCAAACACACACACACACGCACACAT
>OZ038399.1:14673566-14718566 GCA_964036045.1 Eutreptiella sp. 'Long Island Sound 2002' | reverse complement strand
TCCTCTTCGTATTCCCCTTGGGGGATTCGAACCCACGTCTTCAGGGCAGCAGCCGGCTGCACAGCCACTGCAGCGCGCGGCCGAAAACTCATATTATGAGCTGCTAGCACATAGCAACTTACTGTAGTGGTACCGTCATACCAGCTTGCCTCAGGGAGGGACAGGCTAGGGATAGTTTTAGAAACACACCAAGGATTGACACTTGATGGTTTGGCCGAAAGGGTGCCAGCATTCCGCACAACCACAAGGGAAGCCTTGATGCCTCCACCCCCAGTATGTGTATGCACGCCCACCTGGACGGACAAAACAAAGGAGCAACACAACGCCAAATGAGAGAGGGAGGTGTCAATGACTGATTGAGTACCTACGCAATGTACATACGAATGAGCCAGATGTACATAGCAGAGATGTTTGGGAGCGTTGACTCTAACGGGACTGAGCATCTACGGAGCGAGAACGCTATTGCCCTGCTGTAGACCCGCTCTTTGTTGCTGAATGTGTTTGCGGCCACCCTGTTGCCAGCTTCCAAGTTGTTAAAACGGATTGATCGCGTATGTATGCCTTGAGCTTCTGCCATGCCTTGGGCCCCTTGTGGGGGCCTACACGACTTTCTTGGCTAGCTCAGACCACAAGTGTTTGGTGGTCCTAATGGCCCCACCGCTGCAGGCAGAAGTGCGGCCCCGAGAGCGGGTGCCCACCTCATTCTTGGATGATGAGGACATTGTCTCGCGTGTAGCCACATGCCTCCTAGTCTAGCATGAGACTGATTTGGGGTGGTGGGATGTGGCGCATGAAAAAGTTCAGATAATGGCGTGGAGGTACAAATCTTGCCGCCGACCACAAGCTTTCAAGGAGGCTGCGGCATATCTACATACTTGCACTGCCTGGCGGGCATCGCATGAGGCGAAGGAGTTTTGGGGTCAAAGGGCATTGCATCGGGTACGGTAGAGAGTTGTCATCTGGCTTTGGTGGTGCTTGCCGAAAGGGAATACACAGATCGCAGGGGGCTTCTAGTGCTGGAGTCAGTCCCCGAAGGGTTTGTTGTGGGAGGAGGGTTCAGACAAGGCGAAACGCAAAGTGGGGACCACGCGCTTGGTGCGGCAGTTGTAGACTCGACGTTCCTTGTCGGTGTTGCGTTGCTTGGGAGGCTCACTAATTACGAAGCCATTGGAGATAGCACGATCTCTTGAGTCCTATTGGTCTTCCATTATGGCCGACGGGGGGGGGGGGGGGGTTAGTACAGAGTAGTCGAGACTTTCTGGCAACACAAAACCTGCCTCGGCAATGGAGGGGTGGGGTTGTGGCGTTGAAACTGATTTGCACTCTGAGCGAGGAGGTGGTGCTGACGGCTTTGGAACACATGCACTCCACCTCCTCACTAGGGTTGGATGGGGTTCCCTCATCTTTTTATCAGCGCACGTCGGCTGTTTTTGCCCCTCAAATACTGCATGTGGTTGAGCGCATGTTGCAAGGAGCAATAGTGCATGTAGCTTGGTCACTAGCAATAATGAATTGCATCCCAAAGCACCCTAGCCTGCCAAAAGTAACAGCTTTGCGGCCAATTTGCCTGCAAAACTCGGTGTTCAAGTGGTTCGCGGGTTCCGCGCTAGTTTTGTTAGAGGACTTGATTGTGTTTGTGACTCCTAAGGAACAAACGGCTTTCCTTAGGAGTCGACATATCTTTGACCACTTTGGCGATCGAGGGGGGCTTGGGAAGCGTACAACGTGGGGGTGTTTTTGACGGTTGACTTTGCGAAAGGTTATGGCAGTCTCCAGCACTCCTATATGGAGGCTCTGCTGGAGTTTATGGAGGTGAGCCAAAGCCTGTGTCCGTTGCGGATCTATCTTTTCTCTGTGCCGTTTCTGTTTGCAGTAGGTAGGAGCGTTTTGCCAGAGTTTAAGGTATACCCCAAGTCTGGGGTAAGGCAAGGTATCCGCTCTCATTAGCGTCATTTGTGTTGTTCTATGCACCGCTAGAACAAGAAGAAGCCACACCAACGCTTGAGTGCTCCGCGATGATCTCCCCTGCATTGTTAGGAGGATTGGGGCAATGCAAAGACAAAAGCTGATCACTCATGCATTTGAGTTGTAGTGTGACAACACATGTTAAAAGACATTTTTGGCAAGAATGATGAAGTTTTTGCCGTCTGGCGTGGCGGCCACGTACCGTGCTGGAGCACCCCGGCCACCGCACTTGCGACGTGCTACGCACCCCGTTCAGTGGGGTCTCATAAATTTTACAAGTCATCTCGTGACAGACCACTTTAAGGTTCGCGTGACGGCGTGGCGGTTGCCTACCGCACTAGAGAGCCCTCTTGTACCTGCTTATCAGCTTAGGATCAGTGCCTCGTGCCCTGCATTGCAGGGATCCACTGTATCATATGCTGAAGTGAGGCCCACTTACCAAGAACTATCTTGAGAACTCTTCGAACTTCTGGAGTCAGCCAAGCCAAAAAAAAAAGGAAAAAAGCTGATCACTCATGCATTTGAATGGTAGTGTGACAACACATGTTAAAAGACATTTTTGGCAAGGATGATGAAACCAATGCCAAGGACCATGATAGGCAGCTAGGCACGTATGTGCTTGGATCACGCTTTGGGGTAATGGCCATTTGAGAGAATTTGTTTTTGCTTTGATTGCTCTCATTTGCCTTCATCGTCTCTAGTTCTTTGCAAAACTCTCCATTCAATATGGCAAATGGGAGCCAGTTTAATGTGAACATATGGCAAGAATATCGCTGCACGCAAAATCATTGAACAAAATCACCACCAAGGGAATGAAAAGGCCAAGGATGCGGACATCAAATTCGTTCGACCCTTCGAATGAGTTGGCATAGGCACATGGGATGTGGTTTCGACACGCAAAATAGCCACTGTGAGCTACCGTGACGTACCTTGATACTGACAAGTCAGATAACAAAATGTCCTTTGATGTCATATTCCACAAATGCAATACAATGAAGCAAGCAAACACAAAAAACTCTTCAAAACAGGTGTCCTAGGAATGCGACACTGTGGTTTCCTATCACTACTACATTGTCGCTATTAGGTGACAACAGTGCTTTTTTTTTTTTTTGGCCAAATTGCACTAAACATCCAACACATGGGGTGCTTCATCATGTGTAGTTATCCTCCAACGATGTAGGTGATAACATCGATGGACTTCACAAACTTGGGAAGGATGATGGCAACATGATGTACAAACTATAAATATTTCGGACATAGCACCGGAACACAATGGGGCTGCTGGTGCATGTGCCCAACTTCCACTAGTAGCAAGCAGAATTACACAAACGATGTGATAAGTGAGGTTAATTTGCAAAGAGCTATATGTAATGGACGCTTAGATTGATGGTCGCCTTTTTCACAATGCATGTATTTGCGCATGCACGCGCAAAGAAGGTCATGTTTGAGAAACACCTAAAATGTCTTTCTACAATTTTTTTTGTGTTGCATAGGAAATGGTAGTTTGAGCTTTCTGGGTGTTTAATTTTTTTTCGTCTCTTGAACATGCTCAATTGGTAAAGCTGCTCTTGGTGCTGCTCGTGTTTTGCACGCTTGGCTCACTAAGCTACATATGGACCTTGTGGTGGTTAAGGAGGATGAGGATGAAGCTGGTGAGGCACCAAATGCTTCATCAGTCTCTTTCATCTTGTTCATCCTTTATTGTGCCTCATGAACGTAGAGGAAGAGGATGCTGACTCTTGTGAAGAGTTTGGCAGTTGCGCTGCTTGGTAGTGGTGTGGGTTGTGGAGACCGGGGAAACGTAGGGACTAAAACGAGCATGGGTGCATGTGCTCCTTGCTTTACATATTCCGTTTTGTGGATGCACGTTTGCATTGTGCATTGTTTAGGCCTTGGATCCGTGAACAGCTTTGTTTTGTCCCGCACTGTGCTCGCTTGAAGGTGGTGCAACAGACTATTGCATGTGTGCATCGCCCTTGTGAGAATTGTTCCATATGTGTTTCTGCAACCCTAGCTGCCAGGCCTGAAAATTTCATGAAACTTTGCGAAAATTTCAAACTTTCACCAAAACTTTCAAATGAAAGAACAAATCCAAACCTTCAAGTTTCACAACCATGTGTCTTCAACAAGGGTAGCTCTATGCCTCTATCCGCTTTTCCTTTGCCCCAGCGTACCGGTCAGTGAGAATGCGCACTTGTGCGTGTGGAGACGCGCTCCTCCTTGCCTCTGCACCCCCTGGACCCCAAGACTCATGTTCTCTATACATACAAGGAGTCTTTTTCAATGCCACCAGCACGCCAGAGGGCTGACGAGCATGACAGGCTCAACACGCTGTGGAAGGCGGGCATCCTTGACACACCTCCAGAGAAGGAGTACAATGATATTGCACGGATGTTGAGCAGAATGTCGGGCTTCCCCATATCTCTTATTTCTTTGGTAGACGAGCATCGGCAGTGGTTCAAGGCAAAAGTTGGTGTCGTTGGCAACGAGGTGACCCGTTCCATCTCACTTTGTGACCATATTGTCGCGAGCCGAGAGCGGCTTGTCATCCACGATTGTACAACCCACCCCAGGGTTTTCGACAACCCACTTGTTACTGGAGAACAGAATGGATTTCGATGCTACATTGGGTTTCCCATTATCCCTGCTAGTACACAGCATTGCTTGGGGGCAGTTTGTTGTATCGACACCGTCCCCCATGAGGAGATCACCGACTCCCTTATCACGGACTTGGCAGAGCTCGCGAACATTGTGGGTGCTTTGATTGATCGGAATCTGCAAATTGCGTCACATGAAGAGCAGACCCACCTCTTTGTCGCCAAGATCAGCCACGAGTTACGCACTCCTCTGCATGGCATTTTGGGGTTGTCTGACACGTTGAAGGATGACCCCACCATTGGGCGTGAAGCAAGAGAAACTGTGGACCACATAGCATGTTGTGCCCACGGGAACCTACGGTGATCCTTCTGCTCCGACTTTCCCGTACCCCATCCCTCGAAATTTTGCTACAGTGTTGTGTGGCACTCCGCGAGGCGCTTCCGCTCTCTCATCCTTTCCATAGCTTTCGCATCGCCTTCAGTCTTCTGCAAGCCTCTTTTTTTGTACTTGATCCTGTTCGAACATAGTTCTGGATAGTACTACACATGGGGAAGAATGACATTCAGGGAGGTCAGGGAGGCCTCTGCAACCCCCTCTGGAACTAGCGAACATCAGCAACTCCGTACGGCACCCTCCTCGAACCTTGTGTGCACTCCTCTCTCTTTTTCCTCCTCTCCATACTCTTGAGCAGTGCGACGGCTCAATTGAGGTTTTGAAAAGAGCAGAGGGGCGGCTACTTTGGCCTTGCCGTGTTTGGGTGGGCCCGGTCCTTGTATGCGACCCCCTCCAGCCCCCCCGAGTTTTGAGATAGTGGTGCAGGGGCCGTGGTACCAACGGTGCCGAATTTTTTTTTGCCTGCTTAGTTGAAGGGGGTACTATGTGTTTGGTCCTTACTTTTCTGTGAACGTTCTCCTGCCGATGCTCCTGCTCTACCGTGTGATGTTGGCATGCTCGCACATTCTGTTTCTGTGTTGTGAATATCTGTTTGGTGTCATTTCTTTTCTGTGTATCTCAGTGTTGTTGATTTGTCTGTGATGCGTTGATATGGTGTATCGACAATCCATCAACACAGACAGAAGGGCCAAACAGAGACAATCAATAGCACAACGACACAACACATCCAGCCACAGGAATCCAAATGCGACAGCAAGAACACCGCCACAACAAACAGCCACCACACAGCAAAGCAAGAACAGCCAAAAACCCAACACAATGTACAAAACAAGCAGGCGGTTCTGCTCTCTTTGAAGGGGGTACTATGCCTTTGGTCCTTGTTCTGCTTTGTACAGCCCAGTGACACACCATGGCACCCCCCCCCTGGCCGTACCGCCAATACCCCCCCCCCCCCCCCCTCCTCCCAACCCCCCAGGGTTCCCGGTGTGGGACGCCAGACCCCAGTCGCCCTTTGTTCAACACACCATAACAGCAAGTGCACTTGACACCACACGGCATGCAGGCGCACAGACGCCGCCATTCCCACACCTTGTATGGCTGTATGTTGACCTCCAAACAATCCATTACCCACTGGGGTTTCTAAATCCTAAGGACCTAAATAGCCCAGGGCCGGTGGCAGTGGCCCATGAGGGTGACCTCTGACCGCCCCGCACCCCCATGACCCGGAATACCCGACACACAGGTGTGTGGCCGAGAGGGGCCAGCAACCGCAAGCATGCCAGTGCACCGGCGAACACCAAAGTGGGACACTATCGAACGCTACGCCCCAAACTCATTCCAAAAAGGCGACAAAGCCCAGAACCCTGTAGAGGCAGCCCAACTCTTACCCCATTCAGGGCGGAGGGGAGGGACAAGAACTGCAACGCACTGTCCGAGTGACACGCACAATCAAGGAACTGAGATGGCAATGAAGGTCGTGAGGCAGGCGCGGCTGGAGCTAAGTGGCGGGTCCACCCCTGACCTATTGAGCCCCGCCAACCCCCCAGGCAACATGCCAATCCCCCCCCCCCCCCCCGCCAAGTGTTGACAGAAAGGGCGGGTGGTGGGTCGCATCAGGTCTGGTTGTAGTTGCCCCCCCGTGGCTTGTACTCCAGGTTTCGAGAGGGCACGGCTGCATAGTGGACGGATAAGTAGGGGAAAGGTCTGCAGCTGCACATGTGGCAACCCGAAAGGATGGGCCTCTTGAGTACCATGGCTGTTTGGACGAAAAATTGTGGCCTCCTGAAACCGCCCGCTGTCGAGCCTGCAGCAGACACCAACGCACCAACCAAGTCACTGTTGGTTGGGGCAGTACTAGAACGAGGTTGAGCGTCACTGCCCCATCTGCACCATGCATCTGGCAACCACGTCACGCCCAGCGGCAATCATCCAAGGCGCTGACAATCGCCTCAAACAACGAATCCAAATCACTGCCACACAGCAACACAAGCAGCGACTGTTGGTGCACAACCCTCGTCGGTTGTGGAGGGCCGTGTCGGGGCAGGGGAAAAATTCATTGCGGGGGGCGGGGGTCGCTCGCGCCCCCCCAAAATGGGGGGGTGGTGGTGGGGAAAAGGGGCTCCCGTGGGGCCAGGGCACCAGTGTTAAGTGTTGTGCATGGACTACAAAACACCGTTCATCATGAATATGCATCACACCGACACGTTGGCCCGGACACAGGTCTTTTGTGGGGCTTCTGCCCCCTGGGAAATAGGCTCAGTCCCGGGAGCCCCTTTTGGGGGGGGGCGGGGAAGGGGATTGAGTGACCCCCGCCCCCTGCAAAGGAAGTTTTCTGAAGCCCGGTGGGAAACGGCCCCTCTACACCCCTCCCCTCCCCTCCCACGCTCCCCTCGTGTCAAAAACGTGCCTCAGCCAGGCCTCTCCCACCCTGTTCCAGCCTCTGACACTCCTCTCCAACCCTCTTCAGGATTGTCAATGATATTCTGGATTTTGCAAAGCTACAGCACGGCAAGTTGGAGTTGGCGATCGAGGAGTTCGATTTGAGGACTTGCATCGAATCCGCCCTGACCACAGCTGCGGCGATGCCGAAAGCGGCAGGGCTGCAGCTGGGGTATCTGATGTCTCACGACCTCACCATCGAGGGGGACAGCCACCGGCTGCGGCAGATCCTGCTCAATCTACTGTGCAATGCCATCAAGTTCACGGAGAAAGGCTCCGTCACGCTGTCATGCAGACTGCTGAGTGTGGGAGATACCATTGGGATGCGGTTCATGGTCGAGGACAGCGGCACTGGGATCAGCTCTGAGGAATTGGGGCACCTCTTGAAGGATTTCGGCCAGGTCGGCAGCTCCGTCGCCCAGAGACAATGTGGTACGGGCCTCGGGCTTGTTATCTCCCAGCACTTGCTCAAGGCCATGGGCACGAAGATGGAGATCGAGAGCACCCCTGGCCTAGGCTCTCGATTCTCTTTTTCGCTGCAGTGCCCAGGAGAGCTTCACTTGCCACCGATGGAGACAAGGGACAAGCAGGCCTTGGTTATCCATTCCTGTCATCAGCACTTTGCATGTGCGCAGTCGCTCTGCGAATCTCTGGGGATGCAGGTGTGCCAGGACAGTGTTGTGCGATGGGTTCCTGCGTGTTGCCATTCTTGACTTGTTGGACCCAAGTGCGAAAGGGTCCAGGCGTTTGTCAAGGCCCTTCTGAGGGGCGGAAACCACAGAGGGTGATCGGTTGCGGGTGGGCTGGGTGCCCTCCGGAGCGGACTTTGAGCCATGTATCCCTCGATGTGGCCCCGTATCGGTGTCTCGGCTGTTTGTGGCGAAATGGTGCCGACTCTGCGCAATTCTGGGGCCGGTTTGTGGGGTGTTTCTGGGACGTATGGACCGAGCCTCTTTGACAGAGGCAAAGCAACGGTTTTGAGGAGGCTTGTGAGAGGGCCTTGGGCGCCAAATGGCTCTTTTTGGCCACGAGAGGCAGGGACCTGTTTCTTCGGAGGGATACTACGGTTCACCGGCAGCAGCCCATCCTGTCCAGCCCGCCGATCCAGGACGGGCGCTTCCGAGTATATCACTGGGGCCGTACGACGGTGCAACCAGGAATTCGCTATCATTACGAGCCCGGATGATAGTCGGCACGAAGTTGCCCCCCCCGTACCCCCCCCCCCCGGTACCCCCTCCCCCCCGTACCCCCCCCCCACCTCCCCCCCGTACCCCCCCCCCCCGCCGTACCTCCCCCCCGTAACCCCCCCCCCCCTGTAGCTCCGAGGTACGGGGGGGGGCGACTTCGTGCCGTATATGGGATACAGGGACTGCCACTTGCTTGGGCTGGGGTATGCATTGGGCAGTTGCCGCTCCCCGCCGGGGCATGCTCCCCTTCCCGTGCCGCCGTGTCCATCCATTTCTTCCATCCCACTGTCGTTCTTTTTTCTAGGTTTGCTGTGTCCGCTCGCTCCCAGTGGCGCAGCTGCTTTTGAGAGGAGCGGGAGCTGGGATTCGGCAGCACAAGTTTCATGTCGTGCTCTGTGAAGCGAGGCTTCTCAATGACCTTGATGACAATTCTGATGTGCTCGATATGACTCATGGTTCTCCGTGGGTTGTGCTCGGAGAAATGCCCAAAGAAATGTCCAAATGTTTGTCCCTGACAGGCAATGTCTATGCGGTCAAATCGTTACTGCTGCAGAGAAGACTGAAGGATCGATTGGTGGGGTTGTTCAGTCAAAATCTGATCGGGAACTGCCAGACCTCACAACCGCCAACCGCACGATGCACCACCTCGGAGACCGCCCGGGAGTCGAAGGGAATGAAAGTCCTGAGCGTGGATGACGTCCCCATGAACCAGCAAGTCATGCAGAGGTTCCTGAAGCGATTGGGGGCGCAGGTGCATCTGGCGAACAACGGAAGCGAGGTATGCGTCGGTTCTTCTCGAATCTGAGCCCTGCGCCTTGTGGTTTGAGCCGGGGGGTATTATTCTGGTGCATGCCTGGCGGCCGTTGTTACCGCTGCAGCGTTGGAAGATTGTACCTCGGTAGTGCTGTGTGTTGCCGTGATTAGTCGATCAAGAAAGAGTCATGGTGTCATTTGACACTATGTTCTCTGTAGGTAAAAGCAAACGGACGACTATCTATTGTACCTGGAATGCGACTGTTTGCTGTTCTTCCAGACCGAAAGGCGCCTATGGTACCACTGATGAGGCTTTTGTTTTGATCTTGCACGTCTGCTTGCCCCCAACACCAGACCGCAACTCATACGACTCCATACGGGGCATATTAATGTAGTTTTTAGCCTATTTGGGGTGTTTGTTACTTGGGGTAGATTCTCTGCGAGGTGGACTTGCCGAAGGCAATAGAATTTTTGTTGTATATTGGACCCCCTAACCCATGGCGGGGGTCCTAGGTCCCAACTCCAGGTACCCCCAGTCGCCCTCTCCCCGTATGGCCCCTTGGCTGTGAGGACTTGGCCGTTTTCACGATGGATAGGCTGTTTAGTGGCACGTGAAAGTTTTTTGAAATTTGCTTTTTCATGAAACCCTTCCGTTGCCCATAGGATGGGTTTGGGTGATCATTTGGTGACAATACGGCTACTTGAGCACCCATGGAGACCAACGTAGTGGCCGCTAGGCCTATGTAGCCCATGCCATGGGCCCTCCGAAAGCCCCAAAATTGTTGTTGCGTAGGCTGTTTAGTGACACTTGGAGATTTTTTTTTCACATTTTGACTTTTTCCAAAACCCTTCTATTGCCCCTAGGATGGGTTTGGGTGATCATTTGGTCACAATACGGGTACTTGAGCGCCCATGGGGACCCGCATAGTGGCCACTGGGCCCATCTAGCCCGAGCCATGGGCCCCCCAAAAGCTTCAAAATTGCTGTTTGTAGGTGGTTCAATGGCATTTGGTGTGTGCACAAACTGCTTAAGCAGTTTTCCACCCTCCACAGGTCAAAAATGGAACATTTTGCAAAAAAATCACCTCGAAGAGGGTTGTTAGATCAAGCGGGGAGCTTTTGTACAATACGTTTGTTCACTTGGGCTTTGTGACTTTGTGACCACGTGCCGAATCAGCTGTCAATTTGTGCTCGCTTTGCACTGTTTTGATCGTCACCAGGCGCACTGTTTCGTTTTGCAATGCTTTCTTCATCTGAAATTCGTGAAAAATCATGCCATGAGGACTATCACAAATGGCTTTTTTTGTTCTTCCTGTGGGTTTTGGTGCTTCTCTGTTGTAGGAGAATGATTTCCTGCTTGTGCTGGCCGCATTCCTATATGCCTTCAACAATATGTTGTGAAACATTCCCTCACTTGTCCTTTCCAAAGGGCAATGCCTTCATTTGTACACCTTCTGAGGGCTACACTTGCACACCGCAGGTGCACTACAGGCGGATTTTCTCTCTGAGTTGTCATTATTGTCCCACGTGTTGGTCCCTGAGGACGGCTTAATGCTTCAGGTGGCAGAACTGGTGGCCAGTATCCAACAACCTTTGCTGGTGGACTGGTGCACTGTCGTGTTGTGGAGATGGTGTCGCGGGCTTTGTCGCCTCAGGTAAGGTAACATTGGGGCTGTACCTGCGAGCATCAGTTCACATTCGTTTGGTTGTTCATGCCACCAGTTGAACAACTCTACATGCAGGGGGTGTGCATCAGGACATATTACAACAAAGCCGGGGTGCGGGTCTCTCGGACTGCTCACCCGTGCGCGCAGTGTGTGCAGCTATCCAAGTCTCTGAGTCTCGAGTTGTCTAGCTTGTATGACTTGTCGTTTTCGCATGGCACAAGACTGCAATATTTTGCGCTTTTGTTTGCACAAAACTGCAAAAAATCGCACACAAATGTGCCAGGTTTGGGCTACGAACCTGCAAAATTCGAGTATACTCGAGCACAAAAAGGGTTCAATACGGGTGGGTATACATGTTTATGATTGTCTTAGTGTGCAAACCACTCTGACCGGGTCATGGGAGACAAGTGTGCATGTACATGGAATGTTTGCATGGGTTTCTACAAGCGACATAGTGTGTGGAGTACTTCCGCGGTGTGTGTGGGCTGTTCTATCTATAGTGGACGGCATGGGGTTGGACTGACGAATAACCAGTTGGGTTCCGCTGTGCCTCCTACCATTTTCTCTGATGGCACGACCGCAACAAATCGTGTCGTGATGCATGTGCTGGCCGGTACACCCCTTATGGCATCGACCTGAAACGTGTGCATCCATGTGTGTAGCCATGGTGTGGGTACTGTCCAGTAGCCAGCTTCCATGAAGTGTGCAGTGTCCTCATTTTCGATGGTGGCAGCAACGTGGAAAAAAGTTGTAGCGATACCACTCTCCAGCTGGATATCGCTTCAGTGATGTGACAAGTGGGATGACCTATCCATGAATTGGGTCAGGGGCTGCAGCAGACGGCGGACGAGGAAGCAGCAACAAGGTGCATGCGGTGTGCAATGGCAGCTCACCAGTCAGCTCACAGTCTCCTGCTCTGCCCTCTACGTTCTGGTTCTTGGTGGACGAAATGGTGCTTCCTGTTGTAGGCTATCGATGCTGCCCGTAAAGAGACATTCGATTTGATTCTAATGGATGTCGACATGCCTGTCATGGGCGGTGTGGAGGCCGCCGCGATATTGAAGCAAGAGCAGCCTTCCACACCGGTCGTGCTGATCACCGCCAGCACCGATGATGCCACTCTGGACGCTTGTCGCAACTCTGGGGCGGATGATATCATGCCAAAGCCCTTCAATTGTGAAATGTTGGCGCTTTTGCTGGAGCAAGTGGCATTGTATGTGTTGCCTGTTCTGTGTTGCCAGTTGCGGACTGCTCGGGTGGCACAGGGGTATACATGTCAGTCGTAAGACGCTGAGAGTTGCTGAGGAGTGGAGAGAACTGCGGAGCTTGACCGAGTGGATTCAGAAGCACCTGGGCCCTGGCGCACTGCTCCGGCACACCTCCTCAGCAACTGCTGCAAGCAAGCAATGACATCTGCTGTGCGAGTCTGCAGGGCCTCTATTATCGCACGGCTCCTCTGGAAGCATAACCCGCAGCAGCACCCTCAGCCCCCCCCCCTCCCCGCCCCCTTCCGCTTCACTGCAGGAGCCGACGGGGAGGGGCAAAGGCACATGGCGGTGCCAGAGGGACCCCTGTGTGCTGTTTGGTCCGACCGCCATGGGTGAGTCGATCTCACAGGCGGACAGGCGGGGTCAGGAATGGAGATATCAGCGAAGCATTATTTTGATGGTGTTGGGGTGGACTTGGCGGGCCCGGGGGGGGTGGGGTGCCCCCCCCCCCCCACCCAACCCAACCCCCCTCCCGTCCTCCTCAAAAAGTGGAACCCGGGTACAGGGCACTGGAGGGGTCAAAATCTAAATGACGTTGGGGGATCATTTTGTTTGCCAAAATGACAGTTTTACAAAGCGTTGGACATCCGATATCACCCGTCGGGGAATGCTATGCAAATGACCCCACAAAAGGAGTGAGGAGGAGGAACGATCCCATTTGGTGTGTCTGAAACACGCACTGGCGTCCGACAGGCGCAATGGAGAAACGCAGGGGGTGCCATAAGGACGCTCACCCGTTTTTTTTTTACTATGGCATCCACTCTCTGATGTTTGGTGGCTACCCACCAACCGCCATCGGTTACCCACCAACCGCCATCGGTTACCCACCGGCCGCCATCGTAGGGCGTATTGAACACTCCGAGTTTTTTTTTTTTCATTACGGCACCCCCTGGCGAAACGCACTGTCTGAGCGAGAACCTCCCGCCCATCTGCTTTTTGGCCAGTGGTCTGCATACGGCACGGCATCAAGAAAGTGTTGCACGTGACCAAGCGGCCCAATGCCCTTGATGGGATAACAGACACCGAGCATGACTGGCATGGACCTGAAGAGCTTTCTGCCGCTTACCCACTGGAGGAGGGTCCGGGGTAAAGTGTGATGAAGGTGAGCTCAGTGAAGGTGCAGGTGGACCCTTTGGTGCACTTACCTTGTTTGACACAGCCATCTGCGAGCTACCGGATTGGGTCCCCAGGGGGCGGGCGGACAACACCCACGCAACAAACAATATTCTAATTCCCCTGGTGCCCGGCCGCAAGCAAAGTGCCCAGGGGCACTGCTGGTGTGCGCTTACGCAAAGGACCAGGGAGTTGCAGCAGCACAAGAACTGAGGCCATCCTCTTCAATTGTCTGGGTGTCCAAATCCCCTGCAGGACAGCAGGCGTGGCACTTCGCAGATGATGCACCTGCGACGGCATGTGCTGCTGATGTCCAGTCTTTGAGCCAAGCACAGCAGCCACAGGATACAGCTGCAGCTAATGTGAACTGTGCCCCCCCCCCCCCCCCCACCCCACCAGAGCCCCCCGGGGCCGGGGGGGGGGGGTTATCTGGGGGGCGGGGGGGGGGGGGGGGGCAAGGCGGAGTTCATATACCGGGCAAATACTTGAAGTCTGCAGCCATTTGAGGCAAATGTTTGTTTTTTTTTTTGCATTTTTTCAGCGCATTTTGCGCACCCACATTTTTTTTAGTACTTCTGACATTGCTCTCTATAAATGGATGCAGCAAGTCCGAGCAAACAACGCCACATCAAAAGTGCCACAGGGTCGTCCAACAGGCCGCCGCCGGGCAGGAGCGGCAGGGATCTCTACCACTTGCACCATACCAATAACAATCCCACCACAAAAATCGGCCCTTTCTGCGTTGTGGCCTTCAGCTGCAAATCCAGGTGCTTGAGCACCCACGGGGACCCGCGTCGTTGCAGCTAGGCCCATATGGCCTAGTCCATAGGCCATGGGCCATGGCCCCCCAGAAAGCTCCGAAATTGCTGTTTTTGGGGCTGTCTGGTAGCACCTGAAGATTTTCGAAAATTTGCCATTTCCCAAAACCTTCCTGTCGCCCTTGGGATCAGTTTGGATGATCAATTGGTGACAATACGGGTACTGGAGCACCCATGGGAACCCACATGGTGGCCGCTGGGCCTGAGTACCCCGGGCAATGCCCCCCCCAGCCCCAAAAGTGCTGTTGTTTAGGCTGTTAAGCAGCACCTGAAAATTTTCGATGATCGACTTTTTTCTCTCTTCGAGGTGCCTTGCTGAAGGCAATAGAATTTACTCAAGTACCAGTGTCTTTGGGCCCATTTATGGTACCCAAACTGTTAGGTTCCAAACCCCCCACCCACCCACCCGAGGACAACACTCCCCACAAGCATAGGTCTGAGCGCCCCGTACTCTCTAGCACCCAGATGAAGTGCACAATCGCATGGTGACAGTGTTGAATGACTGAGTGATGTACACGGTCAAGGTGTTGAGTGATAGTGCAGAGTGACACGACAGCAACACTGAGTGATGTACAGAGCAATGATGAGAGAGTAGGAGTTGCAGAAGTGGCAGCACATGCACACATTTGCGCAGCCCCTCTTATTGTGTGCCCTCGTTGCTGAATGCTGTGTGTTGCATGGGGTCCGTCCATGTGTTTGTCTGTCTATCAGGGCATCAGCTGTCCATACGCCCCCAGGACCTCCCAGGTCCACTGTGGCCCTACCCCCTGCCGCTCCAGGCCCCTCAGCAAGCGCTTCTGATTGCCACCTAATCTCCTCGTCTGAGAGTTATCCCCCGGCGACTGTGCCGTGTCAAAGCTCGCAACGATGCTCCTCTTCTCCGGCACCGGACATGCCCCGCAGCTCTAGCGCGGCAAGTGCGGAATATCGCGTGTGGTCGCTGAAAAACATTCTGAGGCAGCCACCTCTCTGACCAGTTGATGAAGGCTGCGCTTGGCGTTTCGTTGGCGAATTCCAAACCGGGAACCGGAGCCTTTCGGTGCCATGTGAACATTTGTCCCCGAATTGGTGGATTCCCCCGCAGGAGGTTAGGCATAGGTGTCGCGTCTGCAGGCCACTGCCGACTTGTTCCAGCAGAGACACATGGGCTGAGGGCTGGCCAGAACGGCCGGTTTTAGGTCCCTTTTTTTGGGACCAAATATTGAGATGGTATCCGACAGTGATGAGCATGCTCGTGGTCCCTTACTGTGTTTTCGCCATGCCCACTCCATTTCCTGGTATCAGAATCAGCTTATCCTCGACATGTCACGTCCGCTACCACATGGCAATCGTAGCGTCGGACAGCTCTGATCCTTGATTCCGAGAGATGTCTCGAATGCTTTCGGGTGAGCGACTCCGCTTAGAATCAAGGGTGCTCCGCTTAGACTCAGGGGAACTCCGCTTAGAATCAAGGGTACGGCACTTGGAATGAGGGGTACTCCGCGTAGAATGAAGGGTACTCCGCTTAGAATCAAGGGTACTCCGCTTACAATCAAGGGTACGTGTCAGGCAAGTGCCAGGCAGGCCACTTACCAAAACTACCGCATCCACAGGGGATGGCTTTCCAGCTTACCAGCCTGGCTGCACTGTAGTGTCTCACACGGTCTCTGCACGCTCTCTTGTTTTGGTGCCATTTTAAGGTCCAGAGTGAGAAATGTATTTTAGCAGCAAGCAAGCAGCAGCAGCAGCACACGATGCAATATTATCTGCGTGGACGCTGTGGTTCGAAATCGCCATCCAAGTAGCCCTCAGCGGAGCAACTGCGCATCACCTGAAACAGGTTTCGTGTGATTTCTAGCCGTCTAGGCCATTTTGTGGCCCATTGGGTGTCCAAAAAATGGCTATTTTTCGCCAGGGTTGAGGATGATTGTCCTGCAACGTCACCATATCCTTCAAAGGCTTGCTCTATCGAACAGGAACATTGACAGCAAAGGGAATGCGCAACACATGCGCAATACGACGTCGTCAATTTTACTGCTCTGTTTCGATTCCATTGCAACAGGCTGGAGACTGAGCATCATGCGATTCAGCATCCTGTCCCGGTCGCTAGGCAAGACATTTGTGCATCAAACTCTCTGGTTTGGGGGGGGTATGGGCAAGTTATTGGCGTATTGTTTCTTTGTTGTACCCTGAGTCGCATGCGTGTATGCCATTGCCTAAATCCTGGGGAGCCCGTCGGACCCCTCATTGTGCACCTGCATGCGCAAGGGGTGGGGTTCCTGAGAAGCTGGGTCAGTGACCAGGGAGGGATGTAATTTTGGCGCCACTTGGCTGGTCCGGGTCCAGAGGGGGGGGGTGTCATTTTTTGTGACTGTTTACAAAAAAAGTAAAGGGCCATAGTGGGAGAATGCAAACCCTAAAAATATTGTGACCAAATAGGCATCTGTTAGTACAGGCTCATCTAGTGGCAGTGGCAGCGATAGTGACAGTGATAATGACAGGTCAAGTAGTGGTAGCTGCAGCGAGCAAGACAATAGTGTCAATGTGAGTGATGGCAGTGAATGACATTGAATGACATTCAATAGCATTGGCAATGTTGCATCCACAGGGCTCTGTGCCTGTCATGTGTGTTTTTGTTGCATCACCCCCCCCGCCCCACCCCCCCTTCCCATGGACATACATGGGCTGAGGGCTGGCCAGAACGGCCGGTTTTAGGTCCCTTTTTTTGGGACCAAATATTGAGATGGTATCCGACAGTGATGAGCATGCTCATGGTCCCTTGCTGTGTTTTCGCCATGCCCACTCCATTTCCTGGTACGGGGGGGGGGGGGAATATTTATTACGGGAAGAAACCTGTCTGGAAAAATTTCCTGTGCTGGGGGGGGGGGGGTATGATCGGGGGAGGGTGGTGCAGAATTAAATACGTCATGTGGATGGATGGTCTGGTTGGAATCCGTGTTGTCTGCTTGGCTGCTGTGAATACCTCTGCGATCAACACAGGGTTCTATCCTTCAGGGCACTTCAGGCTGCCTACCACATGTAGTTGCCAGTTAATTGTGAGCGCAGTGTCAACCGACACTGTGTTCTCTGTAGGTAGGTCTCTGTAGAGCCGACGTTAGGCGTTGCCCTTCACCATGGAAAAGTGTGGCGCAATTTTTCCCATCACTTTTAACGATTGTGGCGGAATTTTTCCCCGGCGGAATTTTTCCGGGCAAAAATTTTCCCGTACTAAAGTTCCCCCCCCCCTGTATCAGAATCAGCTTATCCTCGACCTGTCACGTCCGCTACCACATGGCAATCGTAGCGTCGGACAGCTCTGATCCTTGATTCCGAGAGATGTCTCGAATGCTTTCTGGTGACCGGGCTTTACCAGCTTTAATTCCAGGGAGACGGATCGCGTGTGTGTTGCATTTCTTGTTTATGTGTCAGGCAAGTGCCAGGCAGGCCACTTACCAAAACTACCGCATCCACAGGGGATGGCTTTCCGCCATATGATCCTGTCCATCCTTGCTGCATTTTGTCCCCTCCCGCCATCTCCTCCTCTCCCTCCTGGGTGACCTGCTGTACCATAGAGTTGGCCCGATGTATGCTGCACAGGTGTCAGTCTACTGCAAGCGAGTGGCTGCCCAGCCCTTGCTCAGTGTGCGCCTCAGTGGGTACCGCAGGCCCTCCATTTGCGTCCTCGCATCAAATACCACAGGCGCTTCCCTCACGGTGGCCATGCGGTTGTTCATCCTGTCCACACAATCAGCTACACGTACTTGGTGTGGGCCTGCCCTAGCAGTCTGCGCTCTGTCCAGCAGGGCTTGGACAAATGTAAAGGCACATCTCACTTGTACAAAGTGCAGTGCCTGGTGCCCCTGACGAGCCCAGGACAGCATAAATTCGCTGCCATGCTGGAGCTCAGAGGGCTGTACGCCCATGCAGTCTGCTTATACCGCTCGAAGTCCTCGCGGCGTATATGGCACTAGTCCTGCCAGCAATGGCACACACTATTATTGAGCATGGACGCTTTTTGTCCCTTGACTCGGATGATTCCGACGCTTACCTGTGCCCTAAGAGAGCCGACCAGACCCATGCTGCACCCCATGTGGCACTTTGACCCTTGGGCCACGCGCTAATCCCGTATTACAGTCCACCTGCTGCTGACAAGCCATGGTTTTTCTGTGGGCTTGTCCCTGAGGTGGTGACAATGTATCGGGGGAGGCGTACCAGCCTGGCTGCACTGTAGTGTATCGCACGCTCTCTGCACGCTCTCTTGTTTTGGTGCCATTTTAAGGTCCAGAGTGAGAAATGTATTTTAGCAGCAAGCAAGCAGCAGCAGCAGCACACGATGCAATATTATCTGCGTGGACGCTGTGGTTCGAAATCGCCATCCAAGTAGCCCTCAGCGGAGCAACTGCGCATCACCTGAAACAGGTTTCGTGTGATTTCTAGCCGTCTAGGCCATTTTGTGGCCCATTGGGTGTCCAAAAAATGGCTATTTTTCGCCAGGGTTGAGGATGATTGTCCTGCAACGTCACCATATCCTTCAAAGGCTTGCTCTATCGAACAGGAACATTGACAGCAAAGGGAATGCGCAACACATGCGCAATACGACGTCGTCAATTTTACTGCTCTGTTTCGATTCCATTGCAACAGGCTGGAGACTGAGCATCATGCGATTCAGCATCCTGTCCCGGTCGCTAGGCAAGCCATTTGTGCATCAAACTCTCTGGTTTGGGGGGGGTATGGGCAAGTTATTGGCGTATTGTTTCTTTGTTGTACCCTGAGTCGCATGCGTGCATGCCATTGCCTAAATCCTGGGGAGCCCGTCGGACCCCTCATTGTGCACCTGCATGCGCAAGGGGTGGGGTTCCTGAGAAGCTGGGTCAGTGACCAGGGAGGGATGTAATTTTGGCGCCACTTGGCTGGTCCGGGTCCAGAGGGGGGGGGTGTCATTTTTTGTGACTGTTTACAAAAAAAGTAAAGGGCCATAGTGGGAGAATGCAAACCCTAAAAATATTGTGACCAAATAGGCATCTGTTAGTACAGGCTCATCTAGTGGCAGTGGCAGCGATAGTGACAGTGATAATGACAGGTCAAGTAGTGGTAGCTGCAGCGAGCAAGACAATAGTGTCAATGTGAGTGATGGCAGTGAATGACATTGAATGACATTCAATAGCATTGGCAATGTTGCATCCACAGGGCTCTGTGCCTGTCATGTGTGTTTTTGTTGCATCACCCCCCCCGCCCCACCCCCCCTTCCCATGGACATACATGGGCTGAGGGCTGGCCAGAACGGCCGGTTTTAGGTCCCTTTTTTTGGGACCAAATATTGAGATGGTATCCGACAGTGATGAGCATGCTCATGGTCCCTTGCTGTGTTTTCGCCATGCCCACTCCATTTCCTGGTACGGGGGGGGGGGAAATATTTATTACGGGAAGAAACCTGTCTGGAAAAATTTCCTGTGCTGGGGGGGGGGTATGATCGGGGGAGGGGGGTGCAGAATTAAATACGTCATGTGGATGGATGGTCTGGTTGGAATCCGTGTTGTCTGCTTGGCTGCTGTGAATACCGCTGCGATCAACACAGGGTTCTATCCTTCAGGGCACTTCAGGCTGCCTACCACATGTAGTTGCCAGTTAATTGTGAGCGCAGTGTCAACCGACACTGTGTTCTCTGTAGGTAGGTCTCTGTAGAGCCGACGTTAGGCGTTGCCCTTCACCATGGAAAAGTGTGGCGCAATTTTTCCCATCACTTTTAACGATTGTGGCGGAATTTTTCCCCGGCGGAATTTTTCCGGGCAAAAATTTTCCCGTACTAAAGTTCCCCCCCCCCTGTATCAGAATCAGCTTATCCTCGACCTGTCACGTCCGCTACCACATGGCAATCGTAGCGTCGGACAGCTCTGATCCTTGATTCCGAGAGATGTCTTGAATGCTTTCTGGTGACCGGGCTTTACCAGCTTTAATTCCAGGGAGACGGATCGCGTGTGTGTTGCATTTCTTGTTTATGTGTCAGGCAAGTGCCAGGCAGGCCACTTACCAAAACTACCGCATCCGCAGGGGATGGCTTTCCGCCATATGATCCTGTCCATCCTTGCTGCATTTTGTCCCCTCCCGCCATCTCCTCCTCTCCCTCCTGGGTGACCTGCTGTACCATAGAGTTGGCCCGATGTATGCTGCACAGGTGTCAGTCTACTGCAAGCGAGTGGCTGCCCAGCCCTTGCTCAGTGTGCGCCTCAGTGGGTACCGCAGGCCCTCCATTTGCGTCCTCGCATCAAATACCACAGGCGCTTCCCTCACGGTGGCCATGCGGTTGTTCATCCTGTCCACACAATCAGCTACACGTACTTGGTGTGGGCCTGCCCTAGCAGTCTGCGCTCTGTCCAGCAGGGCTTGGACAAATGTAAAGGCACATCTCACTTGTACAAAGTGCAGTGCCTGGTGCCCCTGACGAGCCCAGGACAGCATAAATTCGCTGCCATGCTGGAGCTCAGAGGGCTGTACGCCCATGCAGTCTGCTTATACCGCTCGAAGTCCTCGCGGCGTATATGGCACTAGTCCTGCCAGCAATGGCACACACTATTATTGAGCATGGACGCTTTTCGTCCCTTGACTCGGATGATTCCGACGCTTACCTGTGCCCTAAGAGAGCCGACCAGACCCATGCTGCACCCCATGTGGCACTTTGACCCTTGGGCCACGCGCTAATCCCGTATTACAGTCCACCTGCTGCTGACAAGCCATGGTTTTTCTGTGGGCTTGTCCCTGAGGTGGTGACAATGTATCGGGGGAGGCGTACCAGCCTGGCTGCACTGTAGTGTATCGCACGCTCTCTGCACGCTCTCTTGTTTTGGTGCCATTTTAAGGTCCAGAGTGAGAAATGTATTTTAGCAGCAAGCAAGCAGCAGCAGCAGCACACGATGCAATATTATCTGCGTGGACGCTGTGGTTCGAAATCGCCATCCAAGTAGCCCTCAGCGGAGCAACTGCGCATCACCTGAAACAGGTTTCGTGTGATTTCTAGCCGTCTAGGCCATTTTGTGGCCCATTGGGTGTCCAAAAAATGGCTATTTTTCGCCAGGGTTTAGGATGATTGTCCTGCAACGTCACCATATCCTTCAAAGGCTTGCTCTATCGAACAGGAACATTGACAGCAAAGGGAATGCGCAACACATGCGCAATACGACGTCGTCAATTTTACTGCTCTTTTTCGATTCCATTGCAACAGGCTGGAGACTGAGCATCATGCGATTCAGCATTCTGTCCCGGTCGCTAGGCAAGGCATTTGTGCATCAAACTCTCTGGTTTGGGGGGGGTATGGGCAAGTTATTGGCGTATTGTTTCTTTGTTGTACCCTGAGTCGCATGCGTGCATGCCATTGCCTAAATCCTGGGGAGCCCGTCGGACCCCTCATTGTGCACCTGCATGCGCAAGGGGTGGGGTTCCTGAGAAGCTGGGTCAGTGACCAGGGAGGGATGTAATTTTGGCGCCACTTGGCTGGTCCGGGTCCAGAGGGGGGGGGTGTCATTTTTTGTGACTGTTTACAAAAAAAGTAAAGGGCCATAGTGGGAGAATGCAAACCCCAAAAATATTGTGACCAGATAGGCATCTGTTAGTACAGGCTCATCTAGTGGCAGTGGCAGCGATAGTGACAGTGATAATGACAGGTCAAGTAGTGGTAGCTGCAGCGAGCAAGACAATAGTGTCAATGTGAGTGATGGCAGTGAATGACATTGAATGACATTCAATAGCATTGGCAATGTTGCATCCACAGGGCTCTGTGCCTGTCATGTGTGTTTTTGTTGCATCACCCCCCCCGCCCCAGCCCCCCTTCCCATGGACATACATGGGCTGAGGGCTGGCCAGAACGGCCGGTTTTAGGTCCCTTTTTTTGGGACCAAATATTGAGATGGTATCCGACAGTGATGAGCATGCTCATGGTCCCTTGCTGTGTTTTCGCCATGCCCACTCCATTTCCTGGTACGGGGGGGGGGGGGAATATTTATTACGGGAAGAAACCTGTCTGGAAAAATTTCCTGTGCTGGGGGGGGGGGGTATGATCGGGGGAGGGGGGTGCAGAATTAAATACGTCATGTGGATGGATGGTCTGGTTGGAATCCGTGTTGTCTGCTTGGCTGCTGTGAATACCGCTGCGATCAACACAGGGTTCTATCCTTCAGGGCACTTCAGGCTGCCTACCACATGTAGTTGCCAGTTAATTGTGAGCGCAGTGTCAACCGACACTGTGTTCTCTGTAGGTAGGTCTCTGTAGAGCCGACGTTAGGCGTTGCCCTTCACCATGGAAAAGTGTGGCGCAATTTTTCCCATCACTTTTAACGATTGTGGCGGAATTTTTCCCCGGCGGAATTTTTCCGGGCAAAAATTTTCCCGTACTAAACCCCCCCCCCCCTGTATCAGAATCAGCTTATCCTCGACCTGTCACGTCCGCTACCACATGGCAATCGTAGCGTCGGACAGCTCTGATCCTTGATTCCGAGAGATGTCTTGAATGCTTTCTGGTGACCGGGCTTTACCAGCTTTAATTCCAGGGAGACGGATCGCGTGTGTGTTGCATTTCTTGTTTATGTGTCAGGCAAGTGCCAGGCAGGCCACTTACCAAAACTACCGCATCCACAGGGGATGGCTTTCCGCCATATGATCCTGTCCATCCTTGCTGCATTTTGTCCCCTCCCGCCATCTCCTCCTCTCCCTCCTGGGTGACCTGCTGTACCATAGAGTTGGCCCGATGTATGCTGCACAGGTGTCAGTCTACTGCAAGCGAGTGGCTGCCCAGCCCTTGCTCAGTGTGCGCCTCAGTGGGTACCGCAGGCCCTCCATTTGCGTCCTCGCATCAAATACCACAGGCGCTTCCCTCACGGTGGCCATGCGGTTGTTCATCCTGTCCACACAATCAGCTACACGTACTTGGTGTGGGCCTGCCCTAGCAGTCTGCGCTCTGTCCAGCAGGGCTTGGACAAATGTAAAGGCACATCTCACTTGTACAAAGTGCAGTGCCTGGTGCCCCTGACGAGCCCAGGACAGCATAAATTCGCTGCCATGCTGGAGCTCAGAGGGCTGTACGCCCATGCAGTCTGCTTATACCGCTCGAAGTCCTCGCGGCGTATATGGCACTAGTCCTGCCAGCAATGGCACACACTATTATTGAGCATGGACGCTTTTTGTCCCTTGACTCGGATGATTCCGACGCTTACCTGTGCCCTAAGAGAGCCGACCAGACCCATGCTGCACCCCATGTGGCACTTTGACCCTTGGGCCACGCGCTAATCCCGTATTACAGTCCACCTGCTGCTGACAAGCCATGGTTTTTCTGTGGGCTTGTCCCTGAGGTGGTGACAATGTATCGGGGGAGGCGTACCAGCCTGGCTGCACTGTAGTGTATCGCACGCTCTCTGCACGCTCTCTTGTTTTGGTGCCATTTTAAGGTCCAGAGTGAGAAATGTATTTTAGCAGCAAGCAAGCAGCAGCAGCAGCACACGATGCAATATTATTTGCGTGGACGCTGTGGTTCGAAATCGCCATCCAAGTAGCCCTCAGCGGAGCAACTGCGCATCACCTGAAACAGGTTTCGTGTGATTTCTAGCCGTCTAGGCCATTTTGTGGCCCATTGGGTGTCCAAAAAATGGCTATTTTTCGCCAGGGTTTAGGATGATTGTCCTGCAACGTCACCATATCCTTCAAAGGCTTGCTCTATCGAACAGGAACATTGACAGCAAAGGGAATGCGCAACACATGCGCAATACGACGTCGTCAATTTTACTGCTCTGTTTCGATTCCATTGCAACAGGCTGGAGACTGAGCATCATGCGATTCAGCATCCTGTCCCGGTCGCTAGGCAAGACATTTGTGCATCAAACTCTCTGGTTTGGGGGGGGTATGGGCAAGTTATTGGCGTATTGTTTCTTTGTTGTACCCTGAGTCGCATGCGTGTATGCCATTGCCTAAATCCTGGGGAGCCCGTCGGACCCCTCATTGTGCACCTGCATGCGCAAGGGGTGGGGTTCCTGAGAAGCTGGGTCAGTGACCAGGGAGGGATGTAATTTTGGCGCCACTTGGCTGGTCCGGGTCCAGAGGGGGGGGGGTGTCATTTTTTGTGACTGTTTACAAAAAAAGTAAAGGGCCATAGTGGGAGAATGCAAACCCTAAAAATATTGTGACCAAATAGGCATCTGTTAGTACAGGCTCATCTAGTGGCAGTGGCAGCGATAGTGACAGTGATAATGACAGGTCAAGTAGTGGTAGCTGCAGCGAGCAAGACAATAGTGTCAATGTGAGTGATGGCAGTGAATGACATTGAATGACATTCAATAGCATTGGCAATGTTGCATCCACAGGGCTCTGTGCCTGTCATGTGTGTTTTTGTTGCATCACCCCCCCCGCCCCACCCCCCCTTCCCATGGACATACATGGGCTGAGGGCTGGCCAGAACGGCCGGTTTTAGGTCCCTTTTTTTGGGACCAAATATTGAGATGGTATCCGACAGTGATGAGCATGCTCATGGTCCCTTGCTGTGTTTTCGCCATGCCCACTCCATTTCCTGGTACGGGGGGGGGGGAAATATTTATTACGGGAAGAAACCTGTCTGGAAAAATTTCCTGTGCTGGGGGGGGGGGTATGATCGGGGGAGGGGGGTGCAGAATTAAATACGTCATGTGGATGGATGGTCTGGTTGGAATCCGTGTTGTCTGCTTGGCTGCTGTGAATACCGCTGCGATCAACACAGGGTTCTATCCTTCAGGGCACTTCAGGCTGCCTACCACATGTAGTTGCCAGTTAATTGTGAGTGCAGTGTCAACCGACACTGTGTTCTCTGTAGGTAGGTCTCTGTAGAGCCGACGTTAGGCGTTGCCCTTCACCATGGAAAAGTGTGGCGCAATTTTTCCCATCACTTTTAACGATTGTGGCGGAATTTTTCCCCGGCGGAATTTTTCCGGGCAAAAATTTTCCCGTACTAAAGTCCCCCCCCCCCTGTATCAGAATCAGCTTATCCTCGACCTGTCACGTCCGCTACCACATGGCAATCGTAGCGTCGGACAGCTCTGATCCTTGATTCCGAGAGATGTCTCGAATGCTTTCTGGTGACCGGGCTTTACCAGCTTTAATTCCAGGGAGACGGATCGCGTGTGTGTTGCATTTCTTGTTTATGTGTCAGGCAAGTGCCAGACAGGCCACTTACCAAAACTACCGCATCCGCAGGGGATGGCTTTCCGCCATATGATCCTGTCCATCCTTGCTGCATTTTGTCCCCTCCATCTCCTCCTCTCCCTCCTGGGTGACCTGCTGTACCATAGAGTTGGCCCGATGTATGCTGCACAGGTGTCAGTCTACTGCAAGCGAGTGGCTGCCCAGCCCTTGCTCAGTGTGCGCCTCAGTGGGTACCGCAGGCCCTCCATTTGCGTCCTCGCATCAAATACCACAGGCGCTTCCCTCACGGTGGCCATGCGGTTGTTCATCCTGTCCACACAATCAGCTACACGTACTTGGTGTGGGCCTGCCCTAGCAGTCTGCGCTCTGTCCAGCAGGGCTTGGACAAATGTAAAGGCACATCTCACTTGTACAAAGTGCAGTGCCTGGTGCCCCTGACGAGCCCAGGACAGCATAAATTCGCTGCCATGCTGGAGCTCAGAGGGCTGTACGCCCATGCAGTCTGCTTATACCGCTCGAAGTCCTCGCGGCGTATATGGCACTAGTCCTGCCAGCAATGGCACACACTATTATTGAGCATGGACGCTTTTCGTCCCTTGACTCGGATGATTCCGACGCTTACCTGTGCCCTAAGAGAGCCGACCAGACCCATGCTGCACCCCATGTGGCACTTTGACCCTTGGGCCACGCGCTAATCCCGTATTACAGTCCACCTGCTGCTGACAAGCCATGGTTTTTCTGTGGGCTTGTCCCTGAGGTGGTGACAATGTATCGGGGGAGGCGTACCAGCCTGGCTGCACTGTAGTGTATCGCACGCTCTCTGCACGCTCTCTTGTTTTGGTGCCATTTTAAGGTCCAGAGTGAGAAATGTATTTTAGCAGCAAGCAAGCAGCAGCAGCAGCACACGATGCAATATTATCTGCGTGGACGCTGTGGTTCGAAATCGCCATCCAAGTAGCCCTCAGCGGAGCAACTGCGCATCACCTGAAACAGGTTTCGTGTGATTTCTAGCCGTCTAGGCCATTTTGTGGCCCATTGGGTGTCCAAAAAATGGCTATTTTTCGCCAGGGTTGAGGATGATTGTCCTGCAACGTCACCATATCCTTCAAAGGCTTGCTCTATCGAACAGGAACATTGACAGCAAAGGGAATGCGCAACACATGCGCAATACGACGTCGTCAATTTTACTGCTCTGTTTCGATTCCATTGCAACAGGCTGGAGACTGAGCATCATGCGATTCAGCATCCTGTCCCGGTCGCTAGGCAAGACATTTGTGCATCAAACTCTCTGGTTTGGGGGGGGTATGGGCAAGTTATTGGCGTATTGTTTCTTTGTTGTACCCTGAGTCGCATGCGTGCATGCCATTGCCTAAATCCTGGGGAGCCCGTCGGACCCCTCATTGTGCACCTGCATGCGCAAGGGGTGGGGTTCCTGAGAAGCTGGGTCAGTGACCAGGGAGGGATGTAATTTTGGCGCCACTTGGCTGGTCCGGGTCCAGAGGGGGGGGGTGTCATTTTTTGTGACTGTTTACAAAAAAAGTGAAGGGCCATAGTGGGAGAATGCAAACCCCAAAAATATTGTGACCAAATAGGCATCTGTTAGTACAGGCTCATCTAGTGGCAGTGGCAGCGATAGTGACAGTGATAATGACAGGTCAAGTAGTGGTAGCTGCAGCGAGCAAGACAATAGTGTCAATGTGAGTGATGGCAGTGAATGACATTGAATGACATTCAATAGCATTGGCAATGTTGCATCCACAGGGCTCTGTGCCTGTCATGTGTGTTTTTGTTGCATCACCCCCCCCGCCCCACCCCCCCTTCCCATGGACATACATGGGCTGAGGGCTGACCAGAACGGCCGGTTTTAGGTCCCTTTTTTTGGGACCAAATATTGAGATGGTATCCGACAGTGATGAGCATGCTCATGGTCCCTTGCTGTGTTTTCGCCATGCCCACTCCATTTCCTGGTACGGGGGGGGGGGAAATATTTATTACGGGAAGAAACCTGTCTGGAAAAATTTCCTGTGCTGGGGGGGGGGGTATGATCGGGGGAGGGGGGTGCAGAATTAAATACGTCATGTGGATGGATGGTCTGGTTGGAATCCGTGTTGTCTGCTTGGCTGCTGTGAATACCGCTGCGATCAACACAGGGTTCTATCCTTCAGGGCACTTCAGGCTGCCTACCACATGTAGTTGCCAGTTAATTGTGAGCGCAGTGTCAACCGACACTGTGTTCTCTGTAGGTAGGTCTCTGTAGAGCCGACGTTAGGCGTTGCCCTTCACCATGGAAAAGTGTGGCGCAATTTTTCCCATCACTTTTAACGATTGTGGCGGAATTTTTCCCCGGCGGAATTTTTCCGGGCAAAAATTTTCCCGTACTAAAGTTCCCCCCCCCCTGTATCAGAATCAGCTTATCCTCGACCTGTCACGTCCGCTACCACATGGCAATCGTAGCGTCGGACAGCTCTGATCCTTGATTCCGAGAGATGTCTCGAATGCTTTCTGGTGACCGGGCTTTACCAGCTTTAATTCCAGGGAGACGGATCGCGTGTGTGTTGCATTTCTTGTTTATGTGTCAGGCAAGTGCCAGGCAGGCCACTTACCAAAACTACCGCATCCACAGGGGATGGCTTTCCGCCATATGATCCTGTCCATCCTTGCTGCATTTTGTCCCCTCCATCTCCTCCTCTCCCTCCTGGGTGACCTGCTGTACCATAGAGTTGGCCCGATGTATGCTGCACAGGTGTCAGTCTACTGCAAGCGAGTGGCTGCCCAGCCCTTGCTCAGTGTGCGCCTCAGTGGGTACCGCAGGCCCTCCATTTGCGTCCTCGCATCAAATACCACAGGCGCTTCCCTCACGGTGGCCATGCGGTTGTTCATCCTGTCCACACAATCAGCTACACGTACTTGGTGTGGGCCTGCCCTAGCAGTCTGCGCTCTGTCCAGCAGGGCTTGGACAAATGTAAAGGCACATCTCACTTGTACAAAGTGCAGTGCCTGGTGCCCCTGACGAGCCCAGGACAGCATAAATTCGCTGCCATGCTGGAGCTCAGAGGGCTGTACGCCCATGCAGTCTGCTTATACCGCTCGAAGTCCTCGCGGCGTATATGGCACTAGTCCTGCCAGCAATGGCACACACTATTATTGAGCATGGACGCTTTTCGTCCCTTGACTCGGATGATTCCGACGCTTACCTGTGCCCTAAGAGAGCCGACCAGACCCATGCCGCACCCCATGTGGCACTTTGACCTTTGGGCCACGCGCTAATCCCGTATTACAGTCCACCTGCTGCTGACAAGCCATGGTTTTTCTGTGGGCTTGTCCCTGAGGTGGTGACAATGTATCGGGGGAGGCGTACCAGCCTGGCTGCACTGTAGTGTATCGCACGCTCTCTGCACGCTCTCTTGTTTTGGTGCCATTTTAAGGTCCAGAGTGAGAAATGTATTTTAGCAGCAAGCAAGCAGCAGCAGCAGCACACGATGCAATATTATTTGCGTGGACGCTGTGGTTCGAAATCGCCATCCAAGTAGCCCTCAGCGGAGCAACTGCGCATCACCTGAAACAGGTTTCGTGTGATTTCTAGCCGTCTAGGCCATTTTGTGGCCCATTGGGTGTCCAAAAAATGGCTATTTTTCGCCAGGGTTTAGGATGATTGTCCTGCAACGTCACCATATCCTTCAAAGGCTTGCTCTATCGAACAGGAACATTGACAGCAAAGGGAATGCGCAACACATGCGCAATACGACGTCGTCAATTTTACTGCTCTGTTTCGATTCCATTGCAACAGGCTGGAGACTGAGCATCATGCGATTCAGCATCCTGTCCCGGTCGCTAGGCAAGGCATTTGTGCATCAAACTCTCTGGTTTGGGGGGGGTATGGGCAAGTTATTGGCGTATTGTTTCTTTGTTGTACCCTGAGTCGCATGCGTGCATGCCATTGCCTAAATCCTGGGGAGCCCGTCGGACCCCTCATTGTGCACCTGCATGCGCAAGGGGTGGGGTTCCTGAGAAGCTGGGTCAGTGACCAGGGAGGGATGTAATTTTGGCGCCACTTGGCTGGTCCGGGTCCAGAGGGGGGGGGTGTCATTTTTTGTGACTGTTTACAAAAAAAGTAAAGGGCCATAGTGGGAGAATGCAAACCCCAAAAATATTGTGACCAGATAGGCATCTGTTAGTACAGGCTCATCTAGTGGCAGTGGCAGCGATAGTGACAGTGATAATGACAGGTCAAGTAGTGGTAGCTGCAGCGAGCAAGACAATAGTGTCAATGTGAGTGATGGCAGTGAATGACATTGAATGACATTCAATAGCATTGGCAATGTTGCATCCACAGGGCTCTGTGCCTGTCATGTGTGTTTTTGTTGCATCACCCCCCCCGCCCCACCCCCCCTTCCCATGGACATACATGGGCTGAGGGCTGGCCAGAACGGCCGGTTTTAGGTCCCTTTTTTTGGGACCAAATATTGAGATGGTATCCGACAGTGATGAGCATGCTCATGGTCCCTTGCTGTGTTTTCGCCATGCCCACTCCATTTCCTGGTACGGGGGGGGGGAAATATTTATTACGGGAAGAAACCTGTCTGGAAAAATTTCCTGTGCTGGGGGGGGGGTATGATCGGGGGAGGGGGGTGCAGAATTAAATACGTCATGTGGATGGATGGTCTGGTTGGAATCCGTGTTGTCTGCTTGGCTGCTGTGAATACCGCTGCGATCAACACAGGGTTCTATCCTTCAGGGCACTTCAGGCTGCCTACCACATGTAGTTGCCAGTTAATTGTGAGCGCAGTGTCAACCGACACTGTGTTCTCTGTAGGTAGGTCTCTGTAGAGCCGACGTTAGGCGTTGCCCTTCACCATGGAAAAGTGTGGCGCAATTTTTCCCATCACTTTTAACGATTGTGGCGGAATTTTTCCCCGGCGGAATTTTTCCGGGCAAAAATTTTCCCGTACTAAAGTCCCCCCCCCCCTGTATCAGAATCAGCTTATCCTCGACCTGTCACGCCCGCTACCACATGGCAATCGTAGCGTCGGACAGCTCTGATCCTTGATTCCGAGAGATGTCTCGAATGCTTTCTGGTGACCGGGCTTTACCAGCTTTAATTCCAGGGAGACGGATCGCGTGTGTGTTGCATTTCTTGTTTATGTGTCAGGCAAGTGCCAGGCAGGCCACTTACCAAAACTACCGCATCCGCAGGGGATGGCTTTCCGCCATATGATCCTGTCCATCCTTGCTGCATTTTGTCCCCTCCATCTCCTCCTCTCCCTCCTGGGTGACCTGCTGTACCATAGAGTTGGCCCGATGTATGCTGCACAGGTGTCAGTCTACTGCAAGCGAGTGGCTGCCCAGCCCTTGCTCAGTGTGCGCCTCAGTGGGTACCGCAGGCCCTCCATTTGCGTCCTCGCATCAAATACCACAGGCGCTTCCCTCACGGTGGCCATGCGGTTGTTCATCCTGTCCACACAATCAGCTACACGTACTTGGTGTGGGCCTGCCCTAGCAGTCTGCGCTCTGTCCAGCAGGGCTTGGACAAATGTAAAGGCACATCTCACTTGTACAAAGTGCAGTGCCTGGTGCCCCTGACGAGCCCAGGACAGCATAAATTCGCTGCCATGCTGGAGCTCAGAGGGCTGTACGCCCATGCAGTCTGCTTATACCGCTCGAAGTCCTCGCGGCGTATATGGCACTAGTCCTGCCAGCAATGGCACACACTGTGATTGAGCATGGACGCTTTTCGTCCCTTGACTCGGATGATTCCGACGCTTACCTGTGCCCTAAGAGAGCCGACCAGACCCATGCTGCACCCCATGTGGCACTTTGACCCTTGGGCCACGCGCTAATCCCGTATTACAGTCCACCTGCTGCTGACAAGCCATGGTTTTTCTGTGGGCTTGTCCCTGAGGTGGTGACAATGTATCGGGGGAGGCGTACCAGCCTGGCTGCACTGTAGTGTATCGCACGCTCTCTGCACGCTCTCTTGTTTTGGTGCCATTTTAAGGTCCAGAGTGAGAAATGTATTTTAGCAGCAAGCAAGCAGCAGCAGCAGCACACGATGCAATATTATCTGCGTGGACGCTGTGGTTCGAAATCGCCATCCAAGTAGCCCTCAGCGGAGCAACTGCGCATCACCTGAAACAGGTTTCGTGTGATTTCTAGCCGTCTAGGCCATTTTGTGGCCCATTGGGTGTCCAAAAAATGGCTATTTTTCGCCAGGGTTGAGGATGATTGTCCTGCAACGTCACCATATCCTTCAAAGGCTTGCTCTATCGAACAGGAACATTGACAGCAAAGGGAATGCGCAACACATGCGCAATACGACGTCGTCAATTTTACTGCTCTGTTTCGATTCCATTGCAACAGGCTGGAGACTGAGCATCATGCGATTCAGCATCCTGTCCCGGTCGCTAGGCAAGACATTTGTGCATCAAACTCTCTGGTTTGGGGGGGGTATGGGCAAGTTATTGGCGTATTGTTTCTTTGTTGTACCCTGAGTCGCATGCGTGTATGCCATTGCCTAAATCCTGGGGAGCCCGTCGGACCCCTCATTGTGCACCTGCATGCGCAAGGGGTGGGGTTCCTGAGAAGCTGGGTCAGTGACCAGGGAGGGATGTAATTTTGGCGCCACTTGGCTGGTCCGGGTCCAGAGGGGGGGGGTGTCATTTTTTGTGACTGTTTACAAAAAAAGTAAAGGGCCATAGTGGGAGAATGCAAACCCTAAAAATATTGTGACCAGATAGGCATCTGTTAGTACAGGCTCATCTAGTGGCAGTGGCAGCGATAGTGACAGTGATAATGACAGGTCAAGTAGTGGTAGCTGCAGCGAGCAAGACAATAGTGTCAATGTGAGTGATGGCAGTGAATGACATTGAATGACATTCAATAGCATTGGCAATGTTGCATCCACAGGGCTCTGTGCCTGTCATGTGTGTTTTTGTTGCATCACCCCCCCCGCCCCACCCCCCCTTCCCATGGACATACATGGGCTGAGGGCTGGCCAGAACGGCCGGTTTTAGGTCCCTTTTTTTGTGACCAAATATTGAGATGGTATCCGACAGTGATGAGCATGCTCATGGTCCCTTGCTGTGTTTTCGCCATGCCCACTCCATTTCCTGGTACGGGGGGGGGGGGGAATATTTATTACGGGAAGAAACCTGTCTGGAAAAATTTCCTGTGCTGGGGGGGGGGGGTATGATCGGGGGAGGGGGGTGCAGAATTAAATACGTCATGTGGATGGATGGTCTGGTTGGAATCTGTGTTGTCTGCTTGGCTGCTGTGAATACCGCTGCGATCAACACAGGGTTCTATCCTTCAGGGCACTTCAGGCTGCCTACCACATGTAGTTGCCAGTTAATTGTGAGCGCAGTGTCAACCGACACTGTGTTCTCTGTAGGTAGGTCTCTGTAGAGCCAACCTTAGGCGTTGCCCTTCAACATGGAAAAGTGTGGCGCAATTTTTCCCATCACTTTTAACGATTGTGGCGGAATTTTTCCCCGGCGGAATTTTTCCGGGCAAAAATTTTCCCGTACTAAACCCCCCCCCCCCTGTATCAGAATCAGCTTATCCTCGACCTGTCACGTCCGCTACCACATGGCAATCGTAGCGTCGGACAGCTCTGATCCTTGATTCTGAGAGATGTCTCGAATGCTTTCTGGTGACCGGGCTTTACCAGCTTTAATTCCAGGGAGACGGATCGCGTGTGTGTTGCATTTCTTGTTTATGTGTCAGGCAAGTGCCAGGCAGGCCACTTACCAAAACTACCGCATCCACAGGGGATGGCTTTCCGCCATATGATCCTGTCCATCCTTGCTGCATTTTGTCCCCTCCCGCCATCTCCTCCTCTCCCTCCTGGGTGACCTGCTGTACCATAGAGTTGGCCCGATGTATGCTGCACAGGTGTCAGTCTACTGCAAGCGAGTGGCTGCCCAGCCCTTGCTCAGTGTGCGCCTCAGTGGGTACCGCAGGCCCTCCATTTGCGTCCTCGCATCAAATACCACAGGCGCTTCCCTCACGGTGGCCATGCGGTTGTTCATCCTGTCCACACAATCAGCTACACGTACTTGGTGTGGGCCTGCCCTAGCAGTCTGCGCTCTGTCCAGCAGGGCTTGGACAAATGTAAAGGCACATCTCACTTGTACAAAGTGCAGTGCCTGGTGCCCCTGACGAGCCCAGGACAGCATAAATTCGCTGCCATGCTGGAGCTCAGAGGGCTGTACGCCCATGCAGTCTGCTTATACCGCTCGAAGTCCTCGCGGCGTATATGGCACTAGTCCTGCCAGCAATGGCACACACTATTATTGACCTGGTGTTGTGCCCGTGCCCCGTCGCCGCGCTGAGGCCCACAAAAGGACTTCGCCACTTTTGGGGTTTATGGAGGACAAGCACGCAGCCCCTGTGATTTTGTAAAAAACGATCGCCATTCTGTCAAGTAGGTGTCTTGAATGAGGGCTGTTCTTCTTCCCTGATGGTTGGATTGTGTTCAATGAGCGGTTTCTGATGCTGTGGTCCCATGTGGTGGTCCATTTTGAGGTAAAAAATGAGCCGTTTTTCAACCAGCTTCAAGAGAACCACAAGGACCCAGCTCAGTCCTAGTTGTAAGTCTTGATTAGGAGCAGAGTCACCGAGCTGGTGGAACCAGTCTTGGTTTTATAACCCTTTTTAGTGTCTAGGGTGGACCTACCAGGTTTAGCAGCAAGCAAGCAAGCAAGCAAGCAAGCAGCAAGCAGCAAGCAAGCAGCACGCGCGAAATGGGGAAAAATCAGAACTCCGTCGTGGTGCTTCAGATTCGGCTGAAATTTTGGTGGATGATACCTATGGGTGTGAAGTACAATCACACAAAGTTTGAGCAAGAAACTCAACGGTGGCGGCCAGGAATGGGATTCCCAAGTGGCGGACCTCAGTTTCAAGAACTGCAGCTTAGGGCCAAAAACAGTCATTTTTGGGCCAAAAAAGCCCTGGAACACATTCAAATCGGCGAAACGAAGGGAAACGATGGGTACACTCCATGTGCTGCTTGACTTCCCCGTGTCACCGAGCCCTTTGCGGCCCTCTAACTCCATGATATGTCCCGGAAACGGCCCAAAAAGGCCCCCAGAAGCTCCAAATGCCGACAGCCACAGACCAAGAATAGGCCATATCTTTGGCTACATGGCTCAAAACGCGATTCCGAGGGCACGTACTCCACCCGCAACCCCCACTTTTTGTGGTTACCACCCCTCAGAATTGCCCAAACGGACGCCTAGACCCCAATACCTAGGCCCACTAGGCTGCGGCAAGCTGCAAGCTCGAGCCCAAACAGGTGGGTGCCCATATGGGTCAACAGGGTCCAATAGGGGCAAAAATATGACTTTTCTCAAAAATGATCCTAGACCATGTGCGACACTAAAACAAGTGTTTTTGGACTGTTTTGAGCTTGTGGTGGCCCATTTTGGTCCTCCGAAAATCCCAAAATGCCTTGAAGATGTGATGTTTTGGGACCAAAATTGGGTCAAAAACGCATTTTTCCAAACCTCATCCTAGGGTGCACAAACGGGCAGAATGAGCCCATTTTGAGCCCATTTTGGGGCATTTTGGCCCCTCAGAAGTCCAAAAAGCCTTGAAAGTGGGCCTCGTGGTGATGGGGTTCACGTGCAAGCTGATTTAACTTTGTCAAGAGCCATCAATGTGTGAATCATTCTTGATGTCCCTCACCAGTCATAGTTGATGTTCCCTCCCCCACCAGCTTGGTCCCAATATTCAGTCTTGATTAGCCATCTGCAACACTCAGGCACGTCCTTCAAGACGAAATTCACAATACCGCCCACTAGGGCTTGGGAGCAGAACTCTACTTTCCCTGGGTGTATTGTGCTTGGTGCATTGTGCCTGCCTTGGCACGTGTGCCCTGGACACACTCATCAGCCAGGTGTACCAAACGTGCCAACATGGAGGGGCAGAGACGTTGATTGTCAGAAAATGACAGTATTTGCAGTGGACAAAAACAACTGGAGATCACACTATGGTGTCGAGACGGAAGAGAGGTTGACAGTCAGCCAATCAGTCCCTCAGCCAGGCGAGCAGGCAGGCAGACAAAAACACACAGTTTGGGTTTTTTGTCAGTGGCAGACGCGGCCCCAAGCAGTGGGGAGACCTTCCGCATGAGACCAAGCAGTGGCCGAATGGTAATGCAGCTAACTGCAGACTTTTTGGCCGGCGGTTCGAACCCCGGTTAGGCCGCCAACAGTCGGCCGACCAGGATTCGAACCGCCGGCCGAAAACTTTGCGTCGACTGTGTTACCATTTGACCGGCGGTTGTGTGACAACATTATGCTACCCCACTGCTTGGAGCCTTCTGAGCGAAAACTTTTGACCCCCCCCACCCGCTGCGGGATACGAGAGTTGAATGCTACACTGCTAAAGCAAGCAGGCGAGTGCAATACAACAAAGTCAGAATAAAAACCTCTCCAGTGACATTGCCATAGGCGCCTTTCACGAAAAAAAAATAGACACTCAGAAACCCCAGCCCCCCCCCCCCTCAAAAAAGTAATATCCAGTTTCAGGGGATAGAGGCCTCACAACGCCCCACCAGCGTACCATGCCCCACAGCCAGGGGACCCATGAGACCCAGTGTACCTCCGTTGTCAGTTTTTGTCCATGCAGCTGCATGACCCAAGTTTTAGTAGGGGTGAGCATGATTTGTCAGTGGAGGACAATATCATGTGGTTTGGGTGGTGGGGCATCCATGGGTAGGTTGTCGCCCATGTTGGCCACATCTGGTAACCATAAGAACAACTACCTCTTATTCCCGGAAGCGCTCTACGTTGGGTGTTTGGCTCGCCTTTGTACTCTTGATAAGTGGGTAGACCCTAGGGAATTGGGTCCAATGTACCGTTCCACCACCACGGTCTAGGCCGATCAATTCTTACAGTGCAGATGCCCATCCAAACCAGGTTGGCTCGTTGGGGAGGTAGATGATGGATGGATGTCAAGGACCTTCCACTGCTTGTGCGTGCATGCAACAGGTGGGACGGTGCACGTACCCCCACTGCCAACGTAGTCCAGTGGACACACGTGAAATAAGATCAAAGGGCGAGAATGATGCATATGCTCTCGAAACACACTTTCTGCTTTGAGCACCACGCAGACTTTCAAGGTCAAACAAGCGGGCCTTGGGAAATAAATGATGTGTGAAAGGGATGCCAACCACAGAGGGGGCGACTGTGGAGGTGGTGGTCTGCAGAGGCACGTTGTGCCAAAGACCGCGGTATAGTGGTTCACCCAAACCATCCTACAGCAACAACACGAGGAGAGGATCATACCACCCAAGCGACCTCGTCTGAACACAATACAGCTAGGCAACAAGTGAACCCAATACAAGAATTGGCTAGAAGAGCTAGTGCGCCTACACATGCACGTAGTGAACAAAGCATACCGGTGCGCACATGTCTGCGAGCACCATGTGCCACGTTAGGGGCTTAAAGACGATCTACTTGCAAGCAAATACCCCAAAACAAGACTACTACACATTGGTCACCACACAACCACAAAATCTCAGATGTCAGATAGCAATGGCTAGAAACTACGCTGCACAAGGCGCAGGACAACGCACGACGGGCATAGAGGGTGGTCATAATGCAAACACGTCACCAATACGACATGGCCAAACACATGGTCTATGTACAAGGACACTACATGTATATTATACGACGGGTTGACTACCCACAAGCACACCACAACCATTTTCAGTACATGTTGCGGCAACAATACGAATGGATGCGACTGCAGAACACATTGTCACAAACATATCAGCAGAAAGAAACAATATATCTACATGCAACCAACACGGTGAGATAGACCCTCTACCTACACAAATGGGCAGGAGAGGAGGGGGTGCAACGCCTACCCAAACGACACAAGGTGCATTGGGATCCAACAAAGTGGGAAATACACAATCACACGCACACACCGACCTCAGCAAGAAACCATGGGGAACTGGCTCAGAGCTAACTTCCGTATGCACATCTAAGCATTGCCGGAATCCGTACTTAGCACAAACACTACCCATGTGGCACGAGTTTGGCCTGTTTGATAAAAAAAAGATCTTTCTATTTGCTATCAAAGTGTAGAACTCCACCCCTCCCTAGCAAACACCGTTCGGGTGGCGGCCCAAGGACATACCTACGCGTTGCTGCGGGTGCCATTTGGGTGGCACCAGTCCCCAGGCTTGGTGCAGGCCCTGATAAGTGACCTCCTCAGGGACCTGCAGATGCGGCGGGGGAGGGGGGGGGGGGGGCACTGTTGTTACTGTGTGACATTCTGAGATGAGACCACGTGCCTGGTGGCACCGTCTGCTGCCTTGTACCAGCCAAAAGATAGTTCATAGGATGGTAGGTGTGGTGGACTAACAACATTCTCCTGTTGTCTTGTTCACTACAGTGAAAGGCGCCTATGACATGTCACTGAAGATCTCTTCTTTCTTTGCATCTGTCGTGTAACCGCTCTCCTGCTTCCCAGCGCAGAGTCGTGCTCACACATTTCTTTCCCATAGCGCGAGGGGGGGGGGGTCATGCAATATCTCAACAATATACTCTTTGGTGGGAGTGGAGTGGAGGCGGGGATGTAGGAGGCGGCTGGGCTCGCATCCCTATCAGTGAGAACACGGAATGCCAGACACAACGCTGGTTGCAGTTGTAAAAGGCATTGACGTGCAGGGGTGCAGGATTGCCCTTGCCCCGTCTGTAGTGGCAGTGTGGGTGAAGCCGGCGCTGCGGCCATACACGCACCTGGCACTCAAGCTATTGTTGGGGAAGTTGGGCTCGGTGGGGCGCCCGGGCAACATGGGGGGTCGTTTCTTGGCTAGTGCAAAATCCTGAGTGTGGCACAGGCAACAGTGGGCGTGGCGCACACCGCCGGCAGTGGTGTGGTGTGTGGGAGGCCATTGCCATGGGCTTCCATGGGTGGGAGCTTGAACCCGTTGCTGATGGGTGTGTTGTCCGCGTATTTGTGGATGTAGCGCGATGCGCGCTCACCACAGGTATGAGGGCATCATATTGTGTTGGTTCGTGGGGACGGGGAGGGGGGCGCAGGCGTCCCTCAAATCACCCAGCACCCGGCAGGCCACAGAGGTGTAGGGGACCTTGGCTACACTGGATGAGGCGCGGGCGCGAGGAGCCCGGCGCCTCATCCTCGTTAGACTGCTCGGGGGGGCAGGCGGGGGGCAGGGCGCTGAGCCCACCGAGTTAGATTGACAGGGATATGTATCACACTCTGCTGTGTGCCCTCGGGGCTCAACTTGGCGGGCCCTCTAAGCGGTGTGCTCGATTGCAGGGCTGCGCGCAGCCCTCAAAGCGGCCGTCAAGCAGCGGGTATGGATGCGGTCACCTCATTGGGCGCCATGGGGGGCGGTGGGGAACAGGGACCGGTTAGTGGCCCCATGCAGCAAAGCGCTCGCCAGGTGGGGCTGAGTTTTAGACAAAAGTTTTTCCCAAGGGGACAACATCACAACAGCGGTATTTGAAGTGTCGTCACAGTGGTTTAAGGGACCAGTTGAAGGGCGTGCACTGCAGGACCGCATAGGGAAGGGCAGTGCAAGGCCGGATGCCGAAACCGACGTTTGGCATAATAACTGAGGTTTACGGGGGGGAGGGGGCGGTGTCACTGGTTGAGGCTGACCTGGACCCCCCCCCCCCCCTTGCAGCTTGAAGCGCGGATGGCTCATCCGCCGAAACGGAAGGAGTGGGCCGAGTAGCAGGATATGGCATCTACGCGCATCCCGACATCAACATCTCTGCATATGTCCCGATTCATTTCCGACAAACAAACAACACGGCAGAACTCCTGGCCGTGGTTCGAGCATTGCAAATCCTTTCTTTTGGCAAAGTCGCAATTTGCACAGATAGTGAGTACGTCTTCCTGGGAGCCACAGGCGCGGCACACCGGTGGAAACTCAGGGGATGGACGGGAAGCAGTGGCCCGGTTTCTAATGTTCACCTCTGGGAACTTCTTCTCGACCAGCAATTTCGGCCGTACCCGCGTAGGGCCTCAGCGGCAGCGGCTAGAACATGTCTTGTAGGAGTCTGTCGGGCAGAACAATCCACAGGGTGGGCTTCATAGAATCCAGCAGTTGTAGCACCAATAATGCGCCGGATTTCCACTAGCCGTGAGTAGTATACCAACACCCAAGTGTGCCATGCGGCTATGTGTTCGAGGGATCATAGCGCGGGTGAGGTGCCCCGTGCTTCAGTGGAAGCACCCTGGACTCCAACTTCGCTGGTCCCAGGTTCGAACCCCGCTGCCCGAGCCGCCAGAACCGGATCAAGCGGAGCGGCGGCTCGGGCAAAGGCAAGCAACGAGTGGGGTGGCAGCCTCCCATCGGGCGTGGGCGGTGGCGGGGCGCACTGCTGCAGGTGCCTGGGCACATTTTTGCTAATTGATGAAGGTGAACGAAACTGAAGCAGCTCAGTAGAAAAAATAGACAAGGCCAATGTGAAAAATAGATGGAAACGGGAGGGGCCCCAGTCCCCGATCGGGCGAGGCCGGTGGGGGGGAGCACTGCTACAGGCCGGGTTCGAATCGGCGATCTATGTGACGACAGCTGACGATGTTAACCACTACACCACACTGCCTCCCATACTGTCTTTGTGGGGGGGGAAATTCAAAACCTGCACAATCGAGTCCAGCTCGGCGGCAGTGGTCCTGCGCCGTCGCTTGGTGGGGGGGGTGTACGTGGGCATGATGAAATCACGTGATGGGGTCTTGAGTACCGGGCATCTGGGGTGGGAGAGCCTTCCCTGGTCAGCCAATCTATCAGCCTCGTTGTTCCCTAGAATGTCCACATGGGACGGCACTTTAATAAACTTGACGGAGTCTGTGTGTGCGCTGAGGGTGACGGTCTCCCGGGGGGGGGGGGGAGATTGCAAGGGTATTTCAATGCAAACTGTGGTACCCTCCACCGATGCAAGCAAAGAGAACACGTGTGAAGCGACTTTCGCATTGATGCGGTGCCAATGTGTTTCATCCAACGCTAATGTTATTGAGGATCCAAAGGAACGGTGAAGAACTTCTGGGTACGAGAATAACACACTTTGAACTGTTGCACATGCTCAGTTTGCATGACAGGCACGGGGTGTGTTGCACTGGCTGATGAGGAGGAGGCAATGGCGCGCGGGGCTGGCGCGGGCCGGGAGAAAACATCTTGGGTCTGAAGTAGCAACACAACACACCCATACAACGCCTTTGGAGAGAGAATATCACAGAACACACACAGGTGCTTGATTTGTAGTAATGGGAAAACAATGCAAGGCCATGTGTAAGGCAGATGGGCAACACAAACCAGCACAATACATGTTAACTAGAAAAACATGGAAGTGACGGTCTCCCGGGTGGGGGGGGGAGATTGCAAAGGGGGGAGTTTGCAAGGGGGGGGGAGGGTACCATCCTTGTCAGCCATGCACTTTTTTTTATGTGTTCGGGTGCCAGGCGTGTACAGCAGCCCCTCAGAGGGTCGGCGGTCCACATGTACAGTCTCCATCTTGGGACCTGTAGTTTCACGGGGGTGAAGTGTGTCCCCAAGGAGGGGGGATCAATGGTCGGTATCGATCGACTGGATATCCCTGCCATAGACACTTTAAGCCATTAGTCCAGTGGTTCTGGCACATTGCAAATCTATCCTCTTCTTGGTTGAGGTGCTCCACTGTCATATGTACAGTAGCGAGTTCGCGGTGCCTGTGTTGTTAACTTTCTGTAGATTGTTCCTGGTGAGATCCAACAGCACGTGTTGGCCAAAGGCCGACTGCATGCACTATATCCTTGCGCACATCTTTCGGGCTGCAAAGCATGGCACCCATGTGGCCTTACTCGAGGGTGCGGCCTGTTACTTTCACTTAAAGGGGCTAGTATGGTTTGGGGTGGGATGGAAAAAGGGGGAAACGAGCTGTGACTCGGCACGGCTGTAGCCTGTTGAGCTGTTGAGCAGGAGCAAGCAATGTCCGTCTTAGAAGCGCTGCTGCTGTAGTTGTTGTCGGCCATGGAGGTTTGTGGTTCTGACCCCTGAGAGTCCGAGCTGGGATCAGAAAGTGTGTGTAGCTGAATGGCATCTAACATTACCCGCGCTTTGATGGAGTGCAAAAGCGGTGCCGGTGTAGGCGAAGAGCAATTGAGAGTCATTGATACAGTGGGCGTCAAATCAACATTGAGCAAGGAGTATTTGGTCCCAGTGTTTCACTTTCCACTTGAAAACAACAATTTGTCATCGAAGACACAAATTTTGTCGTACTTCTGCACCAGAACTGACCATTAACATCTCCTTGGAAGTATTGCAACGCAACACAAACACCAGTCATTTAAGGCAACATTGGTCGTGGTCTCCGATATGTATTCCACTTCAGTAGACGTTGACCTTTGGTTGTGAATCATTTCATGTTCACAGGCTGCACACTCTGCAACTGCATGGAGTGTGCCATTATACTCCCAAACCAGTCTAGTTATACCGCACATGATCAAAGCTAGAAAACAGAAAAAATCAGCATGCACACATCTGCCGGCAGTGGTAATGAGACCAACCAAGGCAAACCGCCGTCGCAAATCATAGTATTAATTCCACAATTGGCCGATAGAGCCGCATGACCGTTAGCAACAAACTAATCATTCGCAAATCTCAGAATTACACCAACAGCAAATAATCGATATCTGTGAGATCGCGACATGCGAGAGTTCACGCAATCCACGCGTCATTATCCAACACGCGGCATTCCAATCACCAATATATACAGTACACCAATATAATCAATTGTGTCAGCCTGCCCACCTTACCTTGCAAGTTCTTTTGGGTTTATGCACATTATGCGATCACTCCATCCCCACTGGAGTCCACTAGTACCGACAGTCCTTAAAACACTAGCGATCTTGGCTATCTCCTCGAAGGGCCCCGGCCGCACGGCTGTAGTTAGTCTTATTGGCACTCCAGACGACGGCCGTGTTCTGTACATCCTTCCATTCACTTGGCGACCGTCTCCCCCCCCCCACCCGGGAGACCGTCGCGCGCTAACCCGGGAGTTTGCAAGGGGGGGGCAGGGTATTGATGTCCAAGGGTGCAAAGGGGCTCCCAAAGGCTTCAAGAGCTCCCAGCTGCGCATGGTATAACACCCTGTTGTGGCCTCTTGTTCGGGGCAACAGCCCCCACGCATGGTGCGTTGGGCGAGAGCCTAGGCAATCAACTTATGGACCCAAAGTGGGTGCAATAGCCCATACTAGCCGTTGATCAAGTGGCCCAAGTCAACTGCGGATCCCACAATGTCAACCCTCCCAGCCTTCCCATTTGCTTATCTTCGGTAAAGATAGGCACTTTTTGTTCTTCAGAGCATGGTGATATGTTGCACGGGGCAAGGCCGCTGCACAAAGACTTGTATCACTGATTTTATGGCGCTGTTGGTTTTTTTCGGTTCATGGCCGGGTCTTGTGGGGTGCATGCTTTGGGCTGGGTGTCTTCTTGTGGGCCATTTGTTTTCCGCTTCGGGAGCATTCCATGGAGGCTGGTTCTGGGGTTGTTTGCCTCACGTGTGGGGTGCCCGAGGGGCAAACACTCCCTCTCACCCCCTCAGCCACAACCCTGTTTCCTGCAGATGCTCAGGTGTCTCCTGTTGGTCATGGTTTTCTGTTTGGCTCGCTCTAACGCAAGCCGAGCCACCGTGCGGTGCCCCGAAGACCCCGAGAAGTGCATCTGTGAAGGAAAGCCCATTGGGCCCAAGACTTGGCACGCGCCCCCGTGGTTCGGGTCGAACGCGACTTCTCTTTGGGACCTGTCGGCCTCCCTTGCAGGGTGTGACGTCCCTCTAAAGACGTTCCGGTCAAAGGCCGCTCTGGTGGTGAACATTGCGTCTGCCTGAGGTATGGAGGATTGGCTCTCTCGCGCCGGGTGGCAGATGGGGGATTGCGTGTAGCCCCAACACCTCTCCCACAACCGACGTCAGGGGGCAGTACCAGTTGCTGCAATCGATCCTGTGTCGTCGCGATGTATATTCTCTTGGGGGTGATGTAGCCACAACGCCTGCAAGGCCCTGTTTTGTTTTCACTTACCCCCCACCCCTCTTCCAATCCCTTGTACCCCCCCCCCGGTGTCCAAGAACCACCTTGCGCAAGAACCAACCCCTGGTTCCGCGGTCAAATTCTCGCATCACTTTTTTTACCAGGGTAGTGGGTTTTTCATGTTTCTGGTGGATGTAGGACAGCTAGTCAAATTTTGGGGGGAAAGTGTGCGCAAGAACCGACCCCTGGTTCCGCGGTCAAACATTGCTGGTTCCTGGGCACGGGGGGGGGAGGGTACCCCAAATGTGCCTCTCAATTTTCGGCTCTCCATTCAAAATTTCATTTTTCGCTGGATGAAAATTTTGTTGGGTTTGGGGTGGGGGGGGTGGTTTGGCCGGGGGGGGGGGGGTGCGCCAAATCGCCAGATCACCAGAAGCACATCCCTGTACCCCCCCCCCCACTTGTGTGTATTCCCCCCCAATCTATGTGTACCCCCCCCCACTTTCGTGTGTTCTCGGTTCAGGGCCTCCCAGTGAATGGGTGCCACCAGCACCGGCCGGAGGGCTCCAGCAACACGGCTCTGTTTCCGCTGCAGCCTGACCCCTGTCCGCCGTGGCAGGGCATACCCGTACGCGCACACCCGCCGCTTGGGCGCGCGCGCGCACGCGTCAGTCTGTGTGCGCGCGCACGTCATGTGTGGGCCTGCGCGTCTGCCGCAGCAGCGGCACAACGACATCGTCATGGGTGACCCCCGGGGCCGTGAGCGTGGCCTCCGTAGTCCAAACCACTGCCGAGTCACTGGCCCTCAGGCCCCCCCCCCCCCGGCAGGTGTGGGGGCGCGGGGGTGACACTGGGGGGGGGGAGCTCTTGCACCGCATGTCCCCCGAGGGCTCACACAAAACTGGCGGTCTGCACTCGTAGCCACACCAACGGCGGTCAGACGGGGGGTGGGGGGGGCGCTGTGCGGTGCCGGGGCGTCCGGGGGAGCACCCGGAATGCGAGGCAGTCCGCCCCCGTTCGGCGCACAGAAGCGCTCGCCGACGTGCGGGCGCACGCGGCACGACGGCGACCGCGAGGCGGCGATGGGGGCGTGACATGGACCGGCGGTGCGCAGGGACCTCCCGGGGGCTGTCGGTACAGAACAGGCCCCTTTGGGTGCGATGTTGACTGCCCCCCCCCCCCCCCCCGGTCAACGGCACGGGCAACGGCCCCGTCTCCGGGACGGCCGACCCCCGGAGTAGTCAAACAGGACAAGTCATCCGGGGGCTCCGTTGACACAACCAAAACACGTTCGGGCCCACAGAGGGTCAGAATGGGCAGTGGCGAGAGGCCAATGGGCGCCGCCAAAGGCAGACAAACAGATACCGAGGCCTTTGTGCCCCCCCCCCCCCCCTGTGGGCAGCCTTCATCGCACCCCCCCTTTGCGCAGTCCCTCCAGAGGGGGCGTGGGGGGGGACCCTCATCATTTGCCCCAGAAGTCCATCGCGCCGAAGAACGTTGTCCCTCCAGCTACGCTGGAGTTGTGGTGGAAGGGTTCGATTTGGGGCCTCGTGCATAGTCCTGCGCAGGGGGGGGGGGGGGGGCGTTTGGGGACCGTTCCCGCGGGTTGGGGGGGGTGGGGGGGCGTCGCGCGTTCTGGGGGGGACTGTCCAGGGGGGCGGGGGGGGGGGCTACATCC